>OZ004699.1:51501701-51880068 GCA_963924545.1 Pogonocherus hispidulus
AGGCAAGTCGAATCCCGCAGGCTTTTTTTGGATGTTTATATAATCGAGTGCATCTGGGGGGGCATCCTCCCTCCAGCCTGCTTCCCATTCCTGGAGACCCCTGAAATCACTTACATGCAGTGCCTGAGCGGTCTTGATTGGCGGGTGTCTGGATTTTAATCTGGTTAGGCAAGCAGTGGGTATATAGCCATGGATAGGCAGCTCTGGGTTATCCATTATTTTCTTGTATTCTCGTAGAAGAGCCTCTCTTCGGCGGATATGTGGCGGCATAATGTGACTGAGAGTTGGGAGCCAATAAGTTGGAGTAGATTTTATGCATCCCGTTATAATAATAGCTATTATTATTAAAATAAATTTAATAAAATTGACCCAATCGTTTGAATCATGAATGGTTAATGTTTCACAGAGGTAATTGCTAATTTAAATTTTGTGTTTTATTAATCATTATTTTGACAATATTCTGACTAAAAGTTCAGAATTGTACATCACTATTTTCTAAATATTTTGTTAGAATAAATTTAACTATCCTTTAAATTTGAGATCAATTTGCACTTTGCCGTATTAAACCCGTTGAACTAGGGTTCAATTCCACAGTGTGTACTTACAAATTTGATTCGGAATACCAATGTAGAATTTTAACCAGGGTAGGTCAATTTTAATGTAAATTGTTTTCAGAGTAGGGTAGGGAGTCTATAGACACACTGTGTAAGCAGTCTTTCTATTCGTTGTCTTAGGTATTTGAAAGTTATTGTAAGAAAATTGTGTTTTTTATCAAGAATTCATGACTTAATACATAATCCTACGTTTTTAAGTTACTCAAAGCAGGCTATAAATTGTAATTTTGACGTACAACTTCTCCTATGAACACTTTTAAGTGAAGAAAAGTGTACTATTTCATTTAATTACTTTTTATATTGTTGAAAAAATAGTACCTAGGCAGTTTACTTTAGCAGCATTTCTACATTAGGTATTTGTATTTTCTGTAAAACCAAGGAGGTACATGAAATAATGTTAATTTACTAGGTATATGCCAATCCTGTTTTAAACATAAGCAAAACTTTTTGTCGAGATGATATTGACAAAGTTGTTGGCTGTTACAGTACCATTTATTTCTTCAATAAAAAACAAAAGTTTATTTTTTATTTTTAAGAGAACGTTCAGCCAGAATATAATATGGTTATATTATCTGCTTAACTCTTCAAACTACACATACCTACATTACATACCTACATAATTTAAAACAATGAAAAAGAAAGAGACTCCATACAATAAAATTGAAATAGGAAACTCACATTAGCATAGATAACCTTGAAAAAGTCCGACAACTAGGACGAAACGTAGGATAATAATTATTGTCCATATTATATTCTAGCTGAAACTCCTTTAAAAGTAAAAAGTAAAAAACAAATTCTAAATTTTTTATTTATTCATGGAGTGTGTCAGAAGATAATAAATAGAACTTGCAGGGTTTCTAATGAGAGATGCTCTCATTGACTACCAATCAGTAGGGATAAATTAAAAATAATTTTAATAAGATAACAGAATTAAACTGTAAAATACGAATAATAATTATTTTCAGAAATCTAATTAATTTGCTCGAAGTGACCGCCATCTACTTGTAAACAGTTCAGTTATGTATCCTTCTTGTTACCCCATCTGTAACAGCTGCAGATATTTGGGCAGCAGGTAAAGTTTCAAAGGCTTCTCATATACGGGCAACTAGGTTTTCTTTGGAATAAAGTGGGGTTGAGTACACTTTCTGTTTTATTGCACCCCAAATATAAAAATCTGGTGGTGACAGATCTGGAGATCTTGGTGGCCAATCCAAGAGTCTTAGACGTCTAATCCACCTGCCTTCAAACATTTCATTTAATTCAGCAGCTTCTTAATTGATCTAGGGGTAGATCCTCTAAGAAATATGTTACAACGGTTCTCAAAATATGGAGGTATATTTGTATACTTAAATTGTACTCGTAAATAAAGTACCTCAGCTAATTTTCTTGAACGAAGCAAAATACGTTGACACTAAACTTGCGTTGAAAATTTCTTTCGCGGATGACATGTGGATTTTCTTATGCCCAAAAGTGTTGATTTTGTCTATTAAAAATACTAAATACCTTCCTTACTACATTTTGACTCATCTGGCCAAATGATTTTGCGTAAAAACTCTGGATCATATTGTGTTTGCGTTAAAATTATTTCACAGAATTGGGTTCGTATTTGAGCATCCCCGGAATGAAGTGAATGAATATTTAATTTCGCGTAAAATTAAAGGTTATTTTTTTATCCTGATAGTACCTAAAGGGAATAAAAAATTAAGATTCTCGCTAATTGATCCATGTTGTTATTAGTTATGCATAATATCATAACCGTTTTATACATTTCTGACTACAATATTCTTACATTAAATAAATTCCACTATCTAGATGAAAATACTTGAATCCATTTAAAAGATAATTTGTGGAGGCTTGCTTCTGATATAATGATAAATACCGGGTGGCCAAATAAGAATGGACGCCGGCTGTATCTCAGAAACTACTTATCGTACAACTTTAGAAAACAAATTCTAATAAGTAAATCGGACAAGAGAAATCGCTGGAAATTATTTTCAAGTTCGTAGGATGACCGCTAGGGGTCACAATTGCTATGACCAATCAGAAAATGGGATTTTTCTCAAGAATATGCCAAGTTAAGAGGTATTTTAAATAGTGGCATTGTAATCTTTGTAAAATTTGCAATCTTTTTCTTGTAATGCAATTTGCTCTGTCTCTAAAAATATAGTGGTAAGGGGGAAGGTTAAACTTTATTTTATTCAAATAAGGATAACTCCGGTTTGGGTTAACAGAATCAAACGAATTATGGCTCGTTTAGTAATTTAGTAGTGCTTTTAACTTTTCTGTATTGCAAAGTTAAAAACTTCGTGACTAGTATTCTTTGTTTTTACATTTTAAAATGGCATTAAAAAGAAATCAGCACAACACAAACTGCCGTGTTTATGGGTGGCATTCCACAAATTGTGTCAATAGAAGTGTTTAAAATAGAAGATAGGTGGAAGTTTGGCTCTAGTATAAGAAAGTGTTTCTCACTCTCTCTATACTTTTCTATTATTAGTCTTATAAAAACAGATTATATTTTAATTTAAACATTATTTAACAAAAAACCAGCACGTAATATGGTATCACCATACAGTATATCACATTTATTTTAGCCAAAAAATGTCAGCAAACAAAAACTAGGGTACCTGCTTCAACCCAAAAAAATCACAAAATTAGCATTGAAGCGCGTATGACTGCTTTTACCAGTCTTTTTATCCTTTATTTCACCCTAACTAGCACATGAAGTCACTATATTTATGGCAGTTGAATGCTAAATTGCTAGATGATGAGATATGAAATGCAAAATTTTTACTCGTCTTCCTCTACCATCGGGCTGCGCAAAAATATACAGGGTGTTCCATTTAAAAAAAATAAGTTGAGATGATTTAAGTTGGACTAAATTCGGCATTAAATTTCTACCACCCTCTATGAAATTAAGTCATTTTAAAATTATGGCAGGAAAGCTTAGAGTTTTAGTTATGTCCCCTATAAATTTTATCGCTCTAACTTTATTATTGTAAAATAGGTACACGTCTTTTTGAATTAGGCCCACGTAGTGCTTTTTCAGTTTTTTTTTTTTGAAAAAAATTAAATATATCAAAAACGGTTAACTTTAAGTAAAGGCGATGTTTCGTAAAAGTAATACAGTTTTACAGCTGGATTCATTGTCACTGTTGTAAAGTATTTACATAATTACATAATATGCAGTATGCACTACTGAATATACTTAATTGCACTGTCAGTACACATCAAATGTAACCACTACCAATTACGCATTCGTAGGTACGAATACATTTGCATTCAATATAGATTTCCAGACGCAAGAGTAGTAGATAGTGAATAAATTCATAGAAAATGAAATTGGCAAATCTTAACTAAACCAACCTAAATCTTGAGAGAAAATCGATTATTTAAATATTGTTTGAAGTGTTATAATTTTATTTTCATTATGCGAAATTAATTGGCATATTTTTTTAAGATTTGGAATTTGCTGGGTTCCAACTATATTCCAATTTTTCTTATAAATCTACCAATAAAAGTGTGTCATTATGTGTCCTCTATGCCTTATTTCTCTCCGGACTGCTAGAGGTTACCCGACTTGCATGAGCATTTGTTTAGTTCCAACACTACTGGTATGGACTGTGGAACTGAGAATTAACAAATTCTTGTAAATCCATGTAATTTAAAGAAAACTTGGGATTAGAGTAAATTTTCAACTTATTACTTTTTATTATCTGTTACCTGACATTTTTTTAGGTTAACTTAACTCGTAGAAAATCGAAAGCAACAAAGCAAAGCAACGCTGCTGGCGTTTCTAACGGGCATTAACTAAAGTCCAACAACGCTAATTCAAATTAGTTTCCAACTGATGCATGAATCGCACTTGCGCATTAAACCAGTGCTGCAACTATCAGAAACTGATGTGAAGGAACAAACCTATAACCGCCGCCTATCGATATCGATGTATGTGACATTCGATCGATGATCGATGAGTCCTTGATTGACTATCAAAACTATCGAATCTTTGTATCAATTCGCGATCATTCATTCGTCGAGTGATGAATGCGGCCTGATAATGTACATAGGTGAGGGGCATGGGGCATTAGTTAATAGTTAGCATAAACTGGTGACATGTAGGTAGGGCGTGCGTCGTGCGTTGCGTGCAGTTGGGAGTTGGGGCAAACGGCAAACCTGTTTGGTTTTTCGGACACTGTACTCGTACTCGTACTCACTGTACTGAGTGTACTGTGACTAGTGTGGATTGATCGGATCAGTGAAATTACTATAATGTTGACGTTTGAGAAATCAACTGTTTTTAGAATAAAACATTAGAGTCTACTACTGCTAATACTGCTATACTGTTGGTGTGTGGCTGTACTGATATTGTCCCAATAAAGTAAGTATTTCAAGGCTATAGATCACTTTAAGTACAGGGTATTCGCGTATATTTTGACCCCTACCTACAGGGGTTATTAAGAAAGTTAGAAAAAAGTTTAAATACAAAAGTTGTTTGGTTTTTCACGTATTATCTTTTGGCTAGGTCGAAAAAAAATTGCATGTCGTAAATTTGAGGAAACCAATTGGACATAATATTTTTAAATGGGACACCCTGTATAACTTTACACGCTTTGGTAAAATTTTTTTTACTGATTTAAAAAATATATATTTTGTTGACATTTGCATTGACAGTTTTCGAAATATTTAATGTTTCATGTTTACAATAAATTAAAAAAAAATATTAAAAAATGAAAATATTAGGAAATGTTTACATAACTAAGGAGGTTACATTGAAAATCTTTAAATATTTTTTATTACTATTGGTTTCTAGTGTTAAATATGTGAAATTCTTTGTATTTCTTGTATTTTTGTATGGTACGCGCTGTCGAATATTTCGAAAACTGTCAGTGCAAATGTCAACAAAATATATATTTTTGAAATCAGGAAAAAAAATTTACCCAAGCGTGTAAAATTATACAGGGTGTCCTATTTAAGAATATTATGTCCAATTGGTTTCCTCAAATTTATGACATGCAATTCTTTTTTGATCTAGCCAAAAGATAATACGTCAAAAACCAAACAACTTTTGTATTTAAACTTTTTTTCTACATTTCTTAATAACCCCTGTAGGTAGGGGTCAAAATATACGCGAATACCCTGTACAGGGTGGCCAGTTAAGCGAGGTAAGCGGCTGTATCTTGGAAACCGTTCACCGTACAGCTTTCGGGAAAAAAATTCGTTAGTAAATACGGCCAAGAAAAATCGCTGGAAATTATTTTCAAGTTCGTAAGATAGCCGCCAGGGGGCGTAACAGTAGCAGTGTGTTGGGAAACGGCGATTACTCTAAAATTTGCCTTGACAAGGTCTACTGATAATACTTGGAAACAAATCTCGCATCTATTATGAACAACTTTCCTTACATACATTTTTCTCTAACTCTTCAAATAAAGTGGTGGGGGTAAGGTGAACATTCATTTAGAAAAAATGCAATATCTCAGGAACACCTTGTCAGATAATATTAAAATTTGTACCATTTAAAAGAGTTTTTCTTGTTCTATCAGCTACGTTACAAGCGATGTCTTTGTTATTTTCACTATGGTCGCTAGGTGGCGCTTTTTTAAAAAATGAGAAATTGTGTGATTTTTCTCGAAAAATTTAAATGTAATGGTATAGATATTACACTGATACAAAAAAGAGAACTAAAGGCCAAAGCCAATGGTGAAAACCGCAAGTCCCTATCTTTTTTCTAACCGGAGATATTAATGGAAAACTATTAAAACAGATATTCAAATGAAATAAAAAAAGTCACAGGTTTTCTAAATTCTAGGAATACTTTCTATTAGAGATTAAAAAGTGAAATATTTAAAAACTAAATAATTTTAAAGTAATTTTTTTCTAAAACTGCTTTATTCATGGTATTGCAGTCATAGCCCAACTATACTATGTGCGGTGCTATACTGTTCCGTTTTGCGGGTCCTGCGACACGGGACCCGTTTAACGAGAATTCCTTTTTTGATTCACATAGCTGAGAAAATGCAGCACAAATGTGACAGTGATGATAACACTTAATATACCATCCCCCCCCGAAAGGCTCTCGTCACGCGGGATTCGCAAAACCGCACTATGACTATTAACTATTAATTCACCGAATATTATACTATAAAGCATAGTAGGTTTAGAAACAAAAAAAGAATGGCTGTAATAATAGAAGAAATGTCAAATTATTTTTTTACTGTTTATTTTATATTTAATTTGAGCATTAAAATGCCTTTTACTAATGACGAAAATGTTGATATGATTGCTGTTTACTTTGAGTGTTTTCAAAATGCAGCAATAGCTGAAAGAGAGTATAGGATGCGGTATCCAAATCGCCGACATTGCAGCAGAAGGTATTTTCCGCAGTTAGTACAGCGCTTACGTACCACTGGAAGTTTTCGCAGACCTATGTTTCAAAGGCGTCGTAATGCTAGAACCGAGGAAAATATTATCAATGTTTTGGCATATATAGAGTTCAATCCCCATGTTAGCACCAGAGCATTGTCTTTTGAATTGGGAATATCACGGACTACGGTTCAAAAAATTTTAAAAGAGCACAGGCAAGTTTATTATCTCTTTGAAGTATGATTAATTTTGAAGTATTTTTCTAAGAGATCCTAACTTTATACTAATGGGAAATATATATTTTTTATTTTTAGATTTTACCCTTACCATATAGTTTTACACCAAGCTTTGACTGAAGAGGACTTTGACCGGAGGCTGGATTATTGTCATTGGCTTTCCGGCATGATCAATCAGAACCCTCAATTCATATCCCAAATACTTTGGACAGATGAGGCTACTTTTCATAGCGACGGTAGAGTAAATTTAAAAAATATGCATTACTGGTCAGCTGAAAATCCTCACTGGATGCGGGAAGTTCAGCATCAAGGTCGCTGGAGTATTAATGTGTGGTGTGGTATACTAGGGAATATTGTTATTGGACCCTACTTCTTTGACCAGACATTAAATGGCAATCTTTTTCTCGAGTTCCTTAGAAATGAATTGCCGGCTTTATTGGAAGATGTACCCCTTCAAATTAGGCAGAATATGTTTCTGCAGCTTGACGGATGTCCAGCACATTTTTCAATTAACGTGCGTGAACAGACATATCCAGACCGATGGATAGGAAGAGGAAGCCTGTTTCCCTGGCCAGCTAGGTCACCCGATTTAACCTGCCTAGATTTCTATTTGTGGGGACGATTAAAAGATATGGTCTTCCAAACTGTTCCTACGACCAGGGAAGATATGAGGAACAGAATTGAACACGCAATTCGTAGCCTGCCAGCAGCAGAGGTAGAGGCTGCTGTATTGTCTACCCGAGAAAGACTCGACCAATGTGTGGAAAATGATGGCAGGCACTTTGAAAATCTAAGGAGGCACTAGCATACTTATAATTAAATCCTTAATTTCTTAATAGTTGAAATCTAATGTTCTATCACACGAAAGAGTGCGAGAGATTTTAAAACAAAAAACTACATTTTTTGAACTTGTGATAAATTGTTTAAACTTTAAGCACATATTACTTATAATCAATTCGAAAAATGTTTTATACCTAATTTCACATGTCAAATAAACATTTCTTTTGTGTCCGTGCCTACTTGTCTTTTAGCATGATGCCCGGGGGTCTAGATAAATTAGCTTTAGATGAGTATATTAATTTTCCATTAATATCTCCGGTTAGAAAAAAGATAGGGACTTGCGGTTTTCACCATTGGCTTTGGCCTTTAGTTCTCTTTTTTGTATCAGTGTAATATCTATACCATTACATTTAAATTTTCGAGAAAAATCACACAATTTCTCATTTTTTAAAAAAGCGCCACCTAGCGACCATAGTGAAAATAACAAAGACATCGCTTGTAACGTAGCTGATAGAACAAGAAAAACTCTTTTAAATGGTACAAATTTTAATATTATCTGACAAGGTGTTCCTGAGATATTGCATTTTTTCTAAATGAATGTTCACCTTACCCCCACCACTTTATTTGAAGAGTTAGAGAAAAATGTATGTAAGGAAAGTTGTTCATAATAGATGCGAGATTTGTTTCCAAGTATTATCAGTAGACCTTGTCAAGGCAAATTTTAGAGTAACACACTGCAACTGTTACGCCCCCTGGCGGCTATCTTACGAACTTGAAAATAATTTCCAGCGATTTCTCTTGGCCGTATTTACTAACGAATTTTTTTCCCGAAAGCTGTACGGTGAACGGTTTCCAAGATACAGCCGCTTACCTCGCTTAACTGGCCACCCTGTACATACAATGATAATCATTGTAATACTGAACAATTCTTTATGAATACCTATTTATTTACAATCTGCTTTTTAGATTATGAACCTGCATAGAACTGCTTTAACCCCATGATGTCGAATGGCGGAGTCAAGTAATGTAGATCGCTGGACAACTTGTGTGGATAGAGAAAGGTGAGTTTCTTTTAACAGATTCTTTTTACTTTTTAAAACAATTAATTTTTCCAAGTGGTCATCAGTTAGGGCACGATGCAAGTTTAAATAAAAAAAATTAGGTTTACAGAAAAAATGTGGAACAATTATAAAAAATTTTGAAAAGTTAATAAAAATTATTTTATTTAACTGATAAGCAAATTTATGCTTCATACGCCAAATAGGTATCCTTAAGAGTCTCAGTTATTATGAGTTACACTAAATTCAAAACGAATTATTATTATTTACTGTCGACTTATTTTATTATAAAATTATATAGTGTTTTATTAATTAATAAAAAAATTAGCATAAGGTTGCAAAATGGCCTTTCTTTAGCAAGAATTAACAAGAAGTACTTAATTTATCTAAGTTGTAATTTATGTAGGGTGAGGACACCCCACAGAGTGTCCTATTTTCTGCTGCCATTAAAGTCTATTTTTTTTTAATACAAATATATAATTTTTTTGTGGCATAAGATATGCCATAAAAATAGAATATCAAAAAAATAACATAGTTGGTATTTTTCCCAGTCATTTTGGAAATATAACAATTTTATTTTTGAAAAAAATCCATTTATATTTTTTGTAAAAGTCGTGAGTGTGCCATGAAAACAATTTCCCCCACATTAGATGGTAAACAAATTTTCATTTATTTCATTCACTTTAATATTTTTCATAAATTTATCTCTAAATACATAATTATACTTCGAACTTATAGTTTTTATTTCGTGAGTGTTTAAACTGAGCCGCCAATACATTTGTAACTAATAGTAGTCAAGTATATTTTTTTTATATTTAAAAAGTGAAAATATAATGAATTCTACACCGAAATATCCATCAGGGATCGGTTATTATTTGTAAAAATAATTAAACAGCAATCATGTGGGTTTGATTTTTTTCTTAATATGACTATTCTATTAAAGGTGTCAACGTTTCGCCCAAAAAGGTTGCTCTTACGCCTACTGCCCTAAATTCCACGATTATAAATACTGCAGAAATTATCAAAACACATTCAAGTGCGACTTAGGAGCCTCATGCCCTTTTATGCACATTCATACATCTCAAAGGATTTTATATGAGAGAGGAAACCGAGATATAATTAAACTCATTGGTAAGGAGGCAATAAGGACACATCAGTTAAGTGGGACTTGTGAACAGTTTAGAATACACCGGTCCTGCAAATTCAAAAATTGCAAATTCAGACATGCTACAGTTAACCATCAATTTAATATAAACTGTATGTTTCAACGTAATATATTGTGACCGTGTCAAGAACGTATGTGTGTAGAGTCGAATTAGTGAACAAAATTATCCAAAATAGCGGTTAAAAGTAAAAACAAAATAAGAAATTGCAATAAAGTTCAGAAATAGAGGGCCCTGAAACTGAATATAAAAATTGAATTACAGGAGAAAGGTAACCAATCAACAGTTTTTTAATAATTTAGTAAATTAAATCCTGACAACTACACGTCCTTGAAAAAGAAACGATAAACTAAGCATAAGAAAATAGTCACAAAAAAAGGGTAAAAAAGTAATCACTAACATTTCATTAGTACGGGTAATATTGTATACTTTTTGATATGTCGAGTGACGACTTATTCGATAAATTAAAATCTTTTATTCTGATTGAAAACGAAAAACAAACAGAAAAGTTAATTATTCATATGGATAAACAAATCACTGAAATCAGAGAAGTAGTAGAAAAACAATCAGAACAAGTGAGTGAACTGCAACGGGATTTATTACAAGAAAAAGAACATAGAGAAAAATTAGAAAAGGAAGTAAGAAGGAACAATCAAAAAAATAGTATTATAATATTTAACTTGGGATATAAAGAAGGGCAACTGCTAGATTTTACATTGACCAATTTAAATCGCCTATTAGAGCAGAATTTGGTTAAAGGAGATATAAATCATTTATACACTATAAATAAACAAGAAAATAGTCCGATTATTCTAGATTTCTGCAGTTATCTTGAAAAACAAAAGACTTTAAAGAACTGCAAAAAGTTAAAAGACACAGGAATAAGAATATCTGAGGTTTTAACATTAGAAGAAAGAGAAATAAGGAAAGTACTAGTACAACATCTGAGAACCGCAAAATCTAGCAATCAAAAGGCCCATATTAATGGTGGCAAGCTCTATATAGAAGGTAAAGCATTTACAATAGAAGACCTACAAGTCGATGAACAACAAGCCATTAAGAAAGTTCAAAATAACAACGAAAAATCTCAAGACATTGAACAGAAAAAGGAGACACCACTAAAGAAAAAACAAATAAAAGGAAACAAATTGGAACCTCTGTTCTCCCCAAAAATACAAGAAATACAAGGCTTCAATCTCTAAAGGGACCAGAGGCACTTCAAGAAATTAATACCGAGTAATCTACCAAATATAATACTTTAGTTTAATATTAATTTATTCGAGTATATTTTAATCGTGTATCTTTTATATTGTGTGCGTATTTATATATGAGAGTTTTATAAATTTTATTGCATATCTAGTTTCTCTAGTTTTTGTTTTTGGTTACGGATTCTTGTTTTCAACTGATCTCATTCCTTGATTCAAAATTTTATTTTATTTTTTTTTTCTCCCAATAATTATGGAGGATTATATCAGGAGTTTTGATTCGGGAGATGTGGACACAATAGTGACGCATGATATCGGTGAAATCAACGAATTGTTAGGTTTGAATGATAGGGAAACTTTTACTATTTTTCACAATAATATTAAAAGTCTAAATTGTCATATAGAGGAGTTGGAAGTAATGCTGGCATGCTTTCATGGGGGGTTTGATTGTGTGATTTTGACAGAAACTTGGAAAATCCACAATTTAGATATTCTCAAGATTCCGGGGTATGATACTGTTTACTCTGGAGGGGATTTGAATAGGGCAGATGGAGTCGTACTTTATATTAAATATTCTTTAATGTATACAATAGACAATATAACAATAAATAACGCAAAAGCTATAGAACTGAATGTAACTAAAAATAGAAAATCCTTTAAGATTATAGCACTTTATAGGTCACCAAATTGTTCCTCTCCGGGTGACTTCAGTGTTGCTCTCAATAATCATCTAAAAACGAATAAACAAAAACGAGATATAAACATGATTATAGGGGATATCAACATTGATATTTTGGAGGAGACGGAAGACAGTCATTTCTATTTGAATGTGCTTCAGGAAAATGGTTATATCTCAATGATAAATGAACCCACTAGGATTCAGGGCAATAGTAAAACCTGCCTCGATCATATTCACATTAATACCAAAGAACCTCTGTGCAACTTTCTACCAATTGTATTGAGGTCAACATTGTCTGATCACTTTTCCCAAATACTCCAATATCAACACTCATCTGAAACAAACACACATGTAGATGTTGAATATTTCAAAAGTTATATAAATTATACAGAACTGAACGTTCAGTTATCCAAGGAATCCTGGGACACTCTGTATGAAGTAAATGACGTTAATGTAATGACAAACTATTTTGTTGAGAAATTAGCAATGTATATAAACAGATACAGTCACAAAAAAAAATTAGAAAACAAAACATGAAAAGAAGTCCTTGGATAACGGATGGATTAGTTAAATCTATTAATACAAAAAATAAAATGTATAAAAGACTACAAAAAAGCCCCAGCGACATTCAGCTTATCACAGAATTTAAAAACTATAGGAATCATTTAACTGATTTAATTAAAAAATGTAAAATTGACTATTATAAGAATGAAATTAATAGAAATGGTATTTGCCCCAAAAATATGTGGCGTTTTATAAAAAATATTGAAAATAAGAAAAAGAATGAAAATATTAATGAAATAAAGAATTTTGATACAACATTAACAACAGGTAGAGAAATTGCAAATAAATTTAATGAATATTTTACAAACGTAGGAAAAGACCTTGCTCTTAAGATAAATAAAACCGACAAAAAATTCCAACAACGAATACAGAACTCTATATATCTTTCTGAAACAAATGAAAACGAAATATTAAAATTAATACAAGAACATAAATTGAACAAATGTCCTGGGCAAGATAATCTAAATGCGGAAACTCTGAAAAAATGTGCAGCATTTCTAGTCACTCCCCTAACATATATCACTAATAAAATATTGAAACTGGCCGTTTTTCCCGACATTTTAAAAATAGCAGTAATAAGACCATTATTTAAGTCGGGTGACAAAATGGAGGTGTCAAGTTATAGGCCGATATCTATCTTATCTAACATTAGTAAGATAATAGAAAAAGTGTTGAAAGGGAGATTCTGTGACTTCACAAAAAAATTTAATATAATATCTGAAAGTCAATATGGGTTTGTAGAAGGTAAATCGACGCAGGATGCAATTGCTGACTTGACATCCAAAATATGCAATGCAATTGACACAAAACAACCAGTAATATGTGTGTTTATAGATCTGGCTAAAGCGTTCGACACTGTTAGTCATCCGGAGCTATTGGAAACCCTTGAGAACATTGGTTTTAGAGGAAAATCCTATGAGTTAATTAAAAGTTACCTTACTCGACGAACGCAATATGTAAAAATTGGAAATAACTACAGTGACCGTCAAATTGTACAATACGGGGTTCCGCAAGGAACAGTACTTGGACCCATTTTGTTTACTATGTATGTTAATGCTTTGTTTGAATTCCTATTGAGGGAGAGATCATTTGTTTCGCGGACGACACTGTTATTCTATTTAAAGATACAAATTGGATTACTGTGGAACAAAAAGTAAAAAATTCTTTTACGAAAGTTCTGGAATTTTTTAGGAGTAAATTATTAACAATAAATTTTTCTAAAACAGTTTTTCTACCTTTCACTAGTTATGAAAACAACTTACCATCTTTCACAACCATTGATATATTGTACGATAATCAAAGTTTTGCTTTGAATATGGCTAAAACTGTGAAATACCTGGGAATCATAATTAACTGTCATCTGAAATGGAACCATCATGTAAATTTAGTTATAAAGAAAATTAGATACTTCCTTGCTAAATTTAAGTTTTTTAAAGCATTTTTGGATTTTCGCCATTTAAAAATTATGTACTATGCTTTGATTCAGACACACTTAATGTATGGTATAATTGCTTGGGGGGGAATAACTAATAACCACCTGCGACACCTTGAAACAACACAAAAATGGATTATCAAAGTAATACTTAATAAAAACTATACTTACCCCAGTAACAGCTTATTTCAAGAATCACAGCTTATGGATATCCGCCAAATATTCTTTTTATCACTAGCTATATATCAGCGCAGAACTTTTGGTTACAAGAATCAAATTTTACATCAATATTCCACAAGATATAAGGAAAACTCAATTTTAGTTCCCAGAATGTATAAGACCGCAGGTCAAAGAAGTCATACTTATCTCGCTCCTAGGGTGTACAGTGTCATACCTAGTGAGTACAAGACATTGAGTATGCCTATGTTTAAATATAAAATAAAAAAATGGATATTACAGGTTCCAAGAAATGAATTTGCGCAATGGATAGATACAAAAAATGAATAATATGAAAAAAAGGGAAATAACAAAATTATGAAACTCTCCTCTTGGTTCTTAGCTTTTACTATTTTACTGTTTTGGTTTGTATTGGGTTATTTTACTTTTAATTTGTATTAGGTAATTTTATATATATATTTTAATATTGTTATTATGTTATCTGTTTTTGACATCAATTTTATCAATTTTATCGATTTTATCCAATTTAACAATATAACAACAATAATTTAACAAATATGGAAAGATATGAAGTATCCACGTACAAGTTTTTGTTTTGTGGATTATTGATTTCTTCGCCAACAACTTAGAATTAATTAATTAATTAATAATAAAAAAATTAAGAGAACCGAGGTGGTTGCATTGTGGTGTGGACACACCCACAGCCTGCTTTAGTACTAGCCATGAACTGAAATTGGCAACACCGCTCCACGCCGATCTTCTAGTCCGATTCCCGACCCACAGCCTCTCTAGTAGAGAAGGCTGTGGCCGATCGTATTTGACGTGCATTCCCAATTTTGTTTGTAATAAGCTACTTAAGTAAATATTAAATAATATGTATACGTTCTCTGCTTCGTCAATTAAATATTACAATATTTTATGTAAAACAATATATACCTTATTTTACATGAAAACATGTGATATTTGATTGTTCAGCAAAACCAACGTGAAGGTGCAGAGTTACACAAGCTTTTAAAATAATTCAAAAAATAATATTATTGCTCACAGTATGTGTATCAGGTAGTACTACAATAATAAATAATAATATATTTCTCAGATTATTCATCTAGCATGCGTATTTTTGCCGGGAGTGGAAAAAAAAGGGAAAGAAAAACAGATGAAGGATAGGATATAGGAAATGATTCATATTAGGACAGGAAAAAGGGAAGATGATAGGCACATAATATAACAAATATATCTATGTAGAAAAAACAAATGACAAAAAATAAAATTAACCAAAATAAAATTAACAGGAAAGAATTAACAAAGTGTAGAGCAAAGACATACCTAGACTAGATTAATAATAATAATGAATGTTGGTTGGTACTTATTTAATATCTATTATACATAATGGGTTTTAATGAAATGGCTCAAACGAATTATTGACAAATTGACCAAATTATTGACGAATGACAAATTATTTATATTGCTTTTTTGAAAATATCTAATTTCCGTTTCTTTATTTTATCTTCTGGTGCTATTTCACATCGTTTTTTATTTGTTTTTAACTGCGATTTTAATCGTGTTTCTTCCAGAATTCTATTATTTTGTGTTTTGACATAGTTATTTAAGAGAACGTTTGCAAAGATTGAACAAATTATTCCTAAAATATAATTTACATTATTTCCACAGACACAGGTGTCTAAAAAGTCTAAGTAAAAGTTATCCGAAGCTATACTTTCTAAAGTTAAACTTGCAAGCAAATCTTTTTGGTTTTCAGTTTTAAGGAAGTCAATTTCTAAAGAGTCGTTGTTTATAATGTATTCTAATATGGCATACATATGAAAAAACAAAATTGTTACGTTAGTTGTCGGTATCGATAGACCACCTCGTTGCAAACAATCAAAATATTGATTTCCGATCAAGTTTCCCTTATTTTCAACGACATGTGAAAGGCAAATGTTACAGGAAATTCTTTTGGTTAATACATGAGATGCATATCCAGAAATATATATTCTCACTGCATCATCAACATCACAATCTGATAAATAGTTTGAACAAAATATTTTGGAGAATTTATCTAAATCCTGTTGCATCGTCTGTTTATTTACTTTTTCTAAACAATGAAAACCAACTTCAGAATTTTCTGCAATCTCAAAATTTGATTTTATTTCATTAAACGACATTTGATGTGAACTAGCTCCAGTTTTTTTAAAAATATGTTTTAGTCTAATTTTTTTCTCAGCGCTAACAACTTCATCGAACGATACATTATAATTAGATCCACACAATTGCCTATATATGCCAAATCTTTTTTCCAGCTTATAAGTATAGAATTTTCCAGGAAGAATGTATGATATTGAGAAGTTTTTAAATGAATACTCTATTATGTCAATTAAAACCAATGTACTCTGTCGAAGAGCTGAATATGTTTCAGTTGTTAGATGGCCATTAAAATTTAATTCTTGCCATTTGTCTAACCAAATGATGAACTTTTGAAGAAAATTTAATCTGAAATCTGTGGCAGAGTAAATAGGTTTTGCCCATTCATTTATTTTCATATCTCCTACTACTATACTGGTACAATTAACAATATCCCACCATTTCTTAATTATGTCCAAAAAATCTGCAGTACCATTATAATTATAATCTCTTATGGCGGCTATTGTTGAATGATGGAAAATATTGTCCACTAAGAAAACCTTTTGCCTTTCAAGATTTGTAGGAAAAACAGTTTTAAAGTTTAATTTGTAGGCTTTCTTGGCAAGCATATCTTTCTCTTTGGAATAGACATCACGAATATCTTTAAATTTAGCATACTTAACTTCGTAGGTATTAAAATCGGGATATACAAATGTGTTGTCAAGATTTTTTAAATTTAACCAATTTGATTTAATATTTTTAAAAACATGTACAAAGTCAAAAGTTAAAAATATTTTTTTATTCGTGTTGGCAGGATTTGGAATAAAGCTATTACATTTTGTTGTGTTTACTTGATTTGATTGAACATTTAATTTCGCATTTGATTCTGAAAGTAAACTGTTAAACATTGTCCTGTTGATTCTATGATTATATGTTATTATACATAAAACTTCAAATCCACAATTCTGAACCATATTAACAACATTTTGTGTTATTGGAACCATTTCTTTGCCTGTGATATTTAATACGGGTAGTAATTTTACAATTTCACAAAAGTTTCCAAATGCTGAACAAATCATAAAAGATAATATTGTCTTCGCGAATTCTACATTCACTTTGTTACAAGCTGTACCGATTATGTTTTTTGCACGATAATCTAATCTGCAATTAATATATATTTCATCAATTAGAATTACTACTATCTTGTCAGTCTGTGTAAGTGAAGACGACATATTAACTAAATAGTGCTCATTCTTATTTTCTTTATTTGGAGAAATGTCCATTCCAGATGAAAGATACTGCAGATAACGCTTAGAAGGTAAAATAAAAAAAGTCTGTAACATATTGTATGTAGTAGGAGACTGAATATAAATCATAAATGCCATTATTATAGTGGAGGCAGAGTATTTCCTTTTTAACTTTGTCATTTGGTTAATTTGATCTACGATAATGTTTAATTGTTTAGAATATAAAAAAGTCTCGATATCGCAAAAATCTAAAGCTTGTTTTAAATACAGCAACGCCTGTTGCAATGCATTTTGAGTATTGCTTGTTTCTAAGTTACTTGAATAATAGGTATATTTAAATCTATCTAATAAATTTTGGAGTTGAGGTTGAGACCATCTCTTAATTTTCATATCAAAATCTAAAATCCACTTTAATTCATTCAAATACAATTCACTGCGATTTACAAATATTTTAACTGTTAGGTCGTTATTTATTGATATCTGATTTTCAATTTTAACTATTTCACCATCGAAATTTATTGTATAAAAAATTATTTTAGATGTCAAGACTTTTATATTCCAACTTTCTCCAAGTTTAACTTTTTTCGAAAAATTATTTATAAAATTATTGTAATTTGCAATAAGATCTGACTTTTCAAAATTTTGTATCAACATTTCATGTTGCTGAACTTGCTGTTGGCGCCTACATTCAGGATCTTTTCGAACAATCGACTTTTCCTTTGACATATATTTAGACAAATTTGGGAAAATAGATGGGATAGCATCCGCTTTTAATTTTGCTTTGCAAGCAATCATTGTTAATGTACCGTCTGGTAAAAGATGTCTGTCTAGTTTAACGACATCATTAGGATCAAAATGTAACTCACAAACAACGGAATATTTTGTAGGTGACCATTCTTTCCTAGGGATACGTTTGAGCCATTTTTGTTTAAATGTGTCGTCCTTAGGGAATCCAAAAACACTTTTTACTCCTTCACTTTTTACAGAGGAATCGTAATTAGATTTACACCCTGGTACACAGCACCGTGCCGGCATTTTCACTATTCAAGGTTAAGTTCACTTCACCCCAACTGATAAATAATAGAACATGTAAAAACTCGGGAAAATGATATTACATATCAAATTGGTAATACACGGCACTATCTACATTGATTATACTTTAATATACAACGGTCTGTAATAATTATCTCTTATAATTAAACGCTATTTAACACAAATATATAGGATGATTTAATACCACAAGTACAGACGCACCATTTACCAAAACTGTATCGCTCGGTCTGAAATTAGGACGGGATGCAGTGTTGCAATTTTCTCAGTTCATGGCTAGTACTAAAGCAGGCTGTGACACACCCTATGTCTGCAGTGTCGTAATCACTTGGCCGACCCTTACAATATATATAGAGGAGAAGCGGATATGCCTATAAATGGTGATGAACCTAAAAAAGTGGTAGAATTTAACTGCCCTGTTTGCAGGACATCTTCTACTACAGGACGTCTCGTGAAATGATAGTAAGTACATAATGGTAGATCGTACATTGTTGTAAAGGTGTTAGTGTGACTGACTAAATGAAGACAAAAAAATAAACCTGGAGCAGGTAGGTATACAGTCTTGGAAGAGGCAAAAAAAAACATTTGCCTTTCTCAAGAGTGTATACATATTTGCCCCTTTTTATAGTATATAAGTACTCACGCACAGCCTGCTTTAGTACTAGCCATGAACTGAGAAAATTGCAACACTGCATCCCGTCCTAATTTCAGACCGAGCGATACAGTTTTGGTAAATGGTGCGTCTGTACTTGTGGTATTAAATCATCCTATATATTTGTGTTAAATAGCGTTTAATTATAAGAGATAATTATTTCAGACCGTTGTATATTAAAGTATAATCAATGTAGATAGTGCCGTGTATTACCAATTTGATATGTAATATCATTTTCCCGAGTTTTTACATGTTCTATTATTTATCAGTTGGGGTGAAGTGAACTTAACCTTGAATAGTGAAAATGCCGGCACGGTGCTGTGTACCAAGGTGTAAATCTAATTACGATTCCTCTGTAAAAAGTGAAGGAGTAAAAAGTGTTTTTGGATTCCCTAAGGACGACACATTTAAACAAAAATGGCTCAAACGTATCCCTAGGAAAAAATGGTCACCTACAAAATATTCCGTTGTTTGTGAGTTACATTTTGATCCTAATGATGTCGTTAAACTAGACAGACATCTTTTACCAGACGGTACATTAACAATGATTGCTTGCAAAGCAAAATTAAAAGCGGATGCTATCCCATCTATTTTCCCAAATTTGCCTAAATATATGTCAAAGGAAAAGTCGATTGTTCGAAAAGATCCTGAATGTAGGCGCCAACAGCAAGTTCAGCAACATGAAATGTTGATACAAAATTTTGAAAAGTCAGATCTTATTGCAAATTACAATGATTTTATAAATAATTTTTCGAAAAAAGTTAATCTTGGAGAAAGTTGGAATATAAAAGTCTTGACATCTAAAATAATTTTTTATACAATAAATTTCGATGGTGAAATAGTTAAAATTGAAAATCAGATATCAATAAATAACGACCTAACAGTTAAAATATTTGTAAATCGCAGTGAATTGTATTTTAATGAATTAAAGTGGATTTTAGATTTTGATATGAAAATTAAGACATGGTCTCAACTCCAAAATGTATTAGATAGATTTAAATATACCTATTATTCAAGTAACTTAGAAACAAGCAATACTCAAAATGCATTGCAACAGGCGTTGCTGTATTTAAAACAAGCTTTAGATTTTTGCGATATCGAGACTTTTTTATATTCTAAACAATTAAACATTATCGTAGATCAAATTAACCAAATGACAAAGTTAAAAAGGAAATACTCTGCCTCCACTATAATAATGGCATTTATGATTTATATTCAGTCTCCTACTACATACAATATGTTACAGACTTTTTTTATTTTACCTTCTAAGCGTTATCTGCAGTATCTTTCATCTGGAATGGACATTTCTCCAAATAAAGAAAATAAGAATGAGCACTATTTAGTTAATATGTCGTCTTCACTTACACAGACTGACAAGATAGTAGTAATTCTAATTGATGAAATATATATTAATTGCAGATTAGATTATCGTGCAAAAAACATAATCGGTACAGCTTGTAACAAAGAGAATGTAGAATTCGCGAAGACAATATTATCTTTTATGATTTGTTCAGCATTTGGAAACTTTTGTGAAATTGTAAAATTACTACCCGTATTAAATATCACAGGCAAAGAAATGGTTCCAATAACACAAAATGTTGTTAATATGGTTCAGAATTGTGGTTTTGAAGTTTTATGTATAATAACATATAATCATAGAATCAACAGGACAATGTTTAACAGTTTACTTTCAGAATCAAATGCGAAATTAAATGTTCAATCAAATCAAGTAAACACAACAAAATGTAATAGCTTTATTCCAAATCCTGCCAACACGAATAAAAAAATATTTTTAACTTTTGACTTTGTACATATTTTTAAAAATATTAAATCAAATTGGTTAAATTTAAAAAATCTTGACAACACATTTGTATATCCCGATTTTAATACCTACGAAGTTAAGTATGCTTAATTTAAAGATATTCGTGATGTCTATTCCAAAGAGAAAGATATGCTTGCCAAGAAAGCCTACAAATTAAACTTTAAAACTGTTTTTCCTACAAATCTTGAAAGGCAAAAGGTTTTCTTAGTGGACAATATTTTCCATCATTCAACAATAGCCACCATAAGAGATTATAATTATAATGGTACTGCAGATTTTTTGGACATAATTAAGAAATGGTGGGATATTGTTAATTGTACCAGTATAGTAGTAGGAGATATGAAAATAAATGAATGGGCAAAACCTATTTACTCTGCCACAGATTTCAGATTAAATTTTCTTCAAAAGTTCATCATTTGGTTAGACAAGTGGCAAGAATTAAATTTTAATGGCCATCTAACAACTGAAACATATTCAGCTCTTCGACAGAGTACAGGGTGGGCAAATAAGAGAGAACGCCGGCTGTATCTCGGAAACCGCTTATCGGAGAATTTCCGGAAAAAATTTTTAATAGTAAATATGGCCAAGAGAAGTCGCTGGAAATTATTTTCAAGTTCCTGAAATGACCGCTAGGGGGCATAACATCCATGGCCAACTAGAAAAATGAACTTTTCTCGAAAATTTGCCTAATAAAGTAGTACCGGAAATAAGTAAATATTAATCTAGAGGAAATTTGAAAACTTTTTGTGCAACTCATTTTTTTCTATCTTTTAAAATAAAGTGGTGGAGGGGCGCCAAACTTTCTTTTCTTTAAACGTTAATAACTCGGCTCAGGATAAACCGAATCTAACAAGCTTAGTCTCATTTGAAAGAGCTTTTTGGTGTATATTTAGAGTATGAAAGCTGGTTTTGTTACTTTTATTATAGCCGCTAGAGGGCGCTATCTGCCAACATAACAAATATGGCGGATTTTCTAGAAAATTTCAAATGGCACGCTATATTTATTGTCACATATTTAAATAAAGGACAACAATCCCTAAAATTTAGTGAAAACCGCAGCTTTCTATCTCATTCCTAACGGAAGGTATTACCAAAAGAAATGCAACTGGAGATTTGTGATTAGCCTTTCACCTTAACATTTAAAATCGACTCGTGATAGCCTATTCTTAATAAAATATAAGAAAAAAAAACTGTTGCGGACCTGAAAAGTCGTTAGTGCTTATAATTTTTTCAAAAAATATAATATGAGATAAAAATAAAAATTATAAAAATTTGAGATAAATTTAAACTGATGCTGACTTTGTAAATGAATTCTTTATGAAATAATGTGGTGGTGGTGTAATCTGAAAACGACTGATTTATTTGGGGACGTGATGCTCAATGGCCTCTCAAATGTTCAAAATGTCGCACATCGTTTTTAATACACAGTTACAATAATTGTTCTTGGGTAGACGAAACCCGGCCAGGTATTATATTAAACAAGTTGAAAATGAAATTTATGTATAATAATATCTATCTATTCTATAGATCCCTGATTTGACCTGTATGGACTTTTATTTATGGGCTCGATTAAAAAAACTAATTTACGCAACGGGGCTGCCGCTACAAGGGAAGTGATGATCGAACGTATTAAGGTGTATTCGCCGTATTTCCGTGCCAGAAGTGGAAACTGCAGTTTCATCTACCCAAGAACGGTTAGAACTGTGTATTGAAAACGATCGGCGACATTTTGAACATTTAAGAGGCCCTTGAACATCACGTCTCCAAATAAATCAGTCGTTTTCAGGACCATCACATTATTTCATAAAGAATACATTTACAAAGTCAGCATTTGCCGCATCAGTTGAAATTTGTTTAAGTTTTTTTATACTTTTAAACTTTTACTTTTATCTCATATCATATTAAAAAAAAAAAATACAAGCACTAACGGCTTTTTAGTTCCGCAACAGTTTTTTTTTCTTATATTTTATTACTAATAGGCTATCACGAGTGGATTTTGAATCCTAAGGTACATCACAAAGGCTACAGGGCTACATCAAAAATCTCCAGTTGCAATTCTTTTATAATATCTTCCACTAGGAATGAGATAGGAAGCTGCGGTTTTCACTTAATTTTAGGGATTGTTGTCCTTTATTTAAATATGTGACAATAAATATATCGTGCCATTTGAAATTTTCTAGAAAATGCGCCATATTTGTTATGTTGGCAGATAGCGCCCTCTAGCGGCTATAATAAAAGTAACAAAACAGCTTTCATGACTCTAAATATACACCAAAAAAAGCTCTTTCTAATGAGACTAAGCTTGTTAGATTCGGTTTATCCTGAGCCGAGTTATTAACGTTTAAAGGAAAGACAGTTTGACGCCCCCCCACCACTTTATTTTAAAAGATAGAAAAAAATGAGTTGCACAAAAAAATTTCAAATTTCCTCTAGATTAATATTTACTTATTTCCGGTACTACTTTATTAGGCAAATTTTCGAGAAAAGTTCAATTTTCTAATTGGCCATGGATGTTATGCCCCCTAGCGGTCATTTCAGGAACTTGAAAATAATTTCCAACGACTTCTCTTCGCCATATTTACTATTAAAATTTTTTTCCGGAAATTCTCCGATAAGCGGTTTCCGAGATACAGTCGGCGTTCTCTCTTATTTGCCCACCCTGTACATTGGTTTTAATTGACATAATAGAGTATTCATTTAAAAACTTCTCAATATCATACATTCTTCCTGGAAAATTCTATACTTATAAGCTGGAAAAAAGATTTGGCATATATAGGCAATTGTGTGGATCTAATTATAAT
This sequence comes from Pogonocherus hispidulus, assembly GCA_963924545.1. Taxonomy (NCBI): domain Eukaryota; kingdom Metazoa; phylum Arthropoda; class Insecta; order Coleoptera; family Cerambycidae; genus Pogonocherus; species Pogonocherus hispidulus. The sequence goes on from OZ004699.1 coordinate 51,525,663, forward strand.
GTATCGTTCGATGAAGTTGTTAGCGCTGAGAAAAAAATTAGACTAAAACATATTTTTAAAAAAACTGGAGCTAGTTCACATCAAATGTCGTTTAATGAAATAAAATCAAATTTTGAGATTGCAGAAAATTCTGAAGTTGGTTTTCATTGTTTAGAAAAAGTAAATAAACAGACGATGCAACAGGATTTAGATAAATTCTCCAAAATATTTTGTTCAAACTATTTATCAGATTGTGATGTTGATGATGCAGTGAGAATATATATTTCTGGATATGCATCTCATGTATTAACCAAAAGAATTTCCTGTAACATTTGCCTTTCACATGTCGTTGAAAATAAGGGAAACTTGATCGGAAATCAATATTTTGATTGTTTGCAACGAGGTGGTCTATCGATACCGACAACTAACGTAACAATTTTGTTTTTTCATATGTATGCCATATTAGAATACATTATAAACAACGACTCTTTAGAAATTGACTTCCTTAAAACTGAAAACCAAAAAGATTTGCTTGCAAGTTTAACTTTAGAAAGTATAGCTTCGGATAACTTTTACTTAGACTTTTTAGACACCTGTGTCTGTGGAAATAATGTAAATTATATTTTAGGAATAATTTGTTCAATCTTTGCAAACGTTCTCTTAAATAACTATGTCAAAACACAAAATAATAGAATTCTGGAAGAAACACGATTAAAATCGCAGTTAAAAACAAATAAAAAACGATGTGAAATAGCACCAGAAGATAAAATAAAGAAACGGAAATTAGATACTTTCAAAAAAGCAATATAAATAATTTGTCATTCGTCACTAATTTGGTCAATTTGTCAATAATTCGTTTGAGCCATTTCATTAAAACCCATTATGTATAATAGATATTAAATAAGTACCAACCAACATTCATTATTATTATTAATCTAGTCTAGGTATGTCTTTGCTCTTCACTTTGTTAATTCTTTCCTGTTACTTTTATTTTGGTTAATTTTATTTTTTGTCATTTGTTTTTTCTACATAGTATATTTGTTATATTATGTGCCTATCATCTTCCCTTTATTCCTGTCCTAATATGAATCATTTCCTATATCCTATCCTTCATCTGTTTTTCTTTCCCTTTTTTTTCCACTCCCGGCAAAAATACGCATGCTAGATGAATAATCTGAGAAATATATTATTATTTATTATTGTAGTACTACCTGATACACATACTGTGAGCAATAATATTATTTTTTGAATTATTTTAAAAGCTTGTGTAACTCTGTGTTGGACACAATATATCCAACCACATAGTATCTACAAAGTTGTATAATGAGATATGTATATAAAAGCAATGGATGTTCGTAAAATAATAGTTTAGATTAAAATGTATATACATATGTAGTAATTAACATAAGAGATGGCGCTGTGCGCCTCTTACATAATGCAGGCCTATCTGCATATGTGCATATATTAGGGTAGTTTTTAAGAACAGTATAAGTATAGTGTTTAACGAAGAAGCACGCTATAGGGTGCAATTCTTTATATCTATATTTATGTCTCAATTTAGTCTTTCTATAAAAGACAGTGTATAACTATTAATACCAATAAGAAATTAGTCTTTCTATAAAAGATAATTCTTAAGGTAAAGGTGTGTGGATTTTGTGTTAGTGTTACCTATTGTAATCATCATAGTGCATAAGTTCATACCGTGTAAGTAGTGTAAATAAATGTACAAAAGTAACATCGCTACTTTCATTAAAAGAAGGTAAAATAAAATAAATATACAGTCCACTTTAAATAATCGAAGATCCGTGTATCGAGCTATAAATCACATTCATGTTGGTCCAGTCGAACCCGGATAAGAAGCCGCTGTTAAAAATCTAAAGGAATAACTGTGACCGTGACTATCGACTTTTCGATTTCAGTCGATAAAAATCTATTCCGAGGTAGAAGAAAATAGGGATTTGTGCCAGTCTCCCAGTGTCCTATATTCTGGAAAGTGCCCTACATCTGCTGCGTCAGGGTGACCAAGGTAGTTTAGTGGTTCAGCTTCTCCACAACCACAACAGAGGGTGCAGGTAGTGCGAATAGTCAGTGTTCCCAGATAATTCCAAAGAGGGCAGTATCGAAGTGGCGTCAGCAACCACGAGGTAGAGACTCCGCCCCCTTCAGAGGACATCATCATCAGTTACCAATCAGCTGGTTTGGTTCCGCAATTTCGTGAGTTGTATCTTTTACAAGTTTTTATAGGTGATTGTTACAGGAAAAGTGTATTGTTAAGATTTTATCCTCGTCCAATTGCTGATTTATTTGTTTGATAATATATTGATAAATTTTGATTTATCAATAGGCCAATTGCCAAAAATTTATTATTGTAAAATTTATATTTTGATACCTATTAATAATAAGTAAACTGAGATGGCTCCAAAACCAGATCAGAAAGCAAACGATATTGCTAAGTTACAAGAAAAAAGAAAGCAATGTAAAGCTTCAATATTGAAAATAAAAGACTTTGTGTCAGGACATAGTCTAGAAAATACAGTTACAGATATAGTACTGGAACAATTACAAGTTAGGAAAGATAATTTAGAAAAATTTCTTGATAATTACCGAGACCTACAGGTAGACATTCTGTGTTTGGATCCTGAGGATCAATCTGACGACATAGAGTTGATCGAGAGCACCTGCTTTGATGTTATCGCTAGTATAAATAAATTGCTCTCAACTTCAAATAAGCCTAATTCTAATAGTTTGGCAGCATCAAGTTCAGGTAGAGTAGCTACCGCAAAGTTGCGTCATATTGAGGTACCAATCTTTGACGGTAGGAATTTAAATAATTTTAAGCCTTTTATTGAAATGTTCCTAGCGGTTATTGGCAGAAATGTTGATTTAGCTGACGTAGAAAAATTGTTTTATTTAAAGGGATATTTAAAGGGTGAGGCTCTTGCTCTCATTGATAATCTACCATTAGTAAATAGTTCTTTTAATCAGGCTATTGAATTATTAAATAAAAGGTTTGAAAATGAAGCAGCCTTAATAAATCACCACATTTGCACTATTTTAGACTTGCCTGGTTTACAAAAGGGTTCAACACTAGCAATACGAGATTTTGTTAGTAAAGTAAAACAGCAAATTGGTGCATTGCAAAACTTAAAGCAACCTGTAGAAAGTTGGGATATGATTTTATTAAATATCCTTTCTAGAAAACTAGATCAATATACTAATAGAGCATATAAACTAGAAAAAAGTAGAGGTTCAAAAACATTGCCCACGTTAAACGAATTTATCGAATTTTTAGAGGGCCGAGCCACTGCTTTAGAAGAACCTATTGCAACAGAAGGCAAGAATTTCACAAAAGACAAAACCCGGTTTACACATTTAACTACAAAAAACAAACACGAAAATAAATGCCTGTTTTGTGCGATACCCGGACATAAAATTTATAATTGTAAGAAATTCAAAAATGCGCCTGTCAGTGATAGGGTCTCTTTTATAGATCAACAAAAATATTGTAAAATATGTCTAAATAGTCATGTTGATAAATGTAGATTCACTTTTAAATGCCAAACTTGTCACAAAAACCATAACACTCTGTTACATATGGACATGGACAAGCAACCTAATGTACAGGGTGAACGAGACAATGAAGTCACTGCTATTGTACACACGAATTGCTATCTAAATAAAAGTTATGACAATGTTTTGCTTCCCACTATCAAGGTTAGGATAAATTATAAAAATCGTGAAGTTATTGTACGAGGATTGATTGACAGCTGTTCGCAGACTTCCATTATTACAAATAATATAGTGAAACGGCTTAATCTGAAGACATTCAGTAACAGTTTAAGTGTTGTTGGCATTTCTGAAAATATCACTCAGATTCAAAAATGTGTCAATGTAAATATAGAGTCATGTGTTCATAATTATAAGGTTAATGTTAATTGTGCAGTCGTGGAAAAAATTACTGGCAACCTACCACAATATGAGTTTGATGCCACAAAAGTAAATATTCCAGACTATGTTCAGTTAGCGGACGATGAGTTCAATAAGCCAAAAAACATTGATATCTTATTAGGGGCAAATATATTTTTCTCAGCCTTAATAACAGGTACTATAAAACTAGGGTACAATAATTTAGTCTTGCAAAATACTCATTTTGGTTATGTTGTAAGTGGTTCTGTACCAGAAATAGCAAATTCTAAGCAATTCTGTAATTTATCTCAAATTTCCTTGCACTGTCGTGTCTCACCTAGTTTAGAAAAATTGGTTTCTGAATTTTGGACTGCCGAAAAGGTACCAGAATTATACCCAGAGTATACAACTGACCAAGAGGCGTGCGAGTCAATATATCAAGATTCTGTACAACTAAAAAATAATAGATTTCAAGTTCAGTTACCGCTGAAACAAAATTTAAAAGAACTCGATTTAGGTGATTCATTTTCTGTAGCATATAAAAGGTTTGAAAATTTGGAGAAACGATTTAAACTTAACCCTGTGTTATTTGCACAATACAAAAGTTTTATCGATGAATATATAAGATTAAATCATGCAAAAGTTGTGAATATCGACAACGATGATTTGAATAGTGGTTCAGTTTATTTTATGGCTCATCATCCTGTAATTAGAGAAGACAAAAGAACTACTAAGTTACGAGTAGTTTTTGACGGTAGCATGAAATCAAAAAATAGAAAATCAATAAACGATTTTCTTTACAATGGAGCAGTTGTTCAAAATGAATTGTTTGACGTTTTGATTCTCTTTAGAACATTCAATTATGTCATTTTAACAGATATTAAACAAATGTATCGTATGGTGTTGATTGATCCATCGCATCGACCATTACAAAATATATTATGGAGGGAAAATCCCAATTCAAATATTCAATGTTTGCAATTACAAACTGTCACTTATGGCTTAAAGAGTTCGCCATTTTTAGCTACGAGATGTCTAGTTGAACTAGCTCACAGCGAAGAAAAGCGATTTCCTTTAGCGGCAAAGGCGTTGATAAACAATACGTATGTAGACGATATTTTGTCAGGTGGCGATACTCTTGAAGAGGCAATTGAATTAAAAAATGAATTAATTAATATGTTAAGGCTAGGCTCATTTGAATTACACAAATGGTGCGCTAATCATTCATCTATTTTAAGTGACATTCCAATAGAAAAGCAGCACTTTGACGAAAAAGAGTTAAATGCAGATAATTTAACTATTAAAACTTTAGGTTTATCCTATGACATTAAGTCTGATAAATTTAAAATATCATCTCAATCTAATGAAATAGATCACTGTCAGACTAAAAGACAGGTGTTAAGTTTTATATCAAAATTTTATGACCCTTCCGGTCTAGCTGGCCCAGTAATGGTAACAGCAAAAGTATTTATGCAGAAATTTTGGGCAGAAAAATTAAATTGGGATGATAAATTACCAAATGAATTACAAAATTCTTGGCAAGATTTTGTAATAAACTTGATGAAAATGCCAGTATTAAATATTTCCCGTAATTTACAAATTGTTGGGGCAAAAAGGATAGAACTAGTAGGCTATTGTGATTCGTCGATTATTGCCTATGGAGCTGTACTCTATATCAGATCCATTTTTGAGGATAAAGTTCAAGTCAGCTTGTTATGCTCAAAATCGTGAATTGCACCTATCAATAAACAACTAACTATCCCTAGATTGGAACTAAATAGTGCTCTTTTATTAACGAACTTAACTAGCAAAGTATACGAGTTATTAAAATGCAAAATAACTGAAGTATTTTTATATTCAGATTCCATTGTAGTATTAGCTTGGATTAAATCAGATCCTATAAAACTAAACCCTTATGTGGCTAATCGAGTCACACAAATTCAAAATTTATCTGAAAGGTTTAAGTGGTGTTATATAAACACAAAACAAAATCCAGCCGATTGTTTATCAAGAGGGGTGGCACCTCAAAATATGGCATCAAATGATCTTTGGTTTCAGGGTCCAAAATCACTTTCTGATTTAAATTACACCCATTGCACAAATTTGATACATTGTTCAATTCCTTTGCCTGAACAGAAAGTTAGTACGTTTACTCAAATGGTGGAACTACAGCATTCGTTTTTCGAAACATTCTCAAACATGAGTAAACTAGAAAGAGTTGTAGCCTATATGCTTAGATTTGTTTATAATTTAAAAAATAAGGATAATAAAAGTTATGGTGTTTTAACTGTAAATGAATTGGAGCATGCTTTAAAAGTTGTTGTGAGGTACGAACAAAATCGGTGTTTCAAAGACGAAATAAAACATTTACGTTCAGGACACGAAACAAAAACAAGGTTGTCGTCCTTAGCTCCATATGTTGATAGTGAAGGAATATTACGTGTATCAGGTAGATTACAATTTGCAAACATTCCTTTTAATCAGAAACATCCCATGATTTTGCCAAAAAATAGTCACATAACTCGATTAATAATTATTCGGGAACATTTAAGGTTGCTGCACGCGGGTCAAAAACAAGTTTTAAGTAGCTTAAACCAAAAATTTTGGGTAATAAATGGGAATAGGGAAATAAAGAAGAACATACATAAGTGTGTAACTTGTTTTAGATTGAAAGCACAATGTGCTCAACAACTAATGGGTTCTTTACCAGAGCATCGCGTAAATATAGCTCGACCTTTTGAAAATGTAGGAATTGATTTTTGTGGTCCATTTAATGTAAAGCAATCCAGACTTAGAAAATCTATTATAACAAAGGCTTATATTGCTTTGTTTGTATGTTTCTCAGTTAAGGCCATTCATATGGAATTAGTTTCAGACATGTCGGCAGATAATTTCTTAAATGCGTTTAAAAGATTTATCTCGCGAAGAGGGAGACCTTCACATGTATATTGCGATAACGGGTCAACCTTTAAAGGTGCCAATAATCACTTAAAGGAGCTCTATAAAATTCACAATGCTAGTGAACATAAAAATAAAGTGATTAATTTTTCTCTAGAAGAGCATATAAAATTTAATTTCATACCTAGCTACTCCCCAGTATTCGGTGGTCTGTGGGAGGCAGGAGTCAAAAGTGCCAAATTCCATTTAAAGAGAGTTATGGGTAACAACCAGTTTACTTATGAACAGTTGAATACTCTTGTAATCCAGGTTGAGGGCATCCTTAACTCGAGGCCATTAACGCAATTGTCAAATGATCCTTCGGATCTTACTTATTTAACACCTGGGCATTTTTTGATAGGCGTTCCACTAACCAGTTTTCCTGAACCAGATCTCACTGAGACTCCAGAAAACAAATTAAAGTTCTGGGAATTATGTACTCAGCAAAAGCAACATTTCTGGAAACGCTGGCACAAAGATTATCTAGCACAACTTCAAAGTAGGCCAAAATGGCTCCATGAGAAGCCAAACGTTAAAGAAGGCATGCTGGTGCTATTAAAAGAAGACAATGTTCCTTCACTTAAATGGCCAATGGCGAGAATTGTAAAGGTAATACCTGGAAGAGATCAAAAAGTAAGAGTGGTTCAGGTCCGGACTCAGAATGGCGTCTACCTAAGGTCAATTACAAAAATCGCTATTTTACCGATTTATGACTCAGGATTGTTAAGTCATAAATAATTTCAAGGTTGTCCATAGGACAACTGGACATATTGTGCATATCTTCAGTGTATATTGTGTATATATTGTGCATATTACATTATTGTGTAAATGTAAATATATCTACTATCTGTAAATATTTAAATTAACTAGAGTAAGTACATTCATAGGTATATTTTTAACTTTATTTTAAATCAAACATGAGGTTTCCATGGAAACCGTCGTGCCCCCAGCATGTTGGACACAATATATCCAACCACATAGTATCTACAAAGTTGTATAATGAGATATGTATATAAAAGCAATGGATGTTCGTAAAATAATAGTTTAGATTAAAATGTATATACATATGTAGTAATTAACATAAGAGATGGCGCTGTGCGCCTCTTACATAATGCAGGCCTATCTGCATATGTGCATATATTAGGGTAGTTTTTAAGAACAGTATAAGTATAGTGTTTAACGAAGAAGCACGCTATAGGGTGCAATTCTTTATATCTATATTTATGTCTCAATTTAGTCTTTCTATAAAAGACAGTGTATAACTATTAATACCAATAAGAAATTAGTCTTTCTATAAAAGATAATTCTTAAGGTAAAGGTGTGTGGATTTTGTGTTAGTGTTACCTATTGTAATCATCATAGTGCATAAGTTCATACCGTGTAAGTAGTGTAAATAAATGTACAAAAGTAACATCGCTACTTTCATTAAAAGAAGGTAAAATAAAATAAATATACAGTCCACTTTAAATAATCGAAGATCCGTGTATCGAGCTATAAATCACATTCACTCTGCACCTTCACGTTGGTTTTGCTGAACAATCAAATATCACATGTTTTCATGTAAAATAAGGTATATATTGTTTTACATAAAATATTGTAATATTTAATTGACCAAGCAGAGAACGTATACATATTATTTAATATTTACTTAAGTAGCTTATTACAAACAAAATTGGGAATGCACGTCAAATACGATCGGCCACAGCCTTCTCTACTAGAGAGGCTGTGGGTCGGGAATCGGACTAGAAGATCGGCGTGGAGCGGTGTTGCCAATTTCAGTTCATGGCTAGTACTAAAGCAGGCTGTGACTCACGCCTTCTAACACATTCTAGTTTTTCCCGTCCATTTGGAATAATAAAATATTATTTTTATTATATTGAAAATTTCACACCACCATTTTTTAACCAATCAGAGGCTTGTTTTTTGTTCAGTTACCATGCCAACCCAAAAGATTTCCGGAAATTTTTAAGGTTGTGTGATATTAATAAATGGAAATTTTTCTGTCATTTAAAATGTCAAAATAAAGACGCGGGAGTGCTTTTAGAATTAAATTTATTTGGCGACACAAAGGAGGATATTCTCGAGGATATTATAAGTACACAAATGAATATATTATATTATAAATTATATAGTAAATAATAATAATATATAAATTAATATACCTATTAATAAATAAAATGGAATGATGTTCCACCAATATTAGTAGATCTAAGTTAATAACAAACAAAAATATAATATGTTTTTAAGTTAATGTCTGTAACTTATTTGTGGTGCATTTTGACGATTCATAGTTTCTTTCTTTTGGGATTACACCACCTGTAAAATAACAAAAAGCAGAAAGCCAGAAGCATACAAATTAAATACCTATTCAAAATGAAGTAACAAGGCAAACTTCAAAAGTTAGTTCCAAAAAACCAGTGTATAATGTGTGATAAAATATTATTTGATATATTAACTAAATTTTATCCGTTGTTTTTTCAGTTTTATACAAAATTCGATAATATTATGTCATATTTTAAAATATGTAAATTGGCCATATTATTAACCATTATGATTATAAACCGGTTAAATATTAAATTATATTACTAAATATTATAATAATATTAAAATATTAATACTTAAAATATTTAAATTCTAGGCTGTGGAAATAGAAAGTCTGAATTGGTAGTCAATATATTTATTAGTCAATCACTTTAATAAAGAGGGCATGTCTTTCAAAAGGGATGTCGGTTTGAGACTAAGGGCCGGTCTTTCCACCTCCTTTTAAGTTCCTGATAACTATTTGGCAGATTAGAATGTGACATTTAAGTATTTCAGTTTTCACAGTCTAATCTGTCAAATAGTTATCAGGAACTTAAAAGGAGGTGGAAAGACCGGCGCTAAATATAAAAAACTTTTAAGTAGATATCTGACAAAATGCCGTCTATGTTTACATTCCACACACACACTAGTGGCTTTCATAAATTAATATATTAGTGTAAAATTTTGCCAAACAAATAGCATTCAATTTTCTTGTATCTATACGACCCTTTTAAAGCAATGATTGAACAATGATGAATGAACAATCACCCAGTAATTATATACCCTATAGGTATTTGGTTGATTTGACCTGTGTGTTTATAATTCATTTTCTTCTTTCAGAGTTGACGTGAAAATTTGGAAACATGAATAGTTAAATTTAAATCGGATATATACGGTGTATTCTCACATTTTCTTGGTGTTTAATGGTGTATAATTTTTCGGTGTTTTTTGACATTCTCCGGTGTATTAACACATTTTATATAAACATGTCGTGTAGAGACTATGTACTGTTTGGACAATGTAAAAGGCGATCCTGTTCCTTCAAACACACCTTCTTAGGTTGCATACATGGAGGAATAAACTGTAGGGGAAGTCATTGCAACCGTTTTCATCTTTCGGAGGAAAAATGAAAAACTGTGGTCAATAATGATAGGCCCTGGGAAGAAGACGTCCAAAAAGAAGTGGACAGAGTGGCCTACATTTTGAAACGCAGTTTCCCTTCGAACTTTCAAGATAATATTTGCACTCGACTTCTAACCGGTTTGCATAGATGCGTATGGACGTGCAAACCATGCATGGCCATCGATAAAAACTTTGAAAGTTTCACTAACTGTAAGTGAAACAAGTTTTTATAATGCAGAAATAATAATGTTTTTTATCTTTAGATATGTGCTGCAAATATTGTCATTTACCGGACGTCAATTGCTACCTTGCACAGTGTCATCACGTCTACCACGAAGAATGTTTGGAACATGTAGAGCTGGATGTTTCGGGAGCACTGCCCTCTTATCGATGTCTTCAGTGCAGGGACTATAAAGGACCGAACCTCCGAATGTACTTACGATATGTGGAGTAAGCGGTAAGTACTATTTATATAGATTTTGGAAACCGTAAAATATACGCAAAAATAGGAAACTGATCCGAAAGACAACAAAACACATTGTTTGTTTAGAATTGCTTACCTGTCATTAGGGAATTTCTCTGAATTATAGGAAATAATATCTCTGAATGTATATAATATGATTTACCTTTTAGCCTTAGTTTATATTTCGTCATTTATATTTAAGTAGGATAATTCTAAGAAGTATTTACAAGATACAGTGTAGTTAATTGCTCGAATTAGAATAGGGTAGTATTTAGGGTATTATTATTTGAATGTTATATCAGCTAGTAACTATCCTTCCGGGTATAATTATTATTATGAATTTTATATACGGAATTTCCCAATGCTGACCAATAGGGTCCCTCTTTGCGATGATTAAGAGGGGGCAGCAAGGGGGATCTCCGGTTGCAACGACAAGATGAAAAGTAGAACTAATATAGATTTCGGGGGATACAGTTGTTCACCATTACTTATAATATGTGTATATATTTTTGATTGTAAGTTTTTCCTTTGTAAATATATGTTTTGGAACGAACAAGTGAGTTTGTTTCTGGTCCTTCGAGAATTCAATTTAGATGTGGTACAGCAGTGCAACAATTGATTATTAATTTAATAATCAAAATCAAAACATGGTCCTTCGAGCCGGATCAGGAAATCAGCCAGAGGAAAAACTGTAATTAAAACAAGCATAACGAGTGCCACATAGCAGGGCATCAAGTTCGAGAACGAGTGCGACATTACAGCGCATCAACCCAAGGGAGCATCTGTAGTCCTGAAAAGAAAATATCAACACAAGTAAGTGTGCATCCTTCATATAGTATCCTATTAACCTATCACATACAACCTAGCTTCGATTAGATTGTCACAATGGAAGAGTTAAAGATCGAAAGAGAGCAATTAAAATTAAGTTTAACAAGGTTAGAGAATTTTTTTAATCAAATGTCAAAGAAAGAAATAATCAGTAATAGCGACTTAAGGGAGCTAGATGAGCATTTTTCCGGTAGAGAAAATTTGTTAAAAGATTATAATATTATTCATTTAAAAATAATTAAGCAATCCAAGGATTTAGCTTCATTCGAAAAAGAATTAACGTTATTTGAAAATGCATTTTATGCAGTCAGATCAAAAATTAGGGATTTCTTAGAAAAACACAAAAAATTAAATACTGATGAAAATAAGCCAGTAAAGCTCGAATCTTCCGAATTAGGAGAGGGTATGTTACGATTACCTAGTATAACGTTACCGTCGTTCAATGGCGAATTTGAAAATTGGTTAGAGTTTCACGATGCCTTTGATTCTCTCATTCATAAAAATTCAAAATTATCCAGTATACAAAAACTTTATTACTTAAATTCAACACTAAAAGGGGAGGCGGCCCATGCAATAAGTTCATTAAAGATTTCAGCTGAAAATTATGAAGTTGCGTGGAAAATGTTGTGCAAACGGTTTGATAATAAAAAACTCATTGTACAAAGTAAAATTCAAGCACTTTTTAATTTAGAGTATAGCCAAAGGGATTCATATATCTCCTTGCAAAGACTACTAGATAATATTCGTAAGCTTATACAATCCCTAAAAAACTATGAACAGCCTACCGCAGACACCTTACTAATTTATATTATAACAGCTAAATTCAGTCATACCACAAGAAAGGAATGGGAATCTTTTGAGCCCGCCAGCGAGTTTCCTATAGTAGAGGAGCTTTTACATTTTCTTGAAAAGCGTTGTCAGCTTCTAGGGGCATTAGAAGCAAATAAATCATGTCAAAGTTTGTTGAATCCAAGTTCAAATCAAGGTAAACCCAATAATAGAAATATCAATTCGAATCTAAGCACGTATAAAATTATATGCAGCTTCTGCAAAAATTCCCATGCAATCTACAATTGTGACTCATTTTTAAAATTAGAGGTAAATAAAAGAATTTCTGAAGTGAAGCGGTTGCAACTGTGTTTAAACTGCTTAAAAAGAAATCATTCAGCTAGAGATTGTAGGGGACAAGGTTGTATTAAGTGTAATAAAAAACATAATAGATTGTTGCATTTAGAATACGCATCTAATGAACCTAATGTTAGCAATAATAATAATCATCCAGGTACGAGTCAAAATACTGATCCAGTTGTAAATAATATAAATGAGCCTATTCCAGCTAATTCTCAAATTACTTACTCAAATCATTGTGCAAATAACCTACAAATTTTATTATCAACTGCAAGTATTGCTGTTTGTGATATACACGGAAATACTCATTACTGTAGGGCGTTGCTAGACTCAGGGTCGCAATCAAATTTCATAACCAATGACTTATGCAATCGATTAGGTTTACGTAAATTTCGTTATAATTCCATCGTTTCAGGCATAAGTCAAGTAACTTCAAATATAAATTTTAAGACAAATGTAATTTTTAAATCTCGCATAAATAATTATCAGGGGAAAATATCATGTCTCATTTTAGATAATATCACTAATTGTTTGCCCGTAAATTCATTTAATTTGGCGAAATTAGATATACCCCAAAATATGCGTTTAGCTGATCCGAAATGCAATGTAACTGGTAAAATTGATATGTTATTAGGCACAGATATATTCTGGGAATTATTATGTGTTGGACAGCACGAATTAGGTAAAAATAAACCAATATTGCAAAACACGATGTTAGGATGGATTTTGGGAGGAAAATTAATTGAAGAAAATAAAGTAAATCACGTGCATAGTTCACTAACGTATTTCGGTAGCGTTGCAGAGGCACCTATCGAAAAACAATTAGAAAGGTTTTGGGAATTAGATGAATGTGATAATAACTATAATAAATACTCATCAGAGGAATGTTTATGTGAGGAGCATTTTTTAAAAACCACTGAGCGCGACAATACTGGGCGATTCATTGTAAATATCCCATTCAATAAAATGATAGATAAACTTGGGGATTCAAGGCAATCTGCCTTAAATAGATTCTATTCATTGGAAAGAAAACTAAATAAGAATTGCCATTTAAAGCATGAATATGCGCAGTTTTTGGCAGAATATGAGGAGCTAGGACATATGACAAAAATTTCGGAAAATTCTTTAGACTCTCTGAATTACTATTTACCGCACCATGCTGTGATAAAGGAAGCAAGTAAAACGACTAAGGTTCGAGTAGTTTTTGACGGATCTGCTAAAACGACGACCGGGGTTTCTTTAAATGATGCTCAATATACCGGTCCAATAATACAAGACGATTTATTTTCTATACTGATAAGGTTTCGTAAGCACACATACGTTTTAACAGCGGATATCGCGAAAATGTACCGGCAGGTATTAGTACAAAATAGTCAGAGAAACTTCCAATTAATATTATGGCGGTCTAATGTGGAACAGCCAATAAGTTGTTATAAATTAAATACTTTGACATATGGCACAACTTCTGCCTCATTCTTGGCGATACGCTGCCTGAAACAATTAGCTCTTGATTGCCGGGATGAATATCCGAATACCTCCAAGATAATTGAAAAAGATTTTTATGTTGATGATTTATTAACAGGGGCAAATTCATTTGATGAAGTTTTCACAATTCAAAATCAGATTTCCAGTATATTATTAACAGCCGGGTTTGAACTTCGTAAATGGTCTTCAAATAATATAGAATTATTAAAGAAAATCAACTTAGGTGATAGTCAACAGCAGGAAAAATTTCAGTTTAATAGTGATTCACAGAATAAGACGCTCGGTATATTGTGGGATCCTACTTCGGATTATTTATTGTATGCAATTCAAGAATTCCCAAGAAAATTGCAGGTCACTAAGAGATCTATTCTGTCCATAACCGCCCAAATATTTGATCCTCTTGGGTTGTTAAGCCCGGTCATTATACACGCAAAATTAATTATTCAAAGGTTATGGCAGCATAAATTGTCATGGGACGAAGCTATACCTCTCGTTTTAAACACCATGTGGTTAAAATTTCGGGATGAGCTGCACCATTTGAAATCGCTGAAAATTCCTAGGCATGTTATTTGTAAGGACGGGCATACTGTTGAATTACATGGGTTCTGTGATGCTTCCGAGAAAGCATATGGGGCATGCATATACATTAGAAGTACCGATGAAACAGGTCTGAATCATGTTAAATTGTTATGTTCCAAATCCCGCGTAGCTCCATTAAAAAATGTCACTTTGCCGCGTCTGGAATTATGTGGTGCATTATTATTAGCAAGATTAACTTGTAAGGTAAGGAAATGTATCAGCATCAAATTTGATAGTCTATTTTATTGGTGTGATTCGACGATCACATTAAGTTGGATACAAGCACCTCCGAATAAATGGAAGACCTTTGTAGCAAACCGTGTTTCAGAAATACAGCAATTAACAAACTCCAACGATTGGAGGCACATAAAAGGTAGTGAAAACCCCGCAGATCTTATATCCCGCGGCATATATCCTGATCAAATAAATAAGGCGTATTTATGGTGGAATGGTCCCACGTGGCTAGCAAAAAACAAGTTACAATGGCCGTTAAATGTTCTAAAAGATGAAAATAATTTGCTGGAAGCTCGAACAGTCGCGGTTAGTGTAACGAATACTGAGCCACTGGATTTATTTTCCAAATATTCATGTGTAAACAAACTTAAACGTATTATGGCATATTGTTTGAGGTTCGTAAACAATACGAGAAAGTCTGATAAAATATTTAAGGGTCCTCTCACGGTTACTGAGATGGAAGGGTCTCTGAATAAATTGATTAAAATAAGTCAACGTGAGGCGTTTTCTCAGGAAATAAAAAAATTGTTAGAAAATAGGCAAATTGATGCTAGAAGTCGTTTATTATCACTCAATCCCTTTGTTGATGACGAGCAAATGTTAAGAGTGGGAGGCCGCATTACGCATTCAAATTATAAATATTGCAAAAAACATCCGATAATATTGCCTCCGGCTCATCATCTCACTTATCTAATCATAAGGAACGAGCATGCTCGGTTGCTCCATTGCGGTGCAAATCAGCTTCTAGCATCCTTGCGAGAGAAATATTGGCCTATCTCAGGAAAAAAAATAGTAAAGAAGGTAATTCACCAATGTATTAAATGTTTTCGAGCTAAACCTAAATTTAATATCCCTATTATGGGAAGTTTACCAAGATCTCGCACAGAATGTGCTCCGCCCTTTTATAATTGTGGCGTAGACTATGCTGGACCTATATTGATTAAAAATAAAAGGGGTCGTGGATTTAAACTCATAAAGGCATATATTTGTATATTTGTTTGTTTCTCCACGAAAGCTCTTCACCTTGATTTGGTCACCGACCTTAGTACAGAAACTTTTTTAGCTTCATTACGAAGATTTATTGCTAGGCGAGGACAACCAGCAAATATATATTCTGATAATGGCACAAATTTTGTAGGTGCAGCCTCGGAATTAACTGAACTAACTGAATTCCTAAATAATGATGAGAATCAGAGGCAAATAGTTAACTCCCTAAGTAATATTAATATAACATGGCATTTTATACCGCCCCGTTCTCCTCATTTCGGAGGCCTTTGGGAAGCTGGCGTAAGATCAGTTAAAATTCACTTAAGGCGCATAGCTTCTAATGTAAACCTAACGTTTGAGGAGTATTATACATTGTTGACACAAATCGAAGCGGTTTTGAACTCCCGTCCTATTAGTCCCCTATCCTCAGATATTAATGACCCAGAACCTCTTACCCCTGCACACTTTTTAATTGGAAGGAAACTTACTTCTGCACCTGAAAGTAATCTGGCAGAAATACCGGAAAATAGGCTAACCAAGTTCCAGCACATCCAAAAAATTACGCAACACTTCTGGCAGCGCTGGCGAAAGGAATATGTAAGCGAATTGCAAGTTAGAACCAAATGGAAGAAAAATCATAGCAATTTGTTAAGTGTCGGCGTGCTGGTAATCATTCAAGAAGACAATCTACCCCCATTCAAATGGCGGCTTGGTCGCGTGGTTGAACTTCATCCCGGAGCAGACGGTGTTATCAGAGTTGTATCCATAAGAACTAAAGGTGATACCATTATCAAGCGATCAGTGTCTAAGGTTTGTGTTTTGCCTGTGTCTGACTGTGGATCGCAGTAGTAATCAGTGTTGGCTTAAGAATTCGGAGACATTCATTTGGATTAAGGTTAAAATTAGCAAGGGAAACTTTAATTTCCGTTATAACCCTGGTTGAAAGTACTATCTTTCAAGGTGGGCGGCATGTTTGTTTAGAATTGCTTACCTGTCATTAGGGAATTTCTCTGAATTATAGGAAATAATATCTCTGAATGTATATAATATGATTTACCTTTTAGCCTTAGTTTATATTTCGTCATTTATATTTAAGTAGGATAATTCTAAGAAGTATTTACAAGATACAGTGTAGTTAATTGCTCGAATTAGAATAGGGTAGTATTTAGGGTATTATTATTTGAATGTTATATCAGCTAGTAACTATCCTTCCGGGTATAATTATTATTATGAATTTTATATACGGAATTTCCCAATGCTGACCAATAGGGTCCCTCTTTGCGATGATTAAGAGGGGGCAGCAAGGGGGATCTCCGGTTGCAACGACAAGATGAAAAGTAGAACTAATATAGATTTCGGGGGATACAGTTGTTCACCATTACTTATAATATGTGTATATATTTTTGATTGTAAGTTTTTCCTTTGTAAATATATGTTTTGGAACGAACAAGTGAGTTTGTTTCTGGTCCTTCGAGAATTCAATTTAGATGTGGTACAGCAGTGCAACAATTGATTATTAATTTAATAATCAAAATCAAAACACACATAATAGGTAGATCATTTGAAATATTTTGTAGCGGGACTTTCGCAAGGTAGAGGGAATTCTAAAATAATTTGTTGTTCTGTACAGGGTGATTCAATTTCGAGTGTGTAACATGGGTATCTCGCTTATTATAAAAGATATTCTGTAGGCTTAAATTCGGCAAAGTTGCGGAATTTTGTGCTCAATAAGTTGGCGCAAAGAAAACCCCCATATCTGCTTTTGTTTTTGAGTTACAGGAAAAAAAATGTTTTCCGGTTTTCGTTTTCTGGCAATAACTTCTATATTTTTCAAAATATTGGCTTATCGTTTTCACATTATTAAGAAACTTTTTTGAGACAAGTACAATGCCGTAAATCGTTTTTTAAAAAATGTCCCTTTTCGTGTAATTCATCGCCAACTTTATTTTTTGTTATAGGCGCCATATTAATTATTCTCATATTTGAATAAACCGATTTTTTTTATGAATACAACAATATAATATGTTAATATTTGCATAAAATATTTGATATTATGAAGGAAAATAGGTATTTTTTTGAAAATATCTAGTTAGCTATTAGTTATTCAAATATGAGAAAAAATAATATGGCGCCCATAAGAAAAAATAAAGTTGACGATGATATTATTAAAAAATGGTTTACGGCATCGTATTTGTCTCAAAAAAGTGTCCCAATAATGTGAAAACGATACCCCAATATTTTCAAAAATATAGAAGTTATGTCCAGAACTGGGTCAATAGACCGATTTACATATTTATGTACTAGCTATTTAAGGAGTGTACCCTAATGGTAATAAATATAAAAACGAATCTAATGCTAATAATCTAGGCTACTAAACCAAATTGTATGGTACTTCTTACTAAATGTTATACCTACTGTTTCTTGTATTTCTCTTTTATATATTATGTAAATAGTTTAACTTCTTGTAGTGTAAATGTTTAAAAATTTGTATAAGTAGCTTTCTTGCTGAATAAAGTACATATTATTATTATTATTATAGAAAACGAAAACCGGAAACATTTATGTTTTGCCTCTAACTCAAAAACAAAAGCAGATATGGGAGTTTTCTTTGCGTCAACTTATTGAGCACAAAATTCCGCAACTTTGCCGAATTTAAACCTACAGTCTATCTTTTATAATAAGCGAGATACCATGTTACACACTCCAAAGTGAATCACCCTGTACAACACCGCTCACTATTATACCGCTAATAATGATTATTATAACAGTCTTGCAGATGAAAACTGTACTAATTTAATTGGAAATAGGTAGTAAGATTATACTAAAAAAGAAGCGAAAATCTAACGTTATTTAGTTATCTACTAATGATGTGCAAGGCCGAAACTGAAAAATTCAATTGGTTACCACCATACAGTTGATGGCTTCTGCTACTAATGTATTTAGCAGCGAATTTTAATAATAGTCAAGCTTTCAATTGAAAAAGCTTTCAATTTTCTTGTATTTACGACCCTTGTAAAGCAATGATTGAACAATGATGAATGAACAATCACCCAGTAATTATATACCCTATATTTGGTTGATTTGACCTGTGTAATTATATTTCACTTTTCTTCTTTCAGAGTTGACGTGGAAACTTGGAAACATGAATAATTAAGTTTAAATCAGATATACACGGTGTATTCTCACATTTTCTTGGTGTTTAATGGTGTATAATTTTTCGGTGTTTTTTGATATTGATATTGTGCGGCGTAATAACAAATGGTATTGGGACTTTTACCTTCTACATTTATGAACATGTAGTGTACAGACTATGTACTGTTTGGACAATGTAAAAGGCGATCCTGTTTCTTCAAACACACCTTCTCAGGTTCATATATTTGCAGTATGTGGAGTAAGCGGTAAGTGATATTTATTATATAGGCTTTGGAAACCGTAAAATATAGGCAAAAATGGGAAAGTGATCTGAAAGAGAACACATAATAGATCATTTGAAATATTTTTATTTAGCAAGCTAGAGGGAATTCTAAAATAATTTGTTGTTCTCTACATTTTGTGGGGATGTCCCATATTAAATGATAATTTAAAAAGAATGTTTATGAAAATGAACAGCTTTTGTAGGTATTTTTTCAACTCTTAACGTTTTGCAGACATTGTACTGGTCCACTTCTCGTGAGCCAAGTTGTACATAATCATCATCCTGCTGATGATTTACGCCACCAATATTCAACTAATATTAATAATATTTCCCTAGTTACAATTATTTTGCCGCTGATAATTACAGGAAAAAAATGTTTCCACAAGCGTGTAAAATTATAGAGGGTGTCCCATTTAAAAATATTATGTTCAATTGGTGTTCTCAAGTTTACGACATGCAATTTTTTTTTCGACCTAGCTAAAAGATAATACGTGAAAAAACAAACAATTTTTGTATTTAAATTTTTTTTCTAACTTTCTGAATAACCCCTGTAGGTAGGGGTCAAAATATACGCGAATACCCTGTACATATTTCTGAATGACACTGTACAGGTATATACTTTACAGGGTTGCCAAAAATGGACAACCTAGTTATAAGCTCGGGGTCTTTATAATCAAACAGACTGTATATTAAAAGCCATTTCAGTTAGTTTTACCAAGTTGCATAAGAATAAAACGAAAGTAAATAAGAATAGATGTAATAGGCATCTATTCTTAAGAGCCATTTTTGGTTAATGCAAAAATCCAATAAACTGCAACCGCAACTTTCCAAATCATTTTCTACATAATAGTTGTAATGCCACGGTTTCTTAAATAAATTCATCCATTTTAAAATTGTTGAAATTATATTCTGAATTTAGTTTTATCTTTACACTGCGTGTATTATTGGTAAATATTTATCAAGTTGACAGTTCCCAACGACTTTGAATTTTAGGCTATTAAGTGCACACTTGTTACAGTAAACTATGGTTTATGGGTCGCCGTGTGGCCATGTGTTTTTCTCTACACAGGGTCGTTCGGAGACGTGTCGAGGGGTAGTCCTAAGTACTAAGTAGGTAGATAAGTAGTAAAACTGTATCCTTCGTTCGCTTAACAGCAAGTTTGAGTTTGCTCTGCTTTCTGTTTTCTTGTATACTAAATTTAATTCACTTTTGTAATAAATTCACTTTTGACTCTGGAAGCTAATATATTTATTTATCCTTCGGGTTAAATATCCAACAAAAATATATGTATATTTAATACCTATATCTACAGGGTGCTTCAAATTCGATGTAATACATGGAGATCTCGGAAACGGTAAGAGATACGAAGTCGGTTAAATGGAGGCAAAGTTGCGTATTCAGGGGGGCAACATAATGGTGAAAAGAGATCAAGGCTAACTTGACTAGTTTTCGAAATATTTTGAAAAAACCGAAAAGTTCGGTTTTTCTTTTTGTTTTTTTTGCTGGCCTATTTGATGTTGTATTCAAAAATTAAGAGCACTTTTCTATAGCAACTTTTTGCCCTTTTTCGAATGGTGTAGTAAATTTTCCGAAAAACGTTTCGTTTCCCGGAAACCAACATCAACTTAATTTTTTTAAATACGGACCTGGAATTTTTTTTCAATTTTTTTGAAGCATTTTTGTATCTTGATAAAAGGAACCAGATTTAAACGTTTTGTCTAAGAAAAATCCATAATGCCTTAAATAGGCATTATGTATAGAATTATCATAATATACTATACACATAACCACATAGGTATTTCTAATGGTTTTTATGCCACTTGCTTGAAATTATATTGTACCATTCTTTTCCACGACTTGTCGGCGTTCTTTGCTTTTTTTATATTCCCTTATAGCGATGTCATGAGCAAAATTATATGGGGGTTCGTTATTTGCCAACTGAACTCCGTGAATTTCGGTTTGCATATACTACAGAGTATGAATTTAATATGTAGTGGCAAACCTATTTAGTTTCTTCATCATGTAAGTGCAGTAATCACATATTTTTCCGACTGATAACGTTTATGGGTAGAATGCTTGCCGCGTCCATAATAATACGTATATGGAAAATGGAAAGCTACCTACTTCTTGGTTTAAGAATTCGTTGATTTAGCCGTTCTTTGTTTATAAATTTATGGCGCCAAATTCAGACCGCTGTATAAATCACGTCATTCCCCGAGAAAATTTTTTTAGCTGCCTCAACAACTACACCACACCACACTATATATAAATAATTGTGGTCTTGGTCACGATCACAGTCACCGTTCACACAGAAAAAAATTTGGTGCTTATACATGTAGTGAATATCCAAGGTTTATGTGAATACCTACAATAATCACATCCAGGTTACGAAATTTGACCTGCTGTTCTTTTAAGTCCTTGGAAATTTTGACAAGATACAAAGTACAGGTAGATTGTTAAGGTAATGCTGATATTTTAACCTAAAATTATGTAGGTAGGTAATACATTTTTACGTTAGAGTTTTTATCTAATCCATGGGTACAAAATTTATTTAACACGTTATGGAACCGTATAAGTATAAGAAAAAGTTCCTACGAACTTGTTTGTTTTAAATCTTCGTTTTCGGGGTAGCTACATGGTGTTAAAGTTAAGAGAATAAATATTTTTCCTGTAAATATACCTCAATTTAATGACATCCTCATACCTCAATATACCTTAAATTTACTTCAATTCACAACTTTTCTATAGAGCTCTCTTAAATTTTACAAAAACTTTTTTCGCCCCAGCGTAATCGGTAACCAGCGAAAATCTGTCAATATAATTGTAAAATCGCTATTCTGTTTTCTGTTTTTTCTACATTCATAATTAATCTGCATCAGATCAACTTCTTCATTAAAATCATTAATTATGTTTTAAATTGAACTTTACCTGTGACAACAATTGTAAGACTTTTATTTTTTTGTGTTCATAACACCCTGTATTCATTACGTTAATATTTGAAACAGTCTTTCCCATTATATTTCTCATGCGTCTGGGCTACATATTTTATGCTTACGAGGCACACAAACCCAGTGTGACTAAGGTATTTGTTTATGTTAGGACCGTTAAGAATGTCTACGAGTTGATGATTTGGGAACATTGTTGGCTGTTAAATTAGAATTTATTTCTTCAATAAAAAACTAACGTTTTTGTAAAAGGACTTTCAGGCGGAATAAAATATGGACAAATATCCTACGTTTCGCCCTAGTCTTCGAATTTTTTCAAGGTTATTAGCTAAAAATAATGGTTTTCTTACCTAATAAACTTGAAAAAGAAGTTGTGCAGTTAGTACATATATACAGGATGTTTAAAAGATTGTTTGTAACTATTTCATAAGATTGCGATATATGTTACTTAAATTATATCTGTTTGATAATTCACTGTTTTTTTTTTATTTAGTATTTCGGCAATTTTCAAAAACATACGTTTTTTGGTATTTCTCTCTTTATGCAATATATACTTGTATCCGGAAAGTTAACTTATTTATGGCGTGTTCAGTTAATGCTCTGTTGCATGAACTAGGAGTTATGGAATTTCTAATTGATAATTTATGTTGATTTATACGTTTGTTTAAATATTGTTGGGTTTGTCCAATGTAGCACCTATCACAATCTGAGCAATCGACTTTATAAATAACATGGGTTTCATTAAATTTATGTACTGGATCTTTCACTTTTGAATATAATTTGTTTTTTATGCTATTTTCATTTCTACTCGTATGTGCTAATTGTATTAATATTTCCCTAATTATTTCTGAACTTTTTCTCATACTTGTGGTATACCACATTTATGCCACAAGTGCCTATCAGAAAAAGTAATGATACAAATATTTATGAGTGACTGGTTACTGTATATAATGTTCTTGTTGATAACCGAGTGAAATTAATAATTGAAAAAAGTATATGAAAATAACTAAACTCATAACTCTTAAAACAATGTGAATGGTGGTTTAATATTTATTACATTATTATAGACCTGAACAGATTATCAACAGTATGACAATCGTGATTAATCAGTTATTATTACTATTTACTGGATTTTTCGGAAATGTGACTGACTTTACTCAATAAAAACTGTCAATAGAAACCAACAAGGAAATATTCTAAATAAACACCATAATTAATTAAACCATGATACCTACAATAAGATGCACAGAGAGAAAACTTACCTAACTTGAGATGTATTAATGATGTATTATTCTCACTACACACTACACTTGTTTCACATTCACTTTTTAAATAATTCCATTTGGTCAAAATATGAATGGCCTAGCGCTTTGCCTCTTTAAACTTGGTACCTACTTGGTACCTACCTTTTAGGGATAAGAGGACACGACATGTGTTATTATAATTGGGGCATTTGTCGCCAGCTGGCTTGTGTTTATATTTTTACAGGCTAAATACTTAAAAGGGATATTTTGCATTAGAAACAAACACAAAAACACTACATGTTTCCTAATAAAATTGAGATACTCTAAATTTGGTGCAAACACTAAAACAAATATCAAAAAACTAGCAGCAGAATGTGTTTTTCATTTTTGTATTCTTCAAAAATAACTGACATCTATTCCCATCCCATGGAAAAAAATTCCGTTTGTAAATAATGCTTACAGGGTAGTTAGTTAGCGATTTTGTGGTGCATGAATATGCAGCTATAAAATTATATTAAAAAGTATTTTTTAATTGGATATTGCTCAAAATTGGATAAAACGTTGTATATCTACCCCACTAGTTGAAATCATGTTTGGCTAGTTATTAGGTATAGGAGGCACTCCTTATGTAGAACAGGATGACCTGGACTTCGCCGAGTATAAAATAAACACGCACTATTATTATTATTACCCTGATCTTCAGTGAAACTATCTTTTATAATGAACAAAATAAGGAGACTTCTGAAAAAAAAACAAATTTTGTTTTCACATAGATACTTCTAATTATAGAGATCAAAATTACTTTGTTTCCTCTACTTCTTTATTCTGATATGCATTATTATTTGTTTGATGTTTTCTAATTTACAGTAACTTTTGTTTCAGATGCTATCCTCTAAATATTCCCATGCAATAGTTCGTTATCCAAACAACACATTCGCAGTTGTTGCCAAAAAATGTGTTAAAAAATCTACTTCTAATTGCGTTTTAACCAAATCCAAGGGTTGTTGGTACGAAACGGAGTTAATTGGTTTTGCTGATGTAATAACAAGTCAGGAGATTGTCTCCCATTTAAATAATGCCTTTCCTCGCATAGGTGAGTATTCGAAAACAGCATACTCTGACTTCTTTATGATATTTTTTTATTGTTATAGTATTGGAACGACATGATGCATCTTCGTCAAAAATAGACAATATTTCTTCATCGAATATTACTCAGCCGATTTCCAAAACTGCCTCTGTAAAACATAATGAATGTACACCTATTGAAATATCGGTATCGTATGATGGTGGTTCTTTTTCACATGAGACTACAGTAGATACACTGTAGGCGAACGACGCCAAAAACCAATGTATTTTTAAAGGGGGGTAAATTTGGGTCAAAAAGTGAGTAATTTTACCCCCTCCACTTTCCTTTTTGAGATAGGCCACGCCCCCAACCCCGATCCGGCCACCCTTACGCTTGCGCAGAAGCTCTTCGGCACCCTCGCGGTCATCATACATTCTGCAGCCGTCCTCCAGGTACCACGGGCAGGCGGAGAAATTAGTCGTCGCGATCATCATACATTCTGTAACCGTCCTTCAAGTACCTATCACTGGTAGGCGGAGAAATTAATCGTCGCGGTCCTGCAGGTTCATCACTTAATAACGGAGGAACCCATACGGAGGAAAATGCATTATATAAAATACAGATTTAATATCCTTTGGACATATAAAACATAGTATTGAGAAGTAATTTTTAAATTAGTAAATTGCTTGTAGCGTTTTCAGTCGGCATATATTCAAATTAGACGTATCAATTATCCGCGTCGAGGTAGCAGTGGTTGCGCGCGCTTCGTCATCTCCAGCGTGTACGTTCCTGTTTAATCTAGTTCATATATTTAATTTAGATATATTTTTAGAGAGAAACTGATACTATTAATTAATTCGCGCTAATTTTTACTATCGAAAATCTCGTAGACGCATTTTTAACATGAGAGGTTATTATTTTGGTATAATATAGTTATTAGTAAAACAGATTAAGATAAAATATTTTCACATAGCACAGCGGGATAAGAAACGCTGAACAAGCATTTAGCAGTTGGTATTGGAGAGTTATTTTTAGATTTAATATATACAGAGTATATCATAATTAAAGTACGTAGCAAATTGAATTAGATTCAATATATACAGGGTGTACTCAAGTTTGATGTATGTACAATATACAGGATATCTCACAATTACCTCTCTATTAATATAATTTATTCAAAATAGATCTGCTTTTATATAATTTTAGCATAGGTATTAAGTTTGATGTATGTACAATATACAGGATATCTCACAATTACCTCTCTATTATTACAAGTTATTCAAAATAGATCTAACTGATTCACTGATTGGAAGTGTTGAGTTCTCATGATACCGGGTGGTAATATAAAAAACAGATGTTTGACAGATGTAGGACTGATTAAGTATTTCATCTTAGAGTTTCACAAGATTGAGGTAATATGAAGATTGTATCATAGTTCTTAATCAATATTGGGTTCCATAGGTACCTTACAAGTTTCTAGCTAAATCCTTATATGTTTGAAATATAGAGTATAACAAAAGATGCAATAAACAATATACAGGGTAAATCAGATTGCAGAATTCAGAGCATGAACCTTTCTAAAGTATTCAAATTACAACCAATCAGACAACTAGAGGTGAATTTTCTGTAACTTTAATATTTCAGCTTCATGACATCAGATATGAGTATAATTTTACGTAGATATACTAGAAATTAAATAGAATTGTTTGCCTTAATATGTCAAAAGGATATTACCTTAAACTTTGGGCGTTTCTAATAAAACAACTAGAGGAGAATTTTCTGTAACATGAGTATTCCAGCTTTGTGACGTCATTACTAAATAAAATTTGATAATAATAGTATCTTGGGTTCTAAATAAGAAACTTGCGGTTACTATAGATTTTAAATATATTATAATATGACTCTTAGTATATATTAGCATGTAATTAAATGAGAATTTGTTTCAAAGGAGTTACTTAAATTAACATAGATTCTTAAGGAAAAAACCAGCAGTGTTTATAGAGATCTTTCGGTAGATGAGGCATGAGCCAGACACTTAGAACCATGAGCTGGTATGGAAATATGAATGTAGAATATTAAAATAACTTATCACATACAGAGCGATTTAATTTACGTGGTATTTCATAAGCAGATATTATTTATGTTACAAAGAAATGTAGGTACAATTTAAATTGATTCATGCAGACACTTCAAGATGATAAAATATTGTTTTAGGTATCGTAATCTTAGATATTTTGATTCCAGGAATTTTATATGAGGCGGCACGGTGCAAAGTAAATATTGTATACATAATAAAATATTTGTTTATATCTGAATTTACAAACGTATGAGCTTTCTCACGGTGCCCACAAACAGGTTTCGACTCGAGTTCGAGGTTAAAATGACATCACCACAGTGGTAGAAATAAAAGAACCAGATTATATTAATACTTTATTCAAATAAATTACAATATTAATCTACTTCATCATAACCTATATACTGTTCGATATTATAATTAAACAAATCTAAGACGCTGCTTTAGGATTCTGGGGAGTAGTCACGTGATTCATAGATTATATTATTCAGAGTATGTACCTAACCAATCATAGTACATCATCAAACTGCGCGAAATTCAAATATTAGTATACAGGGTGTATCAAATTAAAAGCTATACAGGGTGAACCATCTTAAGGAAAAAACCAGCAGTGTTTATAGAAGTCTTTAGGTAGATGAGGCATGAGCCAGACACTTAGAACCATGAGCTGGTATGGAACAGGAAACAGGTATACGTAAACAGGTATGGAACAGAAAACAGGTATTTACAAACAGGTATGAAACAGAAACATCTGTGCAAGCAATAATAAATCTGTCAGTTAATATTAACAAATTACTATTGTAGTTTGACGTAAAAGATAACATTAATTTTAATCTCATTGTGGAAACTGCATTAAGCTGTCATCTGTAGGTAGATAGTATAATGTAATGGTGAAAGGGATCTGTAATGAGGTTGGAGACGCTATCTGTAGGTGGTAGATCGTAATCAACTTAGTAATAGAAGGAAATTTGAAAACTATAATATTATTTTTAAATGACACATATTATTATAAGAGAACAAAGGTGATTGATTATTAAAAATAATAATACTCCTTCTGTACGAGTTAATTTATAGTAAGTATTAAAAATAAACAAAAAATTTTATTGGATCGAATATTGATTATTTATATGGAAGATAAGGTATGTTTCGAGGTGGTTATAGATATCAAACTGTACATTTTAATAATGGTATCATCTTGAGATACTTCAAGTTGTTGGTAATACATATATACAGAAACTTTAGCTACGAAGATGATGTTCAGGTGTGTAGATGTTGGAGCTGGATGTTGCTCGCTCAAAAATCAAGATGGCGGCTAGCTGTTGTTATGTATTAATAAATAATTAAAAATAGTAATTATCAATTAAGAATATTAAGTATGATCTGAAGGTATATAATTCTCGAGGGAGAGTTAGAGGGATGATGGTACAATATATGAATTATTGTAATTATATATTGGCACCTATTTTACAGAAAAAATAACCTAGGTTCCATGGATATGTAAAAATAAAATTTGAAGATAACCATTGACTATTTAGTATCTTAGACATGTGCATTGAGATTAATCTTAAACAGCGTTATGGTTCTTTGTACTAAAAAGCACTATCACTTCCAGTCACCTTGTGTGTCGGTGAGATGTAATTTGGAACAATTGTTAGATGTAATCTGTTTGTAAATACATGTTGATACGTTTGGTGGATGTGTTTGGTAAATCCGTTTGGTGGATTCGCTTGGTGGATCCGTTTGGTGGATTCGCTTGGTGGATCCGTTTGGTAAATCCGTTTGGTGGATTCGTTTGGTGGATCCTTTTGGTGGATACGTTTGGTGGATCCTTTTGGTGGATACGTTTGGTGGATTGGTGGATCCGTTTGGTGGATTGGTGGATGCGTTTGGTGGATTGGTGGATACGTTTGGTGGATTGGTGGATGCGTTTGGTGGATTGGTGGATACGTTTGGTGGATTGGTGGATACGTTTGGTGGATTGGTGGATGCGTTTGGTGGATGCGTATGGTGGATCCGTTTGGTGGATACGTTTGGTGGATACGTTTGGTGGATACGTTTGGTGAATACGTTTGGTGGATCCTTTTGGTGGATCCGTTTGGTGGATACGTTTGGTGGATGCGTTTGGTGGATGCGTATGGTGAATACGTTTGGTGGATCCGTTTGGTGGATACGCTTTGAGGATACGCTTGGAGGATAATCATTGATGGGTCTAAAAGAATGTAGTGCAATCGATATTGTCTCATTGACTATAATAATCTTAAAGGTTAACATGTATTCATGTCAAGTGTATAACCGCTCCAACCGCTCGAACCGCTCCAACAGCTCGAACCGCTTCAACAGCTCGAACCGCTCCAACAGCTCGAACCGCTCCAACCGCTCGAACCGCTCCAACAGCTCGAACCGCTCCAACCGCTCGAACCGACCGGTTCGAGCGGTTCGAGCGGTTGGAGAGAAGGAGGGATATTTGAAATTTGTAGAATCGAGGAATGGATTTATACAGATTGAAAACAGACTCGTTAGGTCAGATTAGATCTTTCATATTACGTATTTGAGGACGTTAGGTTAGGTTAGATAATCTAACCTAACCTAACGTCCGCGCATCCGTAATATGAAAGATCTAATCAGACCTAACGAGTCTGTTTTCAATCTGTATAAATCCATTCCTCGATTCTACAAATTTCAAATATCCCTCCTTCTCTCCAACCGCTCGAACCGCTCGGTTCGAGCGGTTGGAGCGGTTGGAGCGGTTCGAGCTGTTGGAGCGGTTCGAGCGGTTGGAGCGGTTCGAGCTGTTGGAGCGGTTCGAGCTGTTGAAGCGGTTCGAGCTGTTGGAGCGGTTCGAGCGGTTGGAGCGGTTATACACTTGACATGAATACATGTTAACCTTTAAGATTATTATAGTCAATGAGACAATATCGATTGCACTACATTCTTTTAGACCTATCAATGATTATCCTCCAAGCGTATCCTCAAAGCGTATCCACCAAACGGATCCACCAAACGTATTCACCATACGCATCCACCAAACGCATCCACCAAACGTATCCACCAAACGGATCCACCAAAAGGATCCACCAAACGTATCCACCAAACGTATCCACCAAACGTATCCACCAAACGTATCCACCAATCCACCAAACGTATCCACCAATCCACCAAACGCATCCACCAATCCACCAAACGTATCCACCAATCCACCAAACGCATCCACCAATCCACCAAACGGATCCACCAATCCACCAAACGTATCCACCAAAAGGATCCACCAAACGTATCCACCAAAAGGATCCACCAAACAGATCCACCAAACGGATCCACCAAACGAATCTACCAAACGGATTCACCAAACGGATCCACCAAGCGAATCCACCAAACGGATCCACCAAGCGAATCCACCAAACGGATTTACCAAACACATCCACCAAACGTATCAACATGTATTTACAAACAGATTACATCTAACAATTGTTCCAAATTACATTTCACCGACACACAAGGTGACTGGAAGTGATAGTGCTTTTTAGTACAAAGAACCATAACGCTGTTTAAGATTAATCTCAATGCACATGTCTAAGATACTAAATAGTCAATGGTTATCTTCAAATTTTATTTTTACATATCCATGGAACCTAGGTTATTTTTTCTGTAAAATAGGTGCCAATATATAATTACAATAATTCATATATTGTACCATCATCCCTCTAACTCTCCCTCGAGAATTATATACCTTCAGATCATACTTAATATTCTTAATTGATAATTACTATTTTTAATTATTTATTAATACATAACAACAGCTAGCCGCCATCTTGATTTTTGAGCGAGCAACATCCAGCTCCAACATCTACACACCTGAACATCATCTTCGTAGCTAAAGTTTCTGTATATATGTATTACCAACAACTTGAAGTATCTCAAGATGATACCATTATTAAAATGTACAGTTTGATATCTATAACCACCTCGAAACATACCTTATCTTCCATATAAATAATCAATATTCGATCCAATAAAATTTTTTGTTTATTTTTAATACTTACTATAAATTAACTCGTACAGAAGGAGTATTATTATTTTTAATAATCAATCACCTTTGTTCTCTTATAATAATATGTGTCATTTAAAAATAATATTATAGTTTTCAAATTTCCTTCTATTACTAAGTTGATTACGATCTACCACCTACAGATAGCGTCTCCAACCTCATTACAGATCCCTTTCACCATTACATTATACTATCTACCTACAGATGACAGCTTAATGCAGTTTCCACAATGAGATTAAAATTAATGTTTTCTTATACGTCAAACTACAATAGTAATTTGTTAATATTAACTGACAGATTTATTATTGCTTACACAGATGTTTCTGTTTCATACCTGTTTGTAAATACCTGTTTTCTGTTCCATACCTGTTTACGTATACCTGTTTCCTGTTCCATACCAGCTCATGGTTCTAAGTGTCTGGCTCATGCCTCATCTACCTAAAGACTTCTATAAACACTGCTGGTTTTTTCCTTAAGATGGTTCACCCTGTATAGCTTTTAATTTGATACACCCTGTATACTAATATTTGAATTTCGCGCAGTTTGATGATGTACTATGATTGGTTAGGTACATACTCTGAATAATATAATCTATGAATCACGTGACTACTCCCCAGAATCCTAAAGCAGCGTCTTAGATTTGTTTAATTATAATATCGAACAGTATATAGGTTATGATGAAGTAGATTAATATTGCAATTTATTTGAATAAAGTATTAATATAATCTGGTTCTTTTATTTCTACCACTGTGGTGATGTCATTTTAACCTCGAGCTCGAGTCGAAACCTGTTTGTGGGCACCGTGTGAAAGCTCATACGTTTGTAAATTCAGATATAAACAAATATTTTATTATGTATACAATATTTACTTTGCACCGTGCCGCCTCATATAAAATTCCTGGAATCAAAATATCTAAGATTACGATACCTAAAACAATATTTTATCATCTTGAAGTGTCTGCATGAATCAATTTAAATTGTACCTACATTTCTTTGTAACATAAATAATATCTGCTTATGAAATACCACGTAAATTAAATCGCTCTGTATGTGATAAGTTATTTTAATATTCTACATTCATATTTCCATACCAGCTCATGGTTCTAAGTGTCTGGCTCATGCCTCATCTACCGAAAGATCTCTATAAACACTGCTGGTTTTTTCCTTAAGAATCTATGTTAATTTAAGTAACTCCTTTGAAACAAATTCTCATTTAATTACATGCTAATATATACTAAGAGTCATATTATAATATATTTAAAATCTATAGTAACCGCAAGTTTCTTATTCAGAACCCAAGATACTATTATTATCAAATTTTATTTAGTAATGACGTCACAAAGCTGGAATACTCATGTTACAGAAAATTCTCCTCTAGTTGTTTTATTAGAAACGCCCAAAGTTTAAGGTAATATCCTTTTGACATATTAAGGCAAACAATTCTATTTAATTTCTAGTATATCTACGTAAAATTATACTCATATCTGATGTCATGAAGCTGAAATATTAAAGTTACAGAAAATTCATCTCTAGTTGTCTGATTGGTTGTAATTTGAATACTTTAGAAAGGTTCATGCTCTGAATTCTGCAATCTGATTTACCCTGTATATTGTTTATTGCATCTTTTGTTATACTCTATATTTCAAACATATAAGGATTTAGCTAGAAACTTGTAAGGTACCTATGGAACCCAATATTGATTAAGAACTATGATACAATCTTCATATTACCTCAATCTTGTGAAACTCTAAGATGAAATACTTAATCAGTCCTACATCTGTCAAACATCTGTTTTTTATATTACCACCCGGTATCATGAGAACTCAACACTTCCAATCAGTGAATCAGTTAGATCTATTTTGAATAACTTGTAATAATAGAGAGGTAATTGTGAGATATCCTGTATATTGTACATACATCAAACTTAATACCTATGCTAAAATTATATAAAAGCAGATCTATTTTGAATAAATTATATTAATAGAGAGGTAATTGTGAGATATCCTGTATATTGTACATACATCAAACTTGAGTACACCCTGTATATATTGAATCTAATTCAATTTGCTACGTACTTTAATTATGATATACTCTGTATATATTAAATCTAAAAATAACTCTCCAATACCAACTGCTAAATGCTTGTTCAGCGTTTCTTATCCCGCTGTGCTATGTGAAAATATTTTATCTTAATCTGTTTTACTAATAACTATATTATACCAAAATAATAACCTCTCATGTTAAAAATGCGTCTACGAGATTTTCGATAGTAAAAATTAGCGCGAATTAATTAATAGTATCAGTTTCTCTCTAAAAATATATCTAAATTAAATATATGAACTAGATTAAACAGGAACGTACACGCTGGAGATGACGAAGCGCGCGCAACCACTGCTACCTCGACGCGGATAATTGATACGTCTAATTTGAATATATGCCGACTGAAAACGCTACAAGCAATTTACTAATTTAAAAATTACTTCTCAATACTATGTTTTATATGTCCAAAGGATATTAAATCTGTATTTTATATAATGCATTTTCCTCCGTATGGGTTCCTCCGTTATTAAGTGATGAACCTGCAGGACCGCGACGATTAATTTCTCCGCCTACCAGTGATAGGTACTTGAAGGACGGTTACAGAATGTATGATGATCGCGACGACTAATTTCTCCGCCTGCCCGTGGTACCTGGAGGACGGCTGCAGAATGTATGATGACCGCGAGGGTGCCGAAGAGCTTCTGCGCAAGCGTAAGGGTGGCCGGATCGGGGTTGGGGGCGTGGCCTATCTCAAAAAGGAAAGTGGAGGGGGTAAAATTACTCACTTTTTGACCCAAATTTACCCCCCTTTAAAAATACATTGGTTTTTGGCGTCGTTCGCCTACAGTGTATCTACTGACTACACTTGTAGCAGCTGCTGTTCCAGCAGAAAATTTGGAAGCCATACCACCGATGATTCCTACTACTTCCAACACTGTTTCGGAAAATCACGTACAAGAAAATACCGAGACGCAAAAACCTATTTCTGTCAAGAAGCATTATCCCAAAAAAATTAATTACTGCACATTCTGTGAAAAGGGAAACACAAATATAGAAAGGCACCTTCAACAAGTCCATCGGGAAGAAGTAGAAGTTAAGCAATTTCAAGCTTTACCTAAAAGTAAGTTTTATTTTATAAAAGTTAACTTTCAATATATAAGGTAATAGAACAAAAAATATTATACAAGTTGTATAATTTAAGTATAAAATTAATACTTAATCGATAAAATAATTAAATTTTCTTTCACAGAAATAATCTTAATTCAATTAATAATAACTTATGTTCACTTGCAATGCACAAAAACATGGAAAGTTTAAATTTTGTTTGTCGAATTTTAAGGATCAATAGAACAAGTAAAAAAGGGTCTTTCACATGAACGTATATCGAAAACTCAGCTGTTTTCAATCTGTCGGGTGATCAAATGTCCAGTTTTTAAATGAATTTTTGTTATGCACCTCCTTCACAAATGGAGTAACATGATAGAACATTACATTTTTCAAGGCTGATTGATTGAGTTCGTGAAAAGCTAACTTTATAATTTAATTGTTTGGACATTCTTTCAGGAAA
Source organism: Pogonocherus hispidulus (assembly GCA_963924545.1). Taxonomy (NCBI): domain Eukaryota; kingdom Metazoa; phylum Arthropoda; class Insecta; order Coleoptera; family Cerambycidae; genus Pogonocherus; species Pogonocherus hispidulus. The sequence continues at coordinate 51,560,009 of OZ004699.1, forward strand.
TCTTGCCATGTGCAGATGTTTCTAATCAATTATTTTCGCAAACAGATAATTTTCTGAATGATCTTGGAGATTTTTTCTTCTAATTTGTTTTAAGAAAGTCCAATAGGTATCATAAAAAATGTATAAACATATTTTTGCAGATTGTCCACAACGAAGGAGGCTTATAGCAAATTTACGACAACGAGGAAATTTCAAATACAATTCTGAACCATTACATACTAACGCAGAACTTGTTGTGGCGAGAAGAATAACTTCCAGACAAATCCCTAAATCTAAATATACTGTATGTCCGGAATGTAGGATCTGTGTGACCAAGCCTGCCCTTAGACGACATATTAGAAAATGCAGTGGAGCATCTTCTTCCCTAAGTTGTCGCGGAAAGTTAGCAGCAGGTAGAGCTGTATTTTCTGATGCTCATTCCAGAGCAAATGAAATTTTGCGAACTCAGATATTGCCCGTTATGAGGGAGGATGATATATTTTTGCTAATCAAGTCTGACGAATTGTTAATCATATACGGTAATACCCTTGCTGCAAAATACAGAAGCAGGCATCATCACGATATGATTAGAAGCCGTTTAAGAATAATGGGACGATTTTTACAATTTTTAAAAACCACTAATCCTGATGTCTCTAATTTAGCTTCATTATACGATACACACATGTTTGATAAGATTGTACAGGGATTACATCATTTTGGAAACTTAGATCCGATTACAGGCTATTACAACAAACCAACTTTGCCTTCCACAATAGGAACAGCATTGAAATACATTGCTAAATTATATATATTTGAGTGTATACAAACAGGAAATGAAGTAATTAAAAAGAAAATAGAAGATGTTCTGCTTCTTCTGAATACTGGCCTAGAAGGACCTGTCAATAAAACCTCTGCAGAAAGCCTTTTACATAAAAAAAGACTGAAAAAGACAGTTTTACCAGCCACCGAGGACATTCAGAAGTTACAGCGGTATTTAGCAGCAAATCAGGTTGAATAACAACTGAAGACTAACACCTTTTCCCTCGCAAACTGGATTAATTTGCTAAAAATGACCTTAATATCTATCATGATTTTTAACAGAAGACGACCTGGAGAACTGGAAAGAGCACTGATTGTGGATTATAGGAACCTTTACCGTATTAATGAGGAACATGACCCAGATGTCTACAACACTCTGTCTCTTAAAGCCAAAAGAGCCACTAAATTTTATTCTCGTTTTGCTATCAGGGGTAAACTGGCCAGAGGAGTGCCAGTTCTTCTCAGTCAACAAAACGAAAAGTACTTGAACTGCCTCATGGAATGCCGTTTACAAGCTGGTGTACATGAAGACAATCCATATGTCTACCTCAAAATACAGTTACAGGAGAGAACAATTTCAAATATTTAAGAGCGGTTCCACTAATTCGAAAGTATTCTATACAATGTGGCGCTAAAACACCATCTCTTCTAAGAGGTACGTTATTAAGGAAGCACATTGCTACTAGATCTTCTCAAATAAACTTGGATAGTAATAATGTAGAAAATCTTCAAAATTTCCTGGGTCATGCAGATAAAATCCACAAAGATTATTACAGACAACCTATTTTTCACAAAGATATTATCAATATGTCTGAAGTCTTGGAAATTGCTCAGGGTAATAAGAAAACCAACAATGACGATTCCGACAACGAATATATACCTACTGTATCGATTGCTAATTCTCAAGTTATTCCTCCAACAGGAAGCAAGCCTAGACGACAGAGGCAGGATGATTCTGACAGTGTTAATTTATCTGACATATCGACATCGACTGATGATTCCGAACTTTTTACCCAAACAGATAATAAATCTAAACAGCGGAGACGGCGGCTTATACGTAAGTTTTAATTATTTTCTTGTCAATAGTAGTACCTGCATATTTCACCAAAAAATATAAAACAATAATAAATTGCGATAAAAGAAATTTGAATTATTATAAAAAGTAAAACGATTTCTTTAATTAAATGTACTTCCATTCCATTTATTAGTGGTATTTTTTACATTGGTTTTTAAAATATTTTCAGAAATGGATTTAGGGCACGTACCCAGGAGAACTTGGAACACTAAAGAAAAACATACTCTCCTTCAACTTTTTGGAAGTCACATTAAACAAAATTCTATGCCATCTCTCGAACAATGTAAAACTGCCCAACAAGACCACACCACTTTAAAATATAGAAGTCCCCAGCAAATTCGTTTATGGATAAAGAATCGAATTTCCCAAAAAAATAGTAAGTAAAATAGAGGATGTAGCACAGTTTCAAAAGAAATAACGATCTCCTATTAAGTATACATACATTTTTATTGCATGCAGTGAACCGAACGGCTGGCCGCATTATGGATACCCGCTTAGTGCGTATATTCCCGTGGGCTGGATTCCTCCGTAACTGTTTTATATTATTAGATAATCGGTCTTATCATGTATCATTTTTATGTTAAAATAACATCTATGTTAAATTTTATAGCCAATCAGAAATTATTATTTTTCAAGAACATGGCTTTTGATTGGATATGAACTCAACAGCCCCTATTATAAAATAACATATGGGATACATTACAGGCGTGATTATAGAAACATGTTTAATCTATTACTTCACATTTAGCTCCGGCTATATAGGGTGTCCCGTAAGTAATTGATACATAGAGATCAGTAGATTCCTTACATAAAAATATGATTTAACTGAATTTACTTTAGTCAAAGTTAAAATTTAATTTTCAATATGTTTTAAACATTTAAATATTTTAAATTTTTTTGGGTTTTGAGATTTTTTTGAAGCGCGAATTTAAATATGTCACAGCTCTGTTGTTATTAATAGAGGGCGCCACATATGGGCGGGACTTTACGTGTCCTTAAAAGATTGTAACTTTTTTGTTTCTCAATGTATTTGCCTCTGAATTATTTTATTTTACTATCTTCTTTAGGCAAAACATATGCACCTTGCAGGTGTAAAATTAGAAAAAGTTCCTATGAACATAGGTCACAAAATGCTACAGCTACAGATACAGAGGTCATAGTCAAAGGCACTTTTTTCTTATTTTTATGAGCACTATCAGTCCCTAACCTCATTTTACAAATTTGTCAACACTCTGTGCATATCACATGGCTTAAAATGCAACAAATATAATGTTTTGAAGGAAATATCTCGAAAATGGGTACCTATGTAGTGACATGTGGAAGGTATATCTTTTTTGTGGACAAAAGACAGGAAGAACTTTTCAAAAATTTCAAAGAATCATTGACTAGCAAAAGGTTCAGATGTTTTAAAGACCTGCAAAATGCCTCCCGTGGCATCCTCTATATAAGTAAACAGAAAGCTATAGGTATAATCATATTTGAATTTGCCGTGTAAAAACGTACAAATGTAAAAACTTTTCATTTCTTCTTTTTAGGACATACAAATCGTTGGACAACACCACAAAAGGCATTGATTCAACAAAGTTTCCATGAATATCTTCAACCTAACTTTGCCAAGTATCCGTCCACCAAAGAAATGAAAGATTTTATTTCTAACCACCCCGAAGTCGATAAAACACCCAGGAAAATTAGAAGTCACATTCAACATATTCGCAGAAAAATGAATAGGAGGCTTTTTAATTCCAAGTTTTTTTTTTGCCACGGTGTATTAAGTAACTGGTGTATTTTTTTTGTGTATTAAGTAATAACAGGTCTTCTCTTTATTGTTTACATAACAGGTGTTTAGCGGTTATGTTTCCTTTTATTTTTAAGTTTTTTTTTGTACACATGTATGTAGGTATGTATGTATGTATGTATGTATGTACATGTTCCTGATTTTAAAGGGTGTGTAGGTGTTAACTTCTTATGACGGTACCTATATCTTAAGCTATAAACCGTAACCTACATAGGTACAGAAAACTCAATTTTCTTTCCTATTTTTTTTTTGTTATGGTGGGCATTGATTCAACAAATTTTCTCTGAATATCTCCAACCTAACTTTGCCAAGTATCCGTCAACCAAAGAAATGAAAGATTTTATTTCTAACACCCCGAAGTCGATAAAACACCCAGGAAAATTAGAAGTCACATTCAACATACTCGCAGAAAAATGAATAAGAGGCTTTTTCATTCCTAGTTTTTTTTTGCCACGGTGTATTAAGTAACTGGTGTATTTTTTTTGTGTGTGAAGTAATTAGAGGTCTTGTTTTTATTGTTTAACAGGTATATAGCGGTTATGTTTCCTTTTATTTTTAAATAGTTTTTGTACACATGTATGTATGTATGTATGTATGTATGTATGTACATATTCCTGATTTTAAGAAGTGTGTAGGTGTTAACTTCTTATGAAGGTACCTATATCTTCAGCTATAAACCGTAACCTACATACAGAAAACTCAATTTTCTTTCCTAGTTCTTTTTTGTTATGGTGTATTAAGTAACTGGTGTATTTTTTTGGTATACTAAGTAATTAAAATATTGTTTTTATTATTTACGTAACAGGTGTATGGAAGTTATGTTTCCTTTTATTTTTAAGTAGTTTTTGTACACATGTTGACACCGTGTATAGGTGTTAAGCCAGGAGTGCCTATTTAACCTATTAACCTTTTTACTTGAAACAATGTGAACATATTTCCGCGATCGACTTTTAAAGCTCTCACGATCGACAGTTTCAGCACCCCTGTCTTAAGCTATAAACCATAAACCATACCCACCTACCTCATAATTAAAAATTTGGGTCTAAATGCACATGTGCTTTGTCATTGTTTACCTTTGATTTTTTTATTATCTTCCTGAATTTGTTAATATTTATATTTATTTCTATTATCTCATAAACATTTTATTTAATGTATGGAGTTAGTTTAATGGCGAATAAATTATTATTATTATTATTATTTATTTTCTTACACAAACATCTTATATTTCCTTCTAGTGATCTGAAAATACTATTTAATTTAGGATATATTCTATACAAACCATTGTACTAAATTCTTTAAAACAGTTAGTTTTTTCTCTTTATGGTCCTATTAAAGTTAAATGTGAAAATAAATTTTATACAAGAATGCTAATTTTTGGCATTTTTATAGATACATACAGGGTGTTGCGGAAAAGGTGGGAAGAAACGAAACTGAAAACCTTGGCCATTTATAGGGGGGGATACTTCATAAAAATTCAGCGATATCTGTGAATTTAGAAAAAATATTATGTCTTGTATAATTTTTATATCTGTTTTAGTTTCCGAGAAAAATTATAAAATCCTCTATGTCTAACAATGACTCACATCATGTTGAAATATTTTAGGTATTTTTGACCTTTTTGACTAGTAGGCTTGTATCAATTTATTAGTGTTACTAAGAACCTTTACCATTAGGTATTTGTGTTCTAAGTAATTTTGATAAAACTTGTTTTATACCCCCTCCACATAATAACATTGACAAATTTTATTTGAAGTATCCCCTTTAAAAATTGCCTCAGTTTAATTTCTTCCAACCTTTTTCGGAACACTGTATATACATAATTTTTATAGACAGATATGATGTACTACCAGTGAAGTATATTTAACAACTTCGACCCAAACTAGGAAGAGAAATTATTCCCTATTTGCCTGTGTTTGTAGTTGTTGTTTCACGTTTGTATACCTCTATCAAAAATGAAACTACTACTTCAACTACCTACTACTTTGCTATTAATATTCTCATTTATTCAGCCAAATACCTGTATATATTTGTATAAGTTATTTAGTATTAGGATAATTTATGTAATTTATAATGTTTCAATAAGTTGTACGTTCCCATCCTATTTAATTGGTATGTTAGTACTGCTGTATGGTGTAATCCTAAATAAATAAATAAATAAATAAATACATATAGAAACCATTAGGCCGTACTACGTCAATAATTGTCAAAATTTTGTCTTTCCATCTGACAAAGATAAGTTCTAGCATGTGCAGCTGTAGATCATATAGCACAGACAAGACCATAATAGCATGTGCGGATTCAACCTGGCTCATAGTAGAGCGCCATCTTGAACTTATTTTTGCTTCTGTGGGCGTCGCGGGGTTACAAGCTGAATTTTATATAAAATTGAAGCTTATACCATACTGAATGTCAATCCGGAAGTAATAAATAAATAACGCGGGCAGAAGGGCAGTAAAATCAAAAAAAGAGTTACTATCACGGGCGGATAGTGCAGCAATAGGCTACACTCCCACATAAAAATCAATTTATATTTTGTACAGAATGTATTTTTTATCAATTTTTGAAAGTTGCTCACAACGTTGAGTCTTACGGGAGAATAAATTTTTAAACTCAAATATCTCGGTTCGAACACGCTGAAAATCTGACTGAAATTCAACATTTTTTATGTCTACACGCCATTTACTCGAAAACGAAGCCCTTAATAAAAAAAACTCACTCTTACAAATAGTTTCTACCATAATTTTAGAAGACAACAGCGTTAAATTCAAAATTTTAACTTCAATTGTAAACAAGATATGAATAAAAATACAAAATAAGTCATTTTTCAACCGGCTACCGCACCGCTGGCTGTAGGCGTCCCCACTTGACCACAGTCGCATCTATCTCACAAATCCCCGTAGCTCCATCTCTTACTGTTACATCTGATGTTATCTGTCTCAGGAATTTGTTTATAATATGCATAATTCTCTACCCTCTATCTCCACCCTCGTCGTTTTCTTATTTGTATAGGTACCTATTAGATTTAGATTAGAATATATGTAGACTTTGGTATTAGGTATTAAACTTATGTAAAAGTACCCTTGTGGATGAGTTCATACGAATTCAGTACTACGTATTTAATACTTAATTATTAAACTTAATTTTTTCCTTTTTGAAAAACTTAAATAGTGGTTAGTGTACAGTGTTAACGAGGATAATCTAGGTGAGATCTTTTACTTTAGTTAATTGTAGGGATTTCTACATTTGAATCATTGTTTATCAAAATTTAGGGCTGCACGAAATGGACAGTTCTACAACTGATAGCACTAGTTCTGAGACCGAAATCGGCTATTTTGTAAAATTTAGAACGCAAGAACAGCAACAATGTATAATATGTAAAAAAAATTGGAGGTACTACAATCGAATCAACCCAAAAAACGTTCTTTACTTTTACAAAATCCACTAAAATTCGGGATGATATAAACAAAGAGTCAGATGAGGACATACAAAAATGGATTCGTGAAGGCAAAACTGGAAATCTTGCTAATGTTGTATGGCATAAAATGTGTTATATTGCCTATACGAGCAAACAGAACATTGAAAGTTTAAGGAAAAGAGTAGAAAGACTGAAAGAGTATAGGGCAGCTGGTATTGAACCACCACCACTTCCTGGTAGAGCGCTTCGTAAGGATGGCTTTGACATAAACAAATGTGTATTCTGCCAGAAGCGGTCTGCTGGGAAAAGATTGTCCCAAGTTATGTCTAAAAATATAGAAGGTAAAATAAAAAATATTGCGTCGATCTCTTCAGAGGTTTTAAAAAGAATAGGCTCTAATGACTTATTAGCAATGGAGGTAAAATATCACGTGAACTGCCTAGTGATACAGTCAAAAAAATTGGACAAACAATTTGGTAAATCACAGTCTAAAGAAAGTACCAGTAGAAAAATTCGCCTAGCCGAGGACAAGCCTTTACAAAATATAATATCGTCCATCTTTACCATCTTTACCATAATACCATCTTTATTATATTTTGTAAAGGCTTGTCGTCGGTTTGGCGAATTTTTCTACTGGTACTTTCTTTAGACTGTGCTTTACCAAATTGTTTGTCCAATTTTTTTGACTGTATTCATGCAGTCAACAGAAATTTAACAATTTAGTTACAACGGAAACTAGGCAGTTCACGTGATATTTTACCTCCATTGCTATTAAGTTATTAGAGCCTATTCTTTCTAAAACCTCTGAAGAGATCGACGCAATATTTTTTATTTTACCTTCTATATTTTTAGACATAACTTGGGACAATCTTTTCCCAGCAGACCGCTTCTGACAGAATATACATTTGTTTATGTCAAAGCCATCCTTACGAAGCGCTCTACCAGGAAGTGGTGGTGGTTCAATACCAGCTGCCCTATACTCTTTCAGTCTTTCTACTCTTTTCCTTAAACTTTCAATGTTCTGTTTGCTCGTATAGGCAATATAACACATTTTATGCCATACAACATTAGCAAGATTTCCAGTTTTGCCATCACGAATCCATTTTTGTATGTCCTCATCTGACTCTTTGTTTATATCATCCCGAATTTTAGTGGATTTTGTAAAAGTAAAGAACGTTTTTTGGGTTGATTCGATTGTAGTACCTCCAATTTTTTTTACATATTATACATTGTTGCTGTTCTTGCGTTCTAAATTTTACAAAATAGCCGATTTCGGTCTCAGAACTAGTGCTATCAGTTGTAGAACTGTCCATTTCGTGCAGCCCTAAATTTTGATAAACAATGATTCAAATGTAGAAATCCCTACAATTAACTAAAGTAAAAGATCTCACCTAGATTATCCTCGTTAACACTGTACACTAACCACTATTTAAGTTTTTCAAAAAGGGAAAAATTAAGTTTAATAATTAAGTATTAAATACGTAGTACTGAATTCGTATGAACTCATCCACAAGGGTACTTTTACATAAGTTTAATACCTAATACCAAAGTCTACATATATTCTAATCTAAATCTAATAGGTACCTACACAAATAAGAAAACGACGAGGGTGGAGATAGAGGGTAGAGAATTATGGATATTATAAGCAAATTCCTGAGACAGATAACATCAGATGTAACAGTAAGAGATGGAGCTACGGGGATTTGTGCGATAAATGCGACTGTGGTCAAGTGGGGACGCCTACAGCCAGCGGTGCGGCAGCAGGTTGAAAAATGACTTATTTTGTATTTTTATTCATATCTTGTTTACAATTGAAGTTAAAATTTTGAATTTAACGCTGTTGTCTTCTAAAATTATGGTAGAAACTATTTGTAAGAGTGAGTTTTTTTTATTAAGGGCTTCGTTTTCCAGTAAATGGCGTGTAGGCATAAAAATTGTTGAATTTCAGTCAGATTTTCGGCGTGTTCGAACCGAGATATTTGAGTTTAAAAATTTATTCTCCCGTAAGACTCAACGTTATGAGCAACTTTCAAAAATTGATAAAAAATACATTCTGTACAAAATATTAATTGATTTTTATGTGGGAGTGTAGCCTATTTGCTGCACTATCCGCCCGTGATAATAACTCGTTTTTTGATTTTACTGCCCTTCTGCCCGCATTATTTTTTTATTACTTCCGGATTAACATTTAGTAAGGTATAAGCTTTAGTTTTATATACAATTCAGCTTGTAACCCCTCGACGCCCACAGAATTAATTTTTAAGCATATTTAGCGCTCCGTGGCACTCTACTATCATGATAGTTGGATATATGAATATGCGACACTAAATACATTTTTGTAAAAAATGTAAAATCCTCAAGTATTATATTTACGACGAACCTACTACCTAATTGAATTCATCTCTTAACAAAATTAGACAACCAAATATGTTTGGAAGGGTTACATAAATTACCTGTGCCCTGTGCCTATTACCTACGTCCACAATATTTTCTTAAAGACTTCCGTGTTAAAAAAATAGGATATATTCAGTATAATATTATCCTTATGATATTTTCACTTTATCATGAAACACTCGTAAATATCGATAAATTTACGTTTTTCTTCTGTCTCATTTTTCCTTCTCAGTTGCATTTTTTAATATGCCAATTTAATATTTCCAATTTGGTGGTGCCAGTAATGGTAGGTTTTGGTGGCCAGTGCCACAGACATAAAAGAAAAGAAGGAAAAAAATAAATTTAATGCTGCTCAAACAGTTAACAAAACACATTCTGCTAATTCATTGACAATTAATGAAATAACTAAAAATGACTAAAATTTCTAGCCCTGCTAGCAGAAAAAGTCTTTGGTTATGCAAAATGACTTCGCTCAGATTGTACGCATCAGAAAAAAAGTATTGGATGTGATATTTAGTAATTTTTTTTCAACTTTTTGCCAGGTAAAATGTTTATTGGGGCTAAAAATAATTTTTATAGCTTCATTTATCTTTTGACAATTTACATAACTCATTTTCATTGATTACATCAGTGTATTTGTTGTTTAATATTGATATATTACTCATAATTATATCTAGTAAATGAATGAAAAGTTTTCATTAGAGAAGATAGAAGCTTTATTTATTATTCTATGTTTATAAAACTTTAAAGAGATTGCATAGTGGTACTGATTCGGTTAAAATAATGAACTGTTTGTTATAGATAACTTTACGAATGTTTACAGATTACAAACAAGTTACGGTCTCCATTGATACAGTAGACTCTTACCTAAATTGGATATACATTTGAATTGGGTATTTTTTAAATAGAATTGGGCGAACTGTAGCCATTACATTCTCTTCTTTTTTTATATTATTGTGAAATGAAGTATTTTGCACGTTTATTTCCATTAAGTTACCAAATATACACTGAATACATACTTAAACACATTTCATACATTTGAATACATACATTTCATTAAATTAAGTTTACAAAAATGAAAGAAAAGCGATGTGAAAATTTGTTTAACCATCAAACTTTCAGCTGAGAGGTGAAACGTATTGCTTTATATGTGGATGCCCCTAATTCAAATTTGAAAAGAGCTATTGCCATAATTGATGCATATATCCATTCAGGGCATCAAGGACTACAAAATATCCCAAAACGAAAAAATGACCTGTTTTGCCGCTTTTTTGGGGAGGCGAATTATACCTTTAAACATATATATATATATACAGGGTCCTGCACCACAGCTACCTTCTTTTGTAGCTCATGAACCGGTGCCTTTATAAATTTCGTTCAAATTTGACTGCAAACTATTCGTAGAGAGGCACATTTTGAAAATATTTTCAAATATACAGGGTGCTCTAAAAACATGTACCATACTAAAGTTATGTTTTTTTAAATGGAACACACTATATATTTTTGCATTTTTGGATTCTACCTGAAATTCTAAACACATTTCATTTAGGATGTCCTATACCTATCTTCAACTGTTTTTGAAATATTGACAGGTGAATATTGACATTTTTGCAACTTTGACACCCTGTAAAATCTAAGCGGTTTGAGATCAAGCAAAACGGTTTCCACATTCCTATCTTAACTTTTCATAAGCTATCGTTTGGTACTAATTTCAAATTTATACAGGAATAAAAAATTTTAAAAATTTTCAGAAAATTTTAAATTTTTGGATAATTCTGAAATTAGTACCAAACGATAGCTTATGAAAAGTTAAGATAGGAATGTGCAAACCGTTTTGCTTGATCTCAAACCGCTTAGATTTTACAGGATGTCAAAGTTGCAAAAATGTCAATATTCACCTGTCAATATTTCAAAAACAGTTGAAGATAGGTATAGGACATCCTAAATGAAATGTGTTTAGAATTTCAGGTAGAATCCAAAAATGCAAAAATATATAGTGTGTTCCATTTAAAAAAACATAACTTTAGTATGGTACATGTTTTTAGAGCACCCTGTATATTTGAAAATATTTTCAAAATGTGCCTCTCTACGAATAGTTTGCAGTCAAATTTGAACGAAATTTATAAAGGCACCGGTTCATGAGCTACAAAAGAAGGGAGCTGTGGTGCAGGACCCTGTATATATATACTATAGAAACTATAGAAATATCTTGTAGACAGTAAATCAGATGATACACCTCGAACGCTAACTCAAATATGATACCGAAGCGAGACTGTATTTCTTTTTATACTCCCACTGTGATGATGTCAAAATTATTGATGTCATATTAAAACAATATTTTATCATGTCTGCTCACATGAAATTCGTGGAATCCAACTAAATCAATTTAAATTATTCATTTCTTTGCTACACTTTCCCATACAAAACACAAATAATAATACCTACTACCTGTTCACGTAAATTAAATCGCTTCTGTATGTAATAAGTTATTTATACTACACTAAATTCATATGTGATATTTAGTAAAACAAAACGTACGTTTTTATCTCTGTATAAGTATATATCTACAATGATTGAGAATAATGCACAATCGACAGAAATTAGATTATATTTATTTATAAAATAAACATGGTATTTTATCAGTTCCGGTAATTTAATATGCCGATATTTATGTATTAATTTTTAGAATCTGATGCAAATCGATATTATACCAAAGTTAAATTCAATAGAAGGAAATATGTAATAGGTATGTTTTTAATTGAGTAATACGGTACTACATAATAGTTCCAATGCAGGAATAAGCCTGTTAAAACACGTCGGTAGGTACCTGTGCGTGATAAAGCATAGGAAATCATATAGTTAAATACATATTTCTTAGTTACAATATATAAATACACACCTTTATATACTTGTAAAATATTATAATCAAATCCTGACATCGAATGTCACTTTTAAAAAACAAAATACTGCTATTGCGATGATGTGATATCTGATATTGTACAGTTGTGGATCACGTGACTTCCGTTAGGTATTCAATGACTTATATCAACATATCTCAACCTGCTGACTCAGCTTATGTTCATGGCCAGGGTTCTAAGAAAAATCTCCGACACAGAAACCGACATCAATAAATCACTCGTTGTTAACATTTAATTGACAGATTTATTAGACTAATTTCCTGGAATTTCGTGGACTCTCGGATAAGGTAATAAATCATCCGCACACCAGCGCCGCCTATAATTTCCGGGCGGCAGAACTCGGAACTACACCTTCTGGTCACTGTCGACCACGCTGAAGATCATCCCCACGTACCACATCCCCTTGCACCCCACCTCCCCCTAAACAGCGCCCCCTAGAATATCCTGGCGGCAGAACTCCGAACTACATCCTCTGGTTACTGTCCCCCATGCTGAAGATCACCCTCTATAGCCGAAGACCGCACCAACATCCCCCTATAGTGAGGTTAACCTGAGACTTTACCCTGAAGTTAGCTGCTGATGGTCGCTGCTGATGGATACATGCCATCCGGAGCTTGGTGACCTTGAAGTGAGCCCGTAGTGGTTTTGACTACCTACTGTAATATAAAATATTTTGAAGCAACAAAGGTTACTTCCGATTCAATGGATATCGTTCAAAATACTCAAACTCCAATTTCGCCCATGAGAAGCAAGGGAAACAGTAAGAAAGATCTTGCAACTAGTAGTAATAGCAGCGTTAGTGATAAAATTATTTGTAGTTCCACTCCTAAAACAAATATTTCAGCAAAGATGTTTAAGATAGATATTTCAGATATTAGCAGTGACGACTTTGAAACGTCAATTTCCGGTGCTCAGTCTAGTGTTATCACTGCAGCTGTCCCTACTTCGAGTTCTGAAGATATTCCGAATTCTTTATCAACTATCATCGATCAAAAGGAACCAGTAGATAAAACGCTACCTTTAAATTCTGTTAATGAAAAATGTGCAACATGGAAACGTCCCACTTATAAATGCTGCAACATATTTGAAGGCACATTCACCTTAACAAAAGACGAACTAAATCTTTTTTATACTAATGAAGGCAAACTGAAAGGATCGATGTATCCATATATATTGCGAAAAAAAATTGTATCCGTTAATAATACCTGCCTTTTAAATTTTAAACTCGCTCGTGTACTAAACCGATTATCGCAAATAAAATTATATGCCTACTGCACCTTTAATTGTAAAGTTTTTATTTTAATAATAAAAAAAATTTTTACTATATTGCCTTTGTATGAAGTAAACGTTTATAGTTCTTCTCTAAATTTTAATCACACTAACAAACGCACCACTTATGTTAGGGGTATCGAGAGATCTATAATTAGAAACAAATTAAAAAATTGCAAACCTTTTCACTACAGACAAGATACAATAAAACGATTACCTGTGAAAATGATTCACAGGAGTAATTTGGGGTCAGTAAAATCAGAATGTGTTATTAGAAAACTTCGTTCAGAAAGGTTCTAGATATGGTATTAATGCGCAGGAGAAATCCTCAGTACATTTATTCCGTGGGAGAACAATTTTCCATCCATATTTTCAGCAAAGATCAGTTGAATATATTAAGTACTGATACACCCAGTGAATTACCCGTTTTGTTTTTGGACGCGACTGGCTCTATCGTTCGGAAACCGCAACCGACAGAGAAAAAGATATATTATTACGCCGGTATTGTAAAAATAGTGGAAAGCAACAGGGTCTGTCCTGTACTTGAAATGTTTTCATCCAGCCACGATGCTGGTGCGATTGGAATTTGGCTAACGAAATTCAAATTATACTGTCTCCGGCATAAAAATAAATGGCCAGTGTTTTCTAAAGTAGTGACAGATTATAGTTATGCATTTATAAATGCCATATGTCTATTTTGGAACAATCTGCCGCTACTAGACTATTTGAATTTAACTTTTCAGCACATTTACGAAAGTAAAAAAGAGTTTCCTAAAGCAATAGTTCAGCCCCATTTGTGTTGTTGCCACTTTTTTAAAATTATAACTTCCGACATAAATAGGCATTTTACAGAGTATCCCGGCAAGGTCCGAGGCCTTTTTAAAGAAATAATGGCTATCCCTTTCACTATCAGTGACATTTTTCTGATGGAATTGTGGTTCAAGAATGTGTGTATACTCTTATCCTTAAAAAGAAAAAACATTTCTGTTGAATCAGCTTTAAAGCAATTAATCAACATTTGCGTAAGTAGAGATTGCGTGGACTTTTTAGATAGTGACAACAAAGGGAATGTGTTTATAAACGAATACCATTCTGGAAACTAACATTTTACTGAAATCCAGTCCCTATTATAAACACTTCCTGTGAGTTCTAACAAAAGTGACAGAAGTAAATGTACACAATTCTAAAAATGAAGAGAATCCTTACTACAATATAACATTTTTAAAATTAATATTAGAAAAATATATACCCCTGCTGCCTTGCTGGTCAGGATTGTTTATAAAAGACAGCACGCGATTGAGTAATGCGCCAGTGGAGCGTTGGTTTGGAATTACAAAAAATTTAATATTGGAGGGAGTCAAACACCAAAAATGCAGCAGAGTTGTAAGAAAAATCAGAAACCACGTATTGAGCCTGTGCAAGGAAAGTACATTACATATTCCTTCCAAAAGGAACACGAAGGACACTAGCGCCAATCGGTCGGTTGAAGAAGAACTTTTAGCTAGGTACTGAGAAATGGGAAAAAAAGAAATGTGCCCCAGTAAGTTATTTCAAAAAAGGTAGAATTTTATCTTTAATGCCGAACTGTACTAAAAAAGGACATCCTTTGAGAATAGATACCGATGAGATGCTTGGTTGTATTTATTGCTTTAAGGGGCAGTTAGATGCAACAGCTGACTGGGTACAGTGTGATGGTTGCGAAGGTTGGATTCACCAGTTATGTGATGATAGTAGTAATCGATCATACTCGGGGGAATTTTTCTGTAAGTTCTGCAATTCCGAACTGACAGAAAATGAGAATTCTATTGCTCGTATCCCTGAAACTGTCGAAGAAAGTATTTCTAGTAGAGTACATATTTATCCACATAACAGCCTTGTTTCAGATGTAGACTACTATGTAGCAATTCATGGCAAAAATTACACAATAGCCAGGTACGAATTTATAGATTGCTACCTAAAAGAAACCACCTTTGACGATTACAACTCCCTCACTGCTAAAAACTGGCTAAATAATTTTACAATTGATATTGTCTTGTCACTGTTAAATTACGATCACCACAATTTATATCAAATAGTACCCTGTACTGTAACCACTGCATTATTTAGTAACGATCTAAATGAGAATTCCATATTCGAATTACAAAAAGATACATTGATTATGCCTATAAACACCGGTGGAACGCACTGGTGCATCATGTTTGTTAACTTTAGGGAAAATACGTTTACTTTCATTAACCCTGCTGATAAGTGCAGACAACAAGCCCAAAAATACATGGACTTGTTTATAAAATTCCTTTCTCTGTACAACAATCTGAAAGGCACTAAATATGACATTCAATGCTGGAAATTACAAATGAAAAACCATTTACTTCAGCAAGACTCACATAATTGTGGCGTATTCATCATTTACTTCTTTACACAGTTCTCCCAAGGTAAACCGCTGACCGACCAAATAGACTTAAATATGTATCGCTCACATTTGAAACAGTTTATATTAAAGAAATCATCTGATGTGCAGGGTCTGTGTTTAATTTGTTCTAGGCCAGGGAATCTAGCTGAACTAAAATGTAGTTACTGCAAATGAATATTTCATTTGAAATGCCTTAACGCTACATTACAACAGAAATTAAGATATACACTAAGATGTACATTATATGACCAATACATGAACAAGGACTTACTACCGTGAAGTAGGGACACAATATCAAATAAATGTTGAATGCGATAATACTTGTAAATTCTCTATCCCGTCGAACAAACGAAGTTGTATACTACTCTGAAAGAGTCTTCAAAGGCAGGTACACAACCAAGTGGGTTAAACTAAATGCTAATATTGAACATAAAATTATTAACAACCAAGTTATCATGCCTCCTGGAATATACGATGTATTCCCGCCGAATATGGAAGATGCCACATAAATGCGATGAAAATATGAGGTTTAAGCACAATATTTCCGGTATCAGTTTTACACATTCTGCTTCTGAAATAATAATAATGCTGCTAAAATTAAGGGGACTTTCCCATATAAGCTTTTGTCAAACCTCCCACCCCTTGCTTTTTATAACACACGCAGCCGTCTTGTAAAAGGCTGTCATGTTTTAATTATACATCGCATTACCTTAGACGTCCAATTTCGTAGTTCCTTATTACCTATTATTTGTGTCATATTTGACAGCCGCCTTCGAAGACTTTTCAGTTTTGGAAATTTTCATATTAAATGTTTATACTACGCATGCTAGAAGGTTTTATTATGTTACTCGAAAATGATTAATTTTATAAAAGAAAGTGAAAGAGTAAAAAACAATTCTAAAGAGATCAATCTTTGCAATGCATATTTTAAAATGAAAAAATCCCGCCCTTAAAAAAATTCGAATAAAAAAACGAAAGGTGGTTTTAAATTTAACTCACTTCTAATGCGAAGGGAGTAAGAAGTCCTTATGTAAATTATGTGCCCCAAATTTCACATTTGTATCCCTTCCAAAATTTTTCGGAAAAAAATAAAAACTCTGTTCCAACCCTGCCCTTTGGGACTATGAGTCGGAAGGGGTGGTGAGATTTAGAACTTTAATTTATATGGCAAACTCTCCGTAATTTTAGCCATGGAACCACGTTCTGAAATGTTACGAACATATTTAAAATTACATATAGTTAATAAGGGAATGTTACCACGAAACTTTTAACGTATTATGCGTACCTACATATGTATTAAATCCACGTTCGAGGTCCCGAATAAGATGTCACGCCATAGTGAATGCTGCTTCTTAATAATATGATCTAATTTTGCATATTCCAGTACTCATAACTTATTGCCCGAAAGATATAGCCTCACCAAACTTGGTCAGAATATGAAGAACTAAGTGTAGAAATGTTGGATGGTCCCCATTTTGAGTATCAGACCTTAGGGGCAGTTGCACACGCTTATATTTAATAATTTGTTCTAATTTTACATATTCTATTATTCATAATTATTACCCGAAAGATGTACCCTCACAAAATTTGGTCAGACTATGAAGCACTGCCTGTATAAATGTTGGCTAGTTCCCCTTTAGGGTGTCAGGCCGTAGGGGCTGCTGCACACCTTTATATTTAATAATATGTTCTAATTTTACGTAATCTACTGCTCATAACTTATTATCCGAAAGATGTACTCTCACCAAATTTGGTCAGAATATGAAGCACTGAGTCTAGAATTGTTGGCTGGTCCCCGATGGGGTGTCAGGCCGTAGGGGCTGCTGCACACCATAATATTTCATAATATGCTCTAATTTTACGTAATCTACTGCTCATAACTTATTATCCGAAAGATGTACTCTCACCAAATTTGGTCAGAATATGAAGCACTGAGTCTAGAATTGTTGGCTGGTCCCCGATGGGGTGTCAGGCCGTAGGGGCTGCTGCACACCATAATATTTCATAATATGTTCTAATTTTACGTAATCTACTGCTCATAACTTATTATCCGAAAGATGTACCCTCACCAAATTTGGTCAGAATATAAAGCATTGAGTCTAGAAATGTTGGCTGGTTCCCGTTTTGGGTGTCAGGCCGTAGGGGCTGTTGCACACCCTTATATTTAATAATAGGTTCTAATTTTACGTAATCTACTGCTCATAACTTATTATCCGAAAGATGTACCCTCACCAAATTTGGTCAGAATATGAAGCATTGAGTCTAGAAATGTTGGCTGGTTCCCGTTTCGGGTGTCAGGCCATAGGGGCTGTTGCACACCCTTATATTTAATAATATGTTCTAATTTCACGTAATCTGCTGCTCATAACTTATTATCCGAAAGATGTACCCTCCACCAAAATTGGTCAGAATATAAAGCAGTGAGTGTAGAAATGTTGGCTGGTTCCCGTTTTGGGTCTCAGGCCGTAGGGGCTGCTGCACACCCTTATATTTAATAATATGTTCTAATTTTACGAAATCTATTGCTCATAACTTATTATCCGAAAGATGTACCCTCGCCAACTGGTCAGAATATGAAGCATTGGGTCTAGAAATGTTGGCTGCCTTCCGTTTTGGGTGTCAGGCCGTAGAGGCTGCTGCACACCCTTATATTTAATAATATGTTCTAATTTTACGAAATCTACTGCTCATAACTTATTATCCGAAAGATGTACCCTCCACCAAAATTGGTCAGAGTATGAAGCAGTGAGTGTAGAAATGTTGGCTGGTTCCCGTTTTGGGTGTCAGGCCGTAGGGACTGCTGCACACCCTTATATTTAATAATATGTTCTAATTTTACGTAATCTACTTCTCATAACTTATTATCCGAAAAATGTACCCTCACCAAATTTGGTCAGAATATGAAGCATTGAGTCTAGAAATGTTGGCTGGTTCCCGTTTTGGGTGTCAGGTCGTAGGGGCTGCTGCACACCCTTATATTTAATATGTTCTAATTTTACGTAATCTACTGCTGATAACTTATTATCCGAAAGATGTACCCTCCACCGAAATTTGTCAGTGTATGAAGCAGTGGGTGTAGAAATGTTGGCTGGTTCCCGTTTTGGGTGTCAGGCCGTAGAGCTGCACACCCTTATAATTAATAATATGTTTTAATTTTACGTAATCTACTGCTCATAACTTATTATCCGAAAGATGTACCCTCACCAAATTTGGTCAGAATATGAAGCATTGAGTCTAGAAATGTTGGCTGGTTCCGGTTTTGGCTGTCAGGCCGTAGGGGCTGCTGCGCACCCTTATATTTAATAATATGTTCTAATTTTACATAATCTACTGCTCATAACTTATTATCCGAAAGATTTACCCTCACCAAATTTGGTCAGAATATGAAGCATTGAGTCTAGAAATGTTGGCTGGTTACCCGTTTTGGGTGTCAGGCTTTAGGGGCTGCTGCACACCCTTATATTTAATAATATGTTCTAATTTTACGTAATCTACTGCTCATAACTTATTATCCGAGAGATGTACCCTCACCAAATTTGGTCAGAATATAAAGCATTGAGTCTAGAAATGTTGGCTGGTTCCCGTTTCGGGTGTCAGGCCCTAGGGGCTGTTGCACACCCTTATATTTAATAATATGTTCTAATTTCACGTAATCTGCTGCTCATAACTTATTATCTGAAAGATGTACCCTCCACCAAAATTAGTCAGAGTATAAAGCAGTGAGTGTAGAAATGTTGGCTGGTTCCCGTTTTGGGTGCCAGGCCGTAGGGGCTGCTGCACACCCTTATATTTAATAATATGTTCTAATTTTACGAAATCTACTGCTCATAACTTATTATCCGAAAGATGTACCCTCCACCAAAATTGGTCAGAGTATGAAGCAGTGAGTGTAGAAATGTTGGCTGGTTCCCGTTTTGGGTGTCTGGCCGTAGGGGCTGCTGCACACCCTTATATTTAATAATATGTTCTAATTTTACGAAATCTACTGCTCATAACTTATTATCCGAAAGATGTACCCTCCACCAAAATTGGTCAGAGTATGAAGCAGTGAGTGTAGAAATGTTGGCTGGTTCCCGTTTTGGGTGTCAGGCCGGAGGGGCTGCTGCACACCCTTATATTTAATAATATGATCTAATTTTACGTAATCTACTGCTCATAACTTATTATCCGAAAGATGTACCCTCCACCAAAATTGGTCAGAGTATGAAGCAGTGAGTGTAGAAATGTTGGCTGGTTCCCGTTTTGGGTGTCTGGCCGTAGGGGCTGCTGCACACCCTTATACTTAATAATATGTTCTAATTTTACGTAATCTACTGCTGATAACTTATTATCCGAAAGATGTACCCTCCACCGAAATTGGTCAGAGTATGAAACAGTGAGTGTAGAAATGTTGGCTGGTTCCCGTTTTGGGTGTCAGGCCGTAGGGCTGCACACCCTTATAATTAATAATATGTTTTAATTTTACGTAATCTACTGCTCATAACTTATTATCCGAAAGATGTGCCCTCACCAAATTTGGTCAGAATATGAAGCATTGAGTCTAGAAATGTTGGCTGGTTCCGGTTTTGGGTGTCAGGCCGTAGGGGCTGCTGCACACCCTTATATTTCATAATATGTTCTAATTTTATATAATCTACTGCTCATAACTTATTGTCCGAAAGATGTACCCTCACCAACTTTGGTCAGAATATGAAGCATTGAGTCTAGAAATGTTGGCTGGTTTCCGTTTTGGGTGTAAGGCCGTAGGGGCTGCTGCACACCCTTATATTTAATAATATGTTTTAATTTTACGTAATCCACTACTCATTCCCTCACCAAATTATCCCTCACCAAACTTGGTCAGAATATGAAGCACTAAGTATAGAAATGCAGGCTGTTCCAGGTTTTGGGTGTCAGACCGTGGAGCCTCCTCCACATAGAGGATACATAGACATTAGAGTTGCGACTTTTTAAAAAAATTCAGGCCAGGCCAGGCCCGGCCCGACAGAGTATAGGCCAGGCCAGGCCAGGCCAGATAAACCCACCAAACGTTTGGCCCAATTGAAGCCAGACCTCTTGACAATTATGGCCCGGCCAGGCCAGATTTGAGCCAGGCCCGACTAAGCCAGATTGAATTCGGCCCGGCCCGGCCAGACCAGGCCAGGCCAGGCCAAACCCGGCCAGGCCAGACCCGGCCCGGCCCGGCCCGGCCAGACCAGGCCAGCCAAGACTAGGCCAGACCCGGCCCGGCCAGACCAGGCCAGTAGTATGAATGAGATTGGCCGTAAGTGGTCAGATAAATGAGTAAAACACCTCAAGTTACTATGAAATCAAATTCCTCATAGGAAGAACAAGATATATAGTATTTTAAAATTGTTATACAGCAAACCGGTTAGCCTAGGTTAGGTCGAAATCGGTCCGATCCGGCCCGAAACGGCCAGACCAGCCCAGGCCCGATTCGGCCAGGCCAGGCCCGATCCGGCCAGGCCAGGCCCAATCCGACCAGGCCAGGCCCGAACCGGCCCGGCCAGGCCTGGCCCGACTCGGCCAGTCGGACCTGGCCAACTCAATTTCAGCCCGGCCCGGCCAGGTATTACAAAGCATCCGGCCAGGTCCAGCCCGGCCAGTAAAATATGCAGATTTTCCCGGCCCGGCCAGGCCAGATTTCGGGCCGGGCCTGGCCTGGCCGGGCTTCTGGCCTCAAATCCCAACTCTAATAGACATGCAATTTAAAATGTAAGTTCAAGGCGGCGTACATTTTTGTGTATAAATAGTATATATATTTGTACATTATTTACCTTATCTGCTTTGTGATCAGCAATCGTCACATTTTGCATGAAATTTTATTGGGATTCGTAAATTTTATAAAAATTCCCCATAAACCCAAAACGATTATGAACATAGGAAAGGGTCCTGTATGACGATTAAAGCTTAGTTACATTATTTATTTGTTTAACTAACAAAATAAGAATATATATTTTCGTTAAACCCAGTTTAGGCAAAATTTGGAACGTATCGTCCTAAAATCTAGTTACGGGCTGCGCGGTCCCGGCCGTAGCCGGCGCTGCTATGCTGATCGAGCTACGACATACGTTTTCCCCAAGCCGAACTGTGTGGACAGAAAAGTGTGGATATCTTCACACAAATAAGTAAGCAGAAAAGCTAAGATGAGAGATATGGCATATCGAATGTATATTTTGAATAAAAATAATTTTAACTGGCAAAATTACAAAGAACAGCGTAACCAATTTGTAAATTTGTTAAAAAGTAAGAAGCAGAGCTACTATTTCAATAAAATTGATATGCATAAACACAATTCGGTTAAAATGTGGAAAACCCTTAAAACTCTTATTAATGTAAATAGTGATGGTTGTGATTTCAAGAATGGTGTTCAGTTTAACCTAAATGGTGAAATAAAATTGATTAAAAATGACGTTGAACTGGCAGATCAATTTAACAGTTATTTTATAGATAGTATTAAAGACATAATTAATTCAATTGAATGTTGTTGATAATACGGTTCTTGCTAGGTTTACAGATTTTAAACTGATTAATTTACAGGAATTGGGTAAAGTCGTTAAGAGTTTAGATAATACATGTTCTGTTGGTGAAGTACTTAGTGGTAAGCTTATAAGAGAAACCTTTGGTACAATTGGACATGTGTTTCTCCATTTAATTAATACTTCTCTTGATACAGGGGTATTTCCGGATAATTTAAAAACTACCATTGTAACACCAATTCAGAAAATTTCAGGTACAAACAAAGCCTGGGAGTTTCGGCCAATTAACACATTACCTAAAATAGAAAACCTCCTTGAGCTTGTGGTTTACCAGCAACTTACTGCATATTTAGATAGTAATAGGATTTTAATTCAAAGTCAATCTGGTTTTCGTTCTAAACATTCTTGTGAAACGGCATTGCAGCTTACAATAACTAAATGGAAGAAAGCTCTTGATAAAGGGGATTACATTCTTGCTGTATTTCTCGACTTAAAAAGAGCCTTTGAAACTATAGATCGTGAAATACTATTAAAAAAACTATACAGTTATGGTATTCAAGGTACAGTTTTGGAGTGGATACGTGATTATTTGAGAAATAGAAATCAAATAACTAAAATAAACCATACTTTATCGTCAAGTAGGACAAATGATTTTGGTGTTCCTCAGGGAAGTGTTCTTGGACCTCTGCTGTTAATAATAATAATAATAATAATAATAATAATAATAAAGTTTATTTACGGGAAAAGAAAAAGTATAAAACATATACAATAAATATCAGCAAATAAACTTAATACATCATATAAGTGCGCAAGCACTGCTCATGATGAAAAAAATTACATTACATTATAAAAAATTACATTACACAAAATGCTATTTGTCAAATGCAACAATGCAAAAGTGCTATTCCTGCAAAATATGTAGAGAGACAAGTGCTATAAGTGAGTATGTATACTATATAAGTATACATATATAATGTATGTAGGTATACTATATATAAGTTTTGACTTATTTATATTGTTCAAAACAATGCATTATAGAACGGTTTAGGGTTAATGATAATATGAATGTCTTTACGTGGTTTGTTTAGAATGTATTGTTTAGCTTTATTTTTAAGTTTACTAAATGTAGTAATTTGTTTAATGGTAGGAGGTAGCGCGTTATAGGCTTTTATACTAAGGTAGTTTAGAGATCTTTGTCCACAAGTGGTTTTCATTTTAGGAATTCTTAAACTATTTATGTTTTCTCTAGTCTTAATTACTGGAATTGATGGTACCCCTAACTTCCATTGATATAATACACACTGATAATAATATAATGTCCTAATATCCATGACATTAGCTTCTCTAAACAGAGCATCAGTGGGGTAAGTGAGTTCTTTATCAAAGACAATCTTTAATAACCTTTTTTGAACTATCTCCAGCTGTTTCAAGTGACAGTCCAAAACACCCCCCCAACCCAATATTCCATAGGTTAAATGGGATTCAATCAGCGAATGATATAAAATTTTCAATTGCTTAAAATTTAAGAAATCACGCAGACATTTAAATCTATATATTAGCTTCCTTAATTTTTTAGATACATAACCAACATGTATATCCCATTTAAGCCTAGTATCAATCATTATTCCTAAATATTTTATTTCTGATACCGGTGCTATATAGAATGAGTTATCTACAGTAAGCTGGTCAAACGTTGGAGCAGCTTTATCATGCAGATAAAATGGTAAGTACTTAGTTTTGTTTAGGTTTAATGTTAAATATTTATTGTTTAGATAATGCTTAACTCTTTTTAGATCTTTCTCTGCTTGGGCTTTTAAATCGTTCCAGTTGGGTGCTGTGTATAAAAGAACAGTATCGTCAGCATAACTTATTATGGATCCATAGGTTTGCATGCTAAACAAAGAGTCAATATACAGAATAAATAGTATCGGCCCAAGCACTGTTCCTTGCGGTACTCCGTATTGTATTTTATTTGCATTGCTTCTTGTACCATCTATTTCTGTGTACTGCTCTCTATCTGATAGATACGATTTTAACAGATTTAAGCTATTGCTTCTAAAGCCAAGATTATCTAGTGTAGTCAGAAGTTCCTCATGGCATACTGTATCAAAGGCTTTTTTTAAATCAATAAAGACTGCTAAACACTTGTTACCTTTATCAAGAGCTTCATATACCTTACTTACTAAGCTCGCTATAGCGTCCTGTGTACATTTACCTTTTGTGAAACCAAATTGCGATTTGGATAATAACTTATACTTTTCTAAGTATTTAATAATTCTTGCTTTAATAATTTTTTCAAATATTTTTGCAAAGTTTGTTATTAATGAGATAGGCCTATAATTAGACACTTCTTCTTTGCAACCACTCTTATATATAGGTTTCACAACAGCTTTTTTAAAAGCTGAAGGAAATTCTCCTTCAACAATTGCCTTATTTATTATATACTCCAGTGGTTCAGCAACATATTCGGAAATTTCCTTTAGAGTAGTTGCCGTGATACTATCCACTCCCGGAGATTTTTTATTTTTTAATTCTTTAATGAACTGAATGATTTCTAATCGTGTTGTAGGATATAAAAATATTGAATTTTTTTGTTTAGTTTCAGGTATAGGATGGGACCTTGGAGGAATCTGGCTTGCTAGTATTTGTCCGACAGTACTGAAAAAAGAGTTGAACACGTTTGCTTTTTCAGCGTTATCTATAACTTTTTTGCCTTCACTATTTCTTATAGCACCGCCATTAGACCTACTTTTATATATGCCGCAAAATTCATTAGTAGTCTCCCACAAAATTTTAGAAGAAGCACTATTCTTTTCAATTTTATTTCGAAAATATTTTGTTTTTTCTCTTTTAACTAGGTTATTAAGATCATTACTAAATTTTTTATATTCATTTTTTAGTTGAGTGTTATTGTTATTCCTTCTTAACTGCCTATACATTTCATCTCTTTTTTTAATTTGTTTAATGATTTTGTTTGTTATCCAGCTTTTTCTCCTAATATCTGTATGTTTTATTTTTACAATATTTGTACATTCTTTTATTTTACTTTGTATTATATTAATAAATTCATTTGTAGATACTTCTAGATCATCATGCCCTTTAATTTCATTCCAGGATACATCTCTAAGCTCATTCTTTAATTTCGGATAGTTTATATATTTGATTTGCCGCGAATTTTTACAGGATTTTATGATTTCATAATCTAACATAATTTGCATGGTGGTTACATAATGGTCAGTTATTTTTGTTTGAATTACACAAGGAATTATCATCTCTTCTACATTTTTATTCTGCAATTTAACAAAAATATGGTCTACGCAGCTACGACTGCCATTCTCTTCCCTTGTAACCGCGTTTATATACGACCTAAAGCCATAAGTATGCAAAGTATTTAAGTAATCAAACGAGAAATCCACGGGTGACACATAGATATCAATATTCATATCACCTATAAATATAATGTTACTAGCCTGATTATTATTATTTTGTAAATATTGTTCCAAACAACAAATAAATTCTCTAGGAGACGCTGACGGAGATCTATACAGACGGCTAAAATGGTGATATCGTTTTTACACATATTGAAAATATTTAATTTTATCATGTTGGTATTGTTGACTGTAATTAAATTATATTCAAAATTGATATCCTCCTTTATATAAATAATCACACCATCATTTTTGTTAATCTGACCTTCATTGTATACAAGCTTATAACCTTTTAAATTAAACATACTCAATTCCTTATCCATAATGTTAAATGTTTCTGTTAACACAATACATTCAAACTGCCATTCGAACTGTTCCAAATAGACTTTAAACTGATCTAAGTTTTTTGATATACTGCGTATATTGTTATGAATAATTTTAAAATTATTTGTGGAACTATTGACTGAAAACACCTCACTACATTCCTTTGCACTTGCTAAGACATATGTTTTGATATTACCTTCATCAAAATCTCTAAGATACTGCTCCATTTCAGCTATTATCGCTATAATTGCCTTATTAGATATACAGTATATTAAAATTTAATATAATTACAGAGATTATAGACAATTAAAATAAACTTATAACAAATATACGAACACAATATAATGCTTCTATGAAATATACACCCCTATGTCTCTCACATATGTAAATCTCAGTTAAGACCACTTTGGAACCGGGTAGCTGGTCGCTTTTTCCCAATAAAAATATTTAATTTCTTGGATTTGGCACCTGTACTCTTTTCTGGTGTTTCTTGATATTCCTTCTTTCTTGCTTCTTCTCTCTCTATTTCAATCCCTGGTTCTCTTATCAATTGATCTCTCCCCTTGTTTTTACTTGTTATTACTTCCGGATTTAAACTTACTTCTTCTCCTGCTTCCCCTTCTTCCTCTTTTTCTGACTCTATTAATCCTGGCGTATTTGGTTCGCTACTGATAAGCCTCGGAGATGGTGGAGAGGGCAGATCTGATGAGTTATTGCTTAAACCAACTAAATGCTTCTGATCTTGTATGTCTTCACAAGAATAATAAGTTCCATCTATTACTAGGGTATTACCTTTAATATAGCAGTTGCTATTTGTGGATTTAACCGTCTTTAACGCTTTTAGTAAATATTTTCTCTGTTTCCTCTCCTCTACAGACAAATCTTCATTCACAAATATTCGTGTTCCTTTAAGTTGAGTGCGCTTGGAGATTATTTGCTTCTTTACAAAACCTGAATTTAGCTCTACAAGAGCTAAATTGTAGCTGTTCCTACTGTATATAAATGATATAAACTTATACCATGAATGTGACTTTCTGCACCTGTTCGCCGATGATACTCTTTTATGGATATCTACTAGTAATCTTGTCACGGGAATTAATAAAATGAATCAATCTTTAAATCAAATTAAGAAATATTTAAATAACAATAAGTTAAAATTAAATGTAGAGAAAACGAAGGCCATGATATTAACAATTCTCCATAAATACAAGAACATAAATATTCAGGAGGTAAACATTAGTATTAACACTAGTACCATAGAGATTGTTACGCAATTCAAATATCTGGGATTTATGGTTGATAATTATATATCGTTTGATGCACAGTATGGAAAATTATATGTACAAAAAAATTATTAAAAAAATTTATTTCTTTTCTCGAATTTCTAATAATCTTTCTATTTATTCTGCTATCACTATTTACAACACTATCATCTTGCCACATTTTGATTATTGTGCGAGTCTGATATATTCTTTTAATTTAGCTAAATTAACAGCCCTGCAAAAATTGCAAAATAGATGTATGAGGATTGTATTAAAATGCAATAGATATACCAGTATAACTTCCATGTTAAATACTTTGTGGTGGATGTCTGTAAAGAGTAGATTTTTTTATATATCTATGACTTTCATCTTTAAAATACTGAATAATTTTATGCCATCTTATCTGCAGGAATTTATTGTATATAACTTTCAAAGGCATGATTATTCTACAAGATCAACTACGGATATATATGTATATATATTCCTAGATGTAACTTTAAAAGTACTATGAAAACGTTATTGTATAGGGGAATGGATGAATTTAATAAGCTTCCTAATTTTATTAAGGCAAGCAGGACGGTTCCGGAATTTAAGTCCAAGATTATTGAGTACATTCAGAATCATTGAACCAATAGATTATTGAATAATTGATAATATTGTCGCGATTTGAATTATATATGAATTGTTGTTGTAATAGTTGCATATGTTTTACAGTCCATTTTTGTTTTTTGTTAATTTTTATTTCTTTGTATTAAGTGTCTATGTTACCATAATGTATGTTTGTATCTATTCATAATATATTACGTTTATAATGTGTTAGTTATTATATGTTAGTGGTATTTCATGTATTGATTGCCGTTGATGTTGTCTATATTTATTACTGATATAGTTGTGTATATATTAGGATGCCTAATTTACCGCAATAAATCTATCTATCTATCTACTTAGTTATTGAACTAAAAAGATTTTCGTCAGCTGTTTTTTTTATTTACTATACTTAGATTATGGTTGTTGAAATTGTTTGTGACATAGGCAAACTAAACTAGTTTATAATCACATAAATGGAATTAAACCTATCTTTTGCTCTTTCGTTACTTATTTGCCTTGCTGTTTCCAAATGTGAAATATAGTACCTAGGTACTATTAACTTGTTTTATAGTGGACACTAGATAGAACAATTTAGTAATTTTTTGTAATTTTTTGACGCCGTTGACCGTTGATTACACGCCACTTTACTTTATGACGCCACAAACACGTTAGCTATCTATAATCTGTGATACACGTGTTAGACAACATGGCGGCATGCGGATGATCTCGGTCTGTATGCCGGTACGTGATGGCGCTGGCATCACATTCAATTCGGCGTTAGGCTTTATTTAGTGACATTAGTATATAGTGAAATATTTAACAGAATTAAGTAGTATATTATTATGTTATAGTATTAGTATAGTTCGGCTCATCACAAAATTCGAAAAAATTTTAAATAAAAATGACCGAGACCAATCGGGAATCGACCTAAATACCTTATTTATCTACCTACTACCTACCTGTACCTACTACCTACCTATATATTGTTGGGAATGTTAGCGAACATTCCGAACATGATATAGTTGATAAATAAGGTACCTATATTAAGGTATTGTCGCGTTCAAATGTACCTATGCATTCTATAATCGAAAATAACCAATGGAATGCCATAATCAAAATCAATATCTAGCGGCGCGATCTACAAATAAATACATACTTATACAAATTCAATTACAAAATATTCTATATGGAATATAGTAGCTGATAAGTATAAATACTACCTACCTAGTAGATAATACATTTTTTTCTCGAATGCCACACTTATGCCGATTATTTTTTCTGTACTATTTTAAGATTATTTTGAGGTTAAATTGATATTCTCAAAATAATTAAAAATAAATTTTTATAATTATTTTTTGAATAATTTTTAAGAAGATTAACAAATTATTTTGAGAATGTTTTGTGCTATCTGGGCAGGTGCCATCTGGCGACTCCGATGGAGATGCCGATGTAATGCAATGCCAGTCGGAGCACATTGCCCCGACTACTCCAATGCCGTGGAGTAGTTGTTTTCGGCATCTCCATCAAGTAAAGAAGTAACATAATTGACAAAAAATATGGTTGAATCAATCGGTTATACTTACTTAAAAAGGCGATTACAGAAGTGTAGAAAAATATCTAAATCAGTTTATTAAACTCAACCCAAGGGACGTCCACACTAGTTTTATATTTCTTGACTACATAGTTGAAAAATTGTCAATGTTTAAAACATCGCCTCCGCGATTATCTTGATTATCAAGCCTCTCGCGTCACCCTCATATAGAGGGTTTGGCTGATTCCCACCGAGCGCTACTTTACGGACGCTAGCATGTTTTAGCAACGGGCCTTCTGAGAGCAGTTAAATACGTTAGTGACATCATTAAAACGATTTTAGCTTAAATCATCAAATTAACTTGTTGCAATCAAAGTAAAAACTCTTAAAACGTAAAGTTCATATCATTTTAATTATCTTTTATGAATATTAATAAGGTTTATTAGAAATTAAATCTTTCCGCGCCTAACCAACTTTTACTTGTGTTCCGGTTAAAATAGACGACGTATAAAATGCAATGAAAAGTGTCAAAGTTGACCATAACCTCTAATAACCTATGTATGTTTTATTTGTGTAAGAATGATATATGATATTAATCTGGATTTTGTCATTAATACTATATATGATTATGAATATGGTGCCAGTGGAATTTTTATTTCCCATTGAAACATGGTGATCTATCAAAATGTGTTGGATCCTAAGTTGGAGGAATTATTTGCAAAATGAAAACGAGAACACTTTTTTAATTGAAGTTTAAGTATTCTATTTGTATTAAGGTATACTGATAAGGTTTAGCTTTATTAAGTGTTAGAACTGCAATCATTACATATTACATTTCGTACAGGAGTTTTTCAAACTTATAGTTAGCCTCGATGTTGCAGTTGTAATTTTGAAAAGTTTGTAGTTTTTTATTTGCAAATGAGATATTCGCAAAAGTGTTTGATGAATTTTGGAATTGTGCCACAAATAAATTATTAGGTAGGTTATAATAATATACTTATTTTTGAAGAACAGGTGATATTTTAGGCTTGGTTGAAATAAATTACAAAAACCATATGATCTCCTATTTTCATGTGCAGTGCCTATGATAGGAAAATAACAGCACTTACATATAAAGACATAGTTGCTAAAAATATATGAAAGATATATTTTTAATATATATTCATCACCAGGTTTAAGGTATTCTCGTTAATGATGCCTAGCAAAAAGCAGAACTCATTGAGTATAGGTAGGTATAGTGAAATATTTCTAGCACTAAAGAAAAGTCAGCAATTATCACAAATTCATTAAATCTTTTTGGAATGTATCTGTACCTACTAGTTGTGTAATGCATGAAATCAACTGCTGGTGGGTATGTTTTAAGTAAATACCCTCTGAGAACACTTACCTAAATATTTATAATGTTTTTTTTTGTGGCATTTTATAATTACCAGGATATTTAGCCATTAGGGTAAACAACAATATTAGGAAATTATTATTATTTATGTTAGTACCTTCCTTATGCAAAAATATAACAGTTTACGTGAATGGAATGTATTTGTACTAGGCAAGAAGTGAAATAATTCTAATTTTGTTACTCCTCAAACTATTTTCAATATATTTAACTTTAAGGGCATAATTTTAGCATTTAGGCCATATACCTATACCGTATAAGCATCAACAATCAAAAGTATTTTTCAACTGGCCTGGCATTACTTTTATTAAAAAAGCTTGAAAATCTAACGAAAATTGTTGTTTGTAATGATGTAACGTAATAGTAGCAGTATTTAGCTCAAAGTGAAAGATGAAAAAAATACAGCGTAGTAAAAACATAAGTTCTTTGGATGTTTATATTATATTAATTCAATGAATTTTAATAAATAATTAGTTGTAGATCAACCAGAGTATCGAACTTTCGTATTTTTGATAGTGGGATCTCATTATCATACTGCCTATTATGGTTTGTATTGAATCCCCAGCTTTGGCACTAAAAATGTCGGTGGGTACCACCAAACATATATTCAGTGATACAATGTTTAAGCAAGCAACTCACAAGAACAAGTCTGTCGAATGTTGAAACAGTGTTTCGGTGCACTTCACTGTATCAATACAGTAAAATGTGCTAGATCGCACTAACTTGGACCTCAACATCGTAGGATGTTAATAACTGCAAACCGGTCTTTTATAGTCTCATCAGTGCAATATAAGTGATCATACCTAAAGATGTGAAGACCCAAGTGCTTAACACAGTAGGTACTCTCGCAACACAATCCAAATCAAACTAATTGTATGAGAATCGAATACAATAACGAGATGTAGAAACAAGTTCTACTACTTGACATATATGATGTATATAACACATTACTACAATATATATAAAGTAGATTGGTATAGGTGGATATAAAGTAGATTCATACTATTCGTAGTTATGTGTTATGTACATTCCATCTGTCAAGTAGTAGAATTTGTTTCTACATCTCGTTATTGTATTGGATATTACCTAAATACTTAATTAGATTTGAATGAACTCTTTGACTTTACTTTAAATAATTTTACATTGGCAAAAAATACTGGAAATACCTATAGGTACTTAATGCAGCAGTAGTGTTATCTTATATTTTTGTGTAAAGTAACATCTATATATATTCTATTTGGTTTTAATAAGTTAATTATTTCTAATTAAAGAAATAAAACAGAGTTTTTTGAATTTTATAGATATAATATTGGATATAATGTATTTCAGACAATTATAACTGCAATTTTTTGAAATTGGATAATTTTTTACTGGCAAGGTAATAAAACCCATAAAATTACAATTATATATAAACAATTATTAAGTATTACTGTGCGGCTGAAAGTTGACCTTAAAACAATAAATACATTTAGATAGATACATAATTTTATCGGCCACAAAGAGTACAATGGTATGTGGCAAGTCAGAAGGTCGTAACGAATTTACGATTAAGAATTATAAAATAAGTATAAAACATTACACCTCACATTACACATTCAATAAACAAACATACATACAAAACAATGTTTAATTAATCATTAAAGGACAAAGCCAATCACCGCCTCCGGCACATGGGCAACATCATGATCTTGGAAATTTTTTGGCAAAGCCCCACTTTATCATGGGGTAGGTATTTTCAATTGCCTATCATCGTATATAGGGACCTCGATTTTACATCGTCGATAGTACATCTTCTGTAAACAAATCGCTTAATTTTGTATAGCTTTTGATAATTCACTGGCATTCAAGCCATTATGTGGTGGGCAGGCATTGTTGGTATCCTCTACACGGTCATCCATCCAAGTATGTATGCCGGAAAATGGCTTACTTTCATGTGGTTCATACCAACTTTATAAAGTAGCTTATATTGTTATATGGAGGATCCTTGCTAGAAAAGAGTAATAATTATGCTTTTGAACAATTGGTAAATTGCATTAGAGCCTAGACATGTCATTGCTCAGTGGGAACCAATATACTGGCAACACAACACTTGCAATCATAGATCTGCAGATACTAATTCCCAACATTTTACTAAATCTTGTAAAATCCTTTCCAACAATTTAAGGAAAGTTCCACATACTTGTGTTATTTGGTCATTTAATTAGACAAATAAGTCTTGTTGTATTACAATATCGGTATCACTTCCATAGTTTTAAGGTTACACTATACTAGACAATATCAAATAGGTAATAGAGTACAAGTCAATGGACCAATGTCTGATTATATGATGAGGTAACTATTGGGATAATGACACGAAAAAACGAAATGCTAAATATATGAGAAATAAAACAAATAAGTTTTAAAAAATAACTAGTTAAAACAAACATTGTATGTACCTACCTATTGCGGATATGATTTTACATCCTCGATTGTACATCTTCTAAAAACAAATTGCTAAAGTTCAGCTCTTGATAATTCACTGGCATACCAGCCACTAGGTGGTGGGCAGGCATCGTAAATATTTGGTACATGATCATCCATACAAGTATGTGTGCCGACCAACGGCCAAGTTTTCATGTGGTTCATATACCAACTTTACGAAGTAGCTTATATACCTTGCTGCTAGAACAGAGTAATAATTGTGCTCATGAACAGTTGATACGGAGCATTAGAGTTACCTAAACAAGTCAATGCTTAGTGGAAACCAATATACTGGCAGCACAATATTTAGGATCATGCAGAGGTGCAGATATTACTTTCCAACATTTTAAAAAAATCTTGTAAAATCCCTTTCCAACAATTTAATGAAAGTTCCACGTACTTGTGTTATTTAATCATCAAATTGGTCTTTCGTTTTATCAGAATGTCGGTATCACTTACAAGCTATAACTAGGTAACTATAAAATTATTCAAGTACGAAGTAGAGTTTATATGAGAAATAAAATAAATAAATTTTCAAAAATACATAATAAAAAGCTCAGACAAATAAACAATGATTTATCTGAGATTAAAACAATATGGTATGTATCTATCTAACCTATTGCTGATGTGATAACTCATTTTCTTTTTATTTATTCTTTCAGTTATTTTGAAAGTGTTTTTGACAAATCAAAATATCATGCCCACAAAACGAAATATAAATAATGTCTCTATACATTCAATAACATTATTTATTGGGTATTTTGTGTGTTTTTTTAGAGAATTGAATAGTTACTGTAAAGCTTGAAGTATTTTATAAGAATTATCTTGTTTTTAATACCATTGCTAGTAAGTACTATTCAAACTGCATAAATTAAGCTTAAGCATTGGCTAAATTATTTACAGAACTAATAACTTTATCGATGGCTTAAGCGTGTTATTTTCATTAGGCAGAGTTTTTAACAAAACCCAAAACATGGGACAATTTAATATTTCTGTTCAGTGGTGGCAAAATACTCAATCAAATAAAAATATTTAAAACTAGGTAGGTGCTGAGTAAAAATAAATTTTGCAGTTACATCTGATCTTTCTATCTTTCATAAATATTGCCTGATGCAGGTATCTACCATCTACTTACATAGTTTGATGTTTTACCTGCAAATTCACAATTTTTAACCATAAAAAACGCCGATAATAAAAAATCGGAGATGTTTTTTGTCTTTGTAGTTCCTGGCACCGCACTTTTTCACTAGTTCAAAAACTAACTGAAGTACCTACCTTATTTCACAAAATCCTTATTACCCGTACTCACTCGGCGATCACACTGATCACAGAAAAACGTGAGAAAACCAATGAAACATATAAGAAAAATTTTTGTTGACTTGGAAAAACATTAAAAAGTAACATAACCTATATTTTTAACATTTGACAACTTCAAAGTTGATTATTTTGTAACCGACCGTGAGGAGCCGCCACACTACGGACGCAGCAATTGTTTCTTCAGAATCAAGAAAAGTAGCTGACGCGAGAGGCTATTTAACGGAGTTAAACGGAGTAAATCTAGAAGGCGGTTGTTTAAAAAATATACCTATTCATAAAATTTTTTAGGTTAATTTTAATTTAAAAAGTACCTACCTACTTTCATTACCTTGATGTGACTGGCTATTTGTTGTGCAACCAGTGCCATGTAATACTAATAAATAATATAGATATTACATATCTACAATTAGTTTGAAGCAAAAATTTACAAGTAGGTAAATAGGAATCTGATTCAGCCTCCACATTCATTAAAATTCTTCATGGTCCCAACGTATAAAACCACCTAAATTCTCTCTGCCAGTCGAACGGCACAAATTAACGATGCGCCTATTGGCACTGACAGGCGAATCAAAACTAGCCGGCTAAACACTCAGAGAATATTCTAGCCAATAATGGGTGGATGCTTCCTAGGGCGCAGGAGGACGACTCTGACGGGTTGTCAGTGAAATTTTTTGGTTTCTAAATATTGATAATGCCTCTAATTAACTGCCTGCGGAGTTTTAGTGACACAGGTCTTTTTCATTTAAGGATCCAAGATCCAAGTAATATGTGCTTTATTAAATTAATTACTATTTATCCTATTTGCGGACGCTCCTGACGAGTTGTCAGTAATTTTTTTTATTTCCTAAATATTGATAAAGCCTCTAATTGACTGCCTATCGAGTTGCATGGACGCAGGTCTTCATTTATACTACTTCATGTACTACTTCAAGGGCCAAGTAGGTAAAATTAATACTGTTTACTTTCCGTATTGATTAATAAAAAAAAATCTTAAGACTACAATTTTCAGTAGGATACACACTTGATTAAATTCAGACACAGTTGCACAATTTATGCTGCAAAATAATGGAAAAGAAATTTATTTCATTTGTCTTTAAGAAAAAACTACAATTTCGCGTTTCCATTTAAATTTTTTTACAGCTTCAATTTATTATAGTGTGGTCCACCTAAAAGAGTCCAGTTCACTTGTAGGCCAGTCATATAGTACACTAAAGTCCGTCTAAAATGTATATGAAGTTCACTGACCGCCTAAAGGAACAGTCGTTATTGTCACATGTAATTTTCAAATTTCTCAATATTCAATTAAAATATCAAATTTCACAAAACAATATATAATAGTTGTATATATTATTTATGAATGTCATAAAATAAATACAATAATTTAGTATAGGCCAAGATATTAGCCATTTTTACATTTACTTTGAAAATATTTTCGTCTACTTTACTATGACAATTCCCTAAACATCTATCTTAATAGTTAAAAGCGGCAACGCCGCTCAGCTCTTTCTCGACCAACGGCATTTATCTCTTTTTAACTTATTGGAAAGACTATCTTTTTATCTATCTATCTGCTCTGGCAGTGGCGGGTTGGAAATATGCTTCGCGCGCGTTTTTTATTGCAATTATTGTCGTTCGGTTATTTACATAAGGAATTTATATATATTATTCGACATTGGTGCAGTGCAACTGTAGATAAGTGTAGGTGATTTAATAAGAAGTGATTTAATAAGTGTAAGTGATTTAATAGTAACCCATATAAGGAATACGTAAGTATCTACTTTTTACTATAATAGGCAAATCGTTTGAGGTTAAGTTTAAAAAGTTGAATTTTTCAGTAATTTTAATATCCATAAGACGTGTGTAGGTATTCGCGATTGTGTAGTGGTTTTACTGTGATTGTGATACAATATTATACCTAATATCAGTGAACGATGGAAAGTATTTCAGGGCCGTCATCTGTCGCACATGCAAAACGTAGGCCCTATCGAACGGTAGCCGAGAAGAAAATTATTTTACGAGTATTTTACTGCATACAGAGAGATCATCCTCATTGCAACAAGGATGAATTAGTGGATATGTGTTCGGATTATACAGAAGCATCAAAGACAAGCATATACATACTTTTAAGAGAAGAAAAGGTACATGGAAGTGTACAGCCACCGAAACCAAAAAGCGGTCGAAATAAGATTGTAGTGGAAGAAGATGCAAAAAATGCGATACGTAGAACGGTCCACGGTTTCTTTACAAAGAACGAATTACCAACTTTAGGTAAGGTGCTGCAAAGTATAAGAGAAAATGATATTATACCTAAAATGTGCAAGGCCAGTCTGGCAAAAATTTTGAAAGACATGAATTTTACGTATGGAAAAGTAGACACAAAGAGTATTCTCATAGAAAGATATGAAATAGTTGCTTGGCGGATGGATTATCTTCGAAAAATAAAAAGGCTTCGAAACGAAGGGCGAAAAATTTATTACACTGATGAAACATGGGTCAACGAAGGACATACTGTGAAGAGAGTCTGGCAGGATGGAAACGTGAAAAATGCACGGCAAGCTGTGATTGAAGGCTGGACAACTGGTTTAAAAATGCCGTCTGGAAAAGGTCGCCGTTTAATCAGAACGCATATTGGAAGTGATAGTGGATTTTTGCCGAATGGAGAATTGATATTTCAATCCAAGAAGACCGGAGACTACCATGAGGAAATGAATTCCGAAGTATACGAGAAATGGTTTCGTGGCGTACTTAAACATTTGGAATCAGGCAGTGTCGTTGTTATGGATAATGCGCCTTATCATAGCCGAAAATGTGAAGAAACACCCCAACAATCGTGGAGAAAGAGAAGGATTCAAGAATGGTTAACGGAAAAGGGCATTCCTTACCAAGTGTGTTACAGTCACAGTCATGTTATTGTCCTTGAAACAAGCTTTAGGAAGATGTGCCACATGTTTGTTTTTTTATTTAAGTGTCACTATTCGAAAACCTTAATTAAAAAAATAGGCCACGAAAAATTGAAATCTAGTGAAAACATAAATACACAATAATAGTTAAAAACTAAATATTTCATGACCTACTTTGAAAACTATTGCGTCACTTACATAAAAACAAACATATTATGACACATCATTAACGCTATACCATTATTTATAAAATAAAAAATAAGTCTCCCAAACATCATAAAATTCTACAAAACATCCCTAATTTAACCATTTCGTTAGGTATAATAATAATAATAATAATAATAATAATAATAATACATTTATTTTCCATAAATAAGTAATCTAGTACAGTATATACACTTTACAAAAAAAAAAAACAAACAGTAATGGAAAATCACTGGGCGGTGTTCAAGCAAGCAGTACCAGTTGGCACTGCCCCCCGGACTAATACACAAACCCAGACTATTAAGAAACTTAAATTCCACAAATTTATAAT
Organism: Pogonocherus hispidulus; assembly: GCA_963924545.1. Taxonomy (NCBI): domain Eukaryota; kingdom Metazoa; phylum Arthropoda; class Insecta; order Coleoptera; family Cerambycidae; genus Pogonocherus; species Pogonocherus hispidulus. Next base: position 51,598,300 of record OZ004699.1, read on the forward strand.
GCCTAATAATCTAAACTTAAACTTAGAGACATTTGATAAACAAATCTAGATACACATATACAAATATATGAGAGACACAATATAATAATAATCACACTAATATGTTTATATCATTAATGTTGATTATTGAGCAACAAATTTGACACACATTTCTTAAACCGGCCAATGGGCATTGGCTTGTAGCTTTCTGGAATTGCATTATATAGCTTCACAACACTGTAAGAAAAGGATCTTTTGTAGAGGCTGCTTTTATGGGACGGTGGTATTAAACAGTTTCTATTTCTAGTTTTAATATTATGTACATTTGAATGATAAAAAATTTTTGTATACAAGTAGCTTGGTGTTTTCATCGTAATAATCCGATGATAAAGAGTTAATGTTTGCAATTTTAGGCGATTGTCCATATTTAACCATTTTAAATCCTTTAACTTATAACTAGCATGTTCTCTTCGCCGTATTCCAAAAATATATCTAATACAAGAATTCTGCGTCCTTTGTATTCTATTTTTTGACAGAATATCCAAACAGGGATAATAAACGGGAGCACAGAATAAAAAGTTGGACAAAACAAGAGATTCGCACAATAATTTCTTTACAGTTACGGACAAATAATTCCTATGTGGATAAAGTAATTTCAATGCAGAGTAGGCCTTCTGCACATATTTACTAATCTGTACCGTAAATCTAAAGGTGTTATCAAAGTATAACCCCAAATTAGAAGAACTCTGAACAATCGGAATCCGAGTCCCATTTATTTCTAACTTAATATTATTAGATATATCTGAAATAAATTTATTGCTACCAAATAAGATTAATTTTGTTTTGTTTGGATTCAAAAACAAACTGTGTTCTTGCGAGACCTTCTCAATGGTTTTGAGATCAGAGCTTATTTTATTTATAGCATCACCTACATTATCTTTATTGAATGACATATATAGTTGCGTGTCGTCTGCATACATGTGTGACGTACAATGTTTTAACTTACTGCACAGATTTAATGTATAGATACAAAATAGCAGAGGTCCCAGAATAGAACCCTGCGGTACACCCACATTAACTATACATTTTTCAGAGAGTTTATTATCTAACTTAACTGCTTGAGTACGATTTCCTAGATAATTAGTTAGTAGTTCAATAGAACCTTTACTTAAGCCAATGTAATGCAATATACTAATAAGAACACTATGTTGTAAGGTATCAAATGCTTTAGAATAGTCGAGCAAAATCAAAGCACTTATTTTATTCTCATCTGTAGCTTTTATAATATCATCTGACACCTTTAACAACGCTGTGGTACAACTATGGTTTTGTCGAAAACCAGACTGATGCAGTGGAATAATTTCATGTTTACGTAAGTGTTCCTTTAACTGCAAATATATTACCCTTTCTATGATTTTTGACAACGTTGGTAATATGCTTATTGGACGTAAATCTGAAAAAGTCAAAGGGTTCGATGTTTTTGGAACTGGAATGACATGCGCTGTTTTCCATTGAGAGGGAAAAATATTAGACAAAATACAGCTATTTACAATGTGGGTAATGTATGGTATTATATGAACACCACAATACTTCAGCATTACCAAACCTATACCATCAGAACCAATAGCGTGCGCCTTAATTCGATGCATAATTTCATAAATAGTTTTTTCCGTTGCTAACGTGAAATCAAAATTTGATGGTATGTTTTTAAAGGTACTCGATGAATAATAATTTATTAGATAGTCGTTATTGTAATCCGATTTTGGGATATTATTTATAAAGTGATCGTTAATCTTATTTGGATCCTTTAGCCCAGCTGGCAAATCAGCTTTCTTTTGTTTACTAAAATTCAGAGACTTGAGTTCTTTCCAAACGACTGTTGAATTATTTGCTGCAAATTTTGCATTAAAGAAATTCTCATTTCTTATCGCCACTTCAGTATAATTTCTGATTTGTTTATAATAGTCCCAATGAGTACGTTGCTTTGTTCTAGTATACTTTGCTTTAGCTTTGTTTCGAAGAGAAATGAGAAATTTTATGTTATCTGTTACCCAAGGTTTCCGTGGTTTAGATATTTTAACTGTTTTGAATGGCGCATGCATATTAAATAATTCTGTTATACAGTTATTAAAATAATCTATTTTTTGTTCCACATGATCAAAGCTATAGACCCATTGCAAAGGAATATTAACTAAGTCCCTAGTAAATTGATCTTGGTTAAAATTACGAAAATCACGATAAGTAACATAATGCGGGACAAATTTATTACAAATATTAAGATCACAAAATACTAATTCATGGTCTGCAACATACAGTTCCCTATTTCCACAATTTAAGATAATAGAATCGTCAAACACAAAATTAATCAAGTCTAAAAGGGACTCAGAATCTTTAGTTATTCTGGTTGGTTTATTTATGACTTGAGTTAAGCCCAGAGTTTCCATTAAAGAATTTAGATAAAGAGAGTCAGAACTGTCATTTTGTAGTAAATCTATATTTAAATCACCCAAAATTGCAAGTCTATTACATTGCGGTACGCACTTACTAATGGAATCCTCTAAATGGAATGGAATGGAATATCTCTTATAATAACTGATAACAATATATTATCGGTTTCGACACATGCAGTGTTTAAATGTATACCTAAAACTAACACTTTTGCTTTGACACTTTATATAACATGGCAGTAAAATTTTATACAGTGCGAACGTTTAGAGTGGAAACCGTAAATGAAATGCGCCTTGTAGATTGTTGTAAATGAGACAATAAAGTTATTTTAGTCTATGGTTAAAAAGTTCTGTACTCTGTTGTTCAGCAACATTCATTTACAAAGTTCAACGGCGAAAACTGGATAATTTGGAAGTTCCAGGTAGAGATAATTTTAAAGTCAAAAGGTTATTATGAAGTAGTCAATGGCAGTAAAATAAGACCTAGTGAAAATACCACAGAGTGGGATAGTCAAGGTGCAAAAGCCCAAGAAATCCTAGTGTCCAGGCTAGATGAAAAGACTTTAACTCACATTCTAACATGTAATACATCATCTCAAATGTGGACGAAGCTTAAAACAATTTATGAACACCAGTCGCAAGTGAACGTACATTTACTACAACAAAAGTTCTTTTCTCTACAATTCTCAGAAGGAAGTGTAGCAGAATTTATATCCCAAATAGAGGACATTAAAACAAACCTAAAACATTTAGGAGAAGAAATAAGTGAAAAAATGGTAATCACAAAAGTTCTAATGTCCCTTCCGGAGTCGTTGAGACATTTTGTGTCTGCATGGGAGTCAACATCATTAGAAAAGCAAACGTTGACAGAATTACTGTCAAGGCTAATGATCGAAGAGGAGAGAAGTAAAAGTACAGAGAAGGCAACAGTTCTAAGTATTAGAAGCAAAGATATGAAACAAAAAAGAGAAGTAAAATGCTTTGAATGTGATAAAATAGGACATATCAAGAAAAATTGTCCAGAGCAAAAGAAAAAGACATGTCATTACTGTAAGAAAAGTGGACATGTAATGCAACATTGTTGGTTTAAGAAAAGAAAAGATAATGAAGAAAAGAAGGATGACAGAAAAGGAGCACAAGCATTCGTGAGTGATTCAGAAATAATAAATTGTATCCATGTTGCAGCATTGGTCGATAAAGACCATAACCCAAATAATTGGTGGATGGATAGTGGAGCCACGGAACATATGTGCTTTGACAGAGGACAATTTCAACAAATTAGAACTTTAGTCGAAAAACGACAAGTTAGAGTAGGAAATGGTACCTTAGTTGATGTACAAGGAATAGGAAATATATGGGTTAAAGCGTGGAATGGAGAAGAGTGGCTAGAAACAAATTTAACAAATGTGTTGTTGGTACCAGATCTAACAGTTAATTTATTCTCATTGAGTTCGGCATTGGACAAAGGTTATAAGATGAGTTCAGACAAAGAAAACTGTAAAATGTTGGACAAAAATGGAAGTGTGCGAGCACTAGCCAAGAGACAAGGTAACCTATATAAAATGCAGTTTAAAACTGAGAAAAATAGAGTAGATGTAATGTAATGTAGTACATAGTTTGACACAATGGCATTGTAAACTAGCCCATATTCATTTTGACCAAGTTAAGAAAATATTGAAACAAAACGACATAAGTTTTATAGATGAGCCCGAACCATTCTGTGAAAAATGTCTGGCTGGAAAGCAGCACAGATTACCTTTTCCTATAAGTAATTCGAGAGCAACGAAGACGTGTGAATTGGTACATGGGGACTTATGTGGGCCATTTGAAGTAGCATCGCTTGGTGAAGCCAAATATTTTCTTCTGTTAAAAGATGATTACTCTGGATATAGGCATGTGTATTTTTTGAAAAATAAATCCGAAGTAAAAGATCATTTTGAGAATTTTATAAGACTAGCAGAAAATGTGACAGGAAATAGAATAATAACATTACGCACAGATAATGGCTTGGAATTTGTCAACTCGGAAATAGAAAAATTGTGCAAAAATAAGGGTATTCGGCATGAAAAAACATGTGCGTACACCCCTGAACAAAATGGACGAGCGGAGAGAGATATGAGAACAATAGTTGAAGCGGTAAGAACAATGTTACATAGCAAAAGTTTAGATAAAGTCTTTTGGGCTGAAGCTGTAAATGCAGCAGTATTTACGATAAATAGAGTAGGAAATAGCCCACAAAGAAATAGAACACCATATCAACTATGGTATAACAAAGATTGCCATGTGAATATGTTTGAAGAATTTGGTGTAGAGGTAAGTGTACATACTCCCAAACAGAAGAGACTCAAGTTAGACCCTAAAAATGAAAAGGGAATACTTGTCGGTTATAGCGAGGAGGTTAAAGGATACAGAATTTATTTCCCACAAAGAAAGAAAGTTGAAACACATAGAGATATTATAGTTCTACCCTCGGTTCTACCTAAAAAGAAAGCAGCAGAAGTGGAAGAAATAATTACATTAGATATTCAAAGCGAAGAAGAAGTAACTAACAGTGATGATGTTTCGGAAGTAGAGGAGAAAATTCTAGAATTAAACGAAGTGATTGCAGAAGAAAGTAACGAGAGTAATGATCTTGAAAATACCTCCGAAATACTAAATAATAGAAGAGAAAATGAAGATGAAGAAAGTGCAAGACCTAGTAAGAGAGAGGTGAAAAAGCCAATATGGATGAGAGACTATGAAATGAGCACTGATATGGCTTTCTTTTCGATAGATGAAAATCCAATAACGTACGAGGAAGCAGTTTCGGGAAGAAATAGTGACAAATGGAAAATAGCTATGGAAAAGGAGTTGCAAGTGTTACGTGAAAACAATACGTGGATTGAAGTACCTTGGCCAAGTGATAAAAAAGTGATCGAAAGCAAGTGGGTTTTTAAATTGAAAAGTGAAGGTGAATTTAAAGCTCGATTAGTGGCTCGTGGTTTCCAACAGGAAAGTGAAAACGATTTGTATGACATTTACGCTCCTGTGGCTAAGTTATCTACGTTTAGAATTCTACTTGTTATTGCAACTAAATTGTGTAGACCAGTTTACCAAATGGACGTTAGGAGTGCATTTCTATATGGAGACATAACTGAAGAGGTTTTTATGGCTTTGCCCGGTAATACGAGATATAATAGTAAAACTGTTTGTAAACTAAAAAAATCTATTTATGGATTAAAAAAATCACCAAAATGTTGGAATACAAAATTTGATAATTTAATGAAAAATGAAGGATTTGTTAGGTCTGAAAATGATCACTGTTTGTATTCAAAATATGGTAAAAATAGTAAGCTATATGTTTTACTTTATGTTGATGATCTCTTGATTCTTGGTACTGATTTAAAAGACGTTGAAAATTTAAAAGTAACACTAAATAAAAGTTTTTTTATGAAAGATTTAGGTAAAATTAAACAATATTTAGGCATTGATGTGAAACAAAATTTAAATGAAAATCATACCCAATTGAGTCAGAAAAACTATTTAATAAGAGTTTTACAGAAATTTGAGATGAAGGATTGTAAATCGGTGTGTACACCGATGGATGTGAACTGTAATTTTGATCTTAGTAATGGTGAAAATAATCCAGAAATTCAAAAGCTTTGTAGGCAAATTATCGGAAGCTTAATGTATGCAGTTCAAGGTACAAGACCCGATCTTTGCCAAAGCGTAACTTTGTTAAGTAGATTCCAAAATAAAGCAGACAATAATTTGCTTACAGCTTTAAGAAGGGTACTTAGATATGTAAAAGGTTCCCTTGATTGTAAGCTTATTTTTAAACTCGATAATGTAGTACTGTGTGGGTATGTAGATTCAGACTGGGGTGGGGATGTTCAAGATAGAAAGTCTACTACCGGTTATGTATTTAAACTATTAAATTGTACCATATCATGGACAAGTAAGAAACAACAATGTGTCTCAATATCGTCGACAGAGTCGGAATACATTGCATTAAGTTATGCCGTTGCTGAGGCTTGTTGGTTGCAAAAAATTTTAAAAGATTTTAATATATTTGAAAAGGATGAACCTGTTATAATGTATGAAGACAACCAATCAGCAATTAACATAGCTAATAATCCTGAAAACAGTAGACGATTGAAACACATTGACATAAGATTGCATTTTGTTAAAGAAAAATTAGATAATGGTTTAGTAAAAATTATGTATATTCAAACTGATAGACAACTTGCAGATATCTTTACGAAACCATTATCTAAAATTAAGTTTGAAGGCTTTAGACAAGGATTAGGTGTAGGTAATTAAGTAAGGAAAGTTTTTTTTATATACCACTGTGTTTTCTTTGCTTGTATAGGAAATGATTATGTTTGTTAAATAAAATAATTTTATTGAGGGGGGGTGTTGTAAATGAGACAATAAAGTTATTTTAGTCTATGGTTAAAAAGTTCTGTACTCTGTTGTTCAGCAGTCAGTGGATGTCAAATTTAGTTAAATGAGTTTTTAGATGTTAAGCAAGCTGAAGGCGTCGTTATTCATTTTGTAAAATGTAATGTGTAAAAGTTTAATACAATATAATAAAACTACTGTGTTGGTTATTCCCTAAAACAAATAAAAGCATCATAGATTTTTCGCAAAAACTCTCGGACACGTCAATTCTTAAATTCAATTGCGCTTCTTTTGATACCATTATTTTGGATATGACTTCATTAGGTAATCTCTGTGACGTCATCATGATATTTTTTTAAATGGGAATGTCCAGTTCTTTCATTAAATTTAAATAGAGAAAATATTTCTGAAAATGGCAATATACGACACTATGGCCTTAAAGTGGATATATAGTTTTTGAGAAAAAAGGGCTTTGAAGTTTGAAAAAAGAGAAAGTAGGCTAGTCAAAAAAAACTGTTTATCACAACATAACTTTTTATGCAGTTTCCAATTAGATTATTTATAGACTATACAAGCAAATTAACTGTTCATTCCATTCTGACTTCCAACCCAACTATTGAAACTAAAACACCACAACATAATAAAGCGTTTTCTTTTCAAGATCGCCGCGCCCCAGGGCGTCAAACTCGTGGCGGACCATAGAGAGCCCTTGAAAAGAACATGAATTTAGGGGATATTTGCCAGTTTGTTTACTTAACCTAAATAAAATATGAAAATAGTAAATACGTTTTTACTCTATATGTCTGAAATTCTGATACTTACTGTGATTATTTTCCATTTTCAGTATAATTCAGTAGTTTGTTGATGTTTCTACGTTTCTCTTGTTTCTACCGATCTAATCTAACCTCACTAATATTTTGGAGCACCAAACCCCAGCAAAAATGGTAGAGCTCGAGAGGAAAGGGGAAAACAGAGGAGGGCGTCGCGCACTCGGTTAAAACATGCTGCGGATCAGCTCCGAGTTTCTACAAGCTGCCTAAGTCATTGAAAAGAATGCAGTAATAGTCTAACTTCGGTTATGTTATGAACTGTTTCAAAATGTGACATAATATCTTCAAATTTAGGTGCCACCTGGCCCTCGAGACCAGAGGGGCTCGAATATCTTATTATAAAACAGTATAACTCTCAAGATGTAAACTAGTTTTGGGAGTTTACCTACTAACTAAAAATTCGCCTAATTGACAATGACTAACAAACCTATTAATGAGAAAGGAGAAAGTGCATGTAAAATTAAATAAAGCTATGGGCTTTTTAGTCGTTTTATTTGTATAGGATTAATCCCAACACATGAGCTTTCTTAATGCTGGGTATGAAATTTGTATCTTTTGCGACACATAAGAGAAAAACGTTGTTATATGCACTCATAAGTTAACCGAAAGAGGTTAAAAATAAGTGTAGGTACCTAGTTATAGTATGAATAATTTAAATGTCTTGAACGGGTAACTGAATACTTTCTTTTGATGCCATAGGTTTTGAGCTACTTATCATATTTTCCAAGATTTCTATATACCGAAAAATGATCAAATATCAGCCCGAAATACGGATCGCAAAGTTTACAGTTTACAGAATAAATACACAGTTATCTTACGCGCACGCGCATTGCGTGCCGCTTCTGCTTTCCCCTACTAGCCAGACCGGCTGCGGAAAGCGAGGAACCCCCTCAGCCCTCAGCGCAAACACACAGTGTCTCACAGACACACAGTGCGTCAGGTTCTCGCTGCGAGCAGTTTTGTGGTTTCTGGTAAGTTGTACCTTGTTCAGAATAGACCAAACGTGAAGAGATTACATTACATGTATCAACATGCCTACGGTATATTCGCCTACGGTTTATATTTTTTTCAGTGGATGGTTGCACAATAAAGCGTGGAACTGGATTGCAAAGGACTAAGTGAGTTTACATTTGTTTTAATTATTACCTATATGTTACGTTAAACCGAATCAATATTACTTCTTTGTTTTTTTTTGAATATGCTATAATTAACAGAAGACAATTTGATTTTTTAAAAGGTTTATTTAGGTATTTCGCAAATTTTACTTACCTCATTTTGGTAATTATTTTCTATAGAGAACACCTCGCCAATTTTTTTTAAATTTTGTCTACCCCCCTATTTTCGAGTGTGCTGAACACGAATCTGATATTATCTTGCGATCGGGCTTAGTTTTTGAGAAAAAAATTAAACAAACTGGCACCTAGGAACATGAACAGTAATTTCGTTTTTGCACATCATTTAGGACACAATACACTAAATATACTTTTCAATTACGTAAGTAAATGAAAGCTTAATTAGTGCATAACACGTTTTTTCAGTTATTTCATGAAAAAACATTTATTTAAGCAATAATTTTTTATTATCTTCACGTAGGTATTACTATCCAATCCGCCATTTGCATTTTCAGTCGACAGTTCGACGTCACGACGGTATTGTTGCCAAATCTTCATGAATGTCGGGTAAATAGTCGAGTCGTCGAGTGCCATAATAAATATATCAAAGTATGTACATAAAAATACATTAAAACTGCCTGAATAAGTAAAAGATATTAAATTAAATAAAAGCTAAATAAATGTAACATCATTACACATGTACCTAATTTCTGCTAAAATGGAAAAGTATAGGAAACATATTTTTGTAAGAGAAAAGAAAAAAATTAACAAACTATAGCGCCTATGAACACTTAATTTCGTTTTTGCAGATCATTTAGGTAGGTAACCCTTTTTTTGATTTGCCGATTTTATTAATTATTTGTTTATTTGTATGTGATATCAGATTTCATGTTACTGTTATTATTGGGGATGTTTATTTATATGCTTATATTTATATATTTATGTTTTTATGTTTACAAAAAAGCTTTTATTTACTTGCATCTGTTGAAACATATTCCTATTTTTATTTTTATTTTATTTTTATTTTTCAAAGTAGGTACATACATATATGTTTTAATTTACAGTAAAAGATATTATTTTTATTTATTTTCTTTAGAGGGGCATATTTTATTTAATGAATAGATTACCTACAATTTCTCTATTTTCTTATTTTCGAACTAGCCTATCCTAAACTAAACTAACCTTTCCTGACAATTACATGTTCATATCTTCACATTGGTCCTTGCTGAGCATATTATAATTTTTGGATAGAATATAGATAATAATAGAAGAATAGACAGAATATAGATAATTTTGGATTAGAATATATACCTATAATCTATTCATTAGGTATATTTGTATAAAAAACTCTGCCCATTGATATTTCACCAAAGTTGTATACAATAATCAATCTAATAATTCAGTTACTGCAGTAAATAATTGGAATATGTTTTTTGCCAAATGAACATATAATATATACCTAAGCATGTGGAATAATTAAATTAATTCTATGAAAAAAATTATATTCCTTTTACCATGCATTTTCTTCCAAAAATATATTTTGAACTTTTTTAGCTCAAATGAAAATGTTATTTTTTTCCGTTTATTTTGCTTTGATGATAAAAGAAAACTATTTAACTAATCGATGATTTTGGAAAAGTTGTTAGCTGTTGAAATATAATTATTTCTTCAATAAAAAACAAAAATTATTTAGTGCAGTAATTGAATTATTAAAGTGATTATAGTATACAACTTTGGTGAAATACCAATATGGGCAGAGTTTTTTTATGAATATAAATGTTCCAACAGATGGAAAAAATAGACCTTTGTAACCAAAAAATATAAATAAATATAAGGATATATATTAAATAAATAAACATCCCAATAATAACAGTAACATAAAATCTCATATCATAGACAAATAAACGAATAATAAATAAAATCGGCAAATCAGGAGAAGGGCTACCTAATTTGAATTTTATCAAATATAGAATACTCTACGTTAAAGTTAAGTATAAAGTTCTGATGTTTATCATTCTCTTGCAAAAATATGTTTCATATACTTTTCCATCTTCGCTGAAATTATATATGATTTTACATTTATTTAGCTTTTATTTTATTAATATCTTTTACTTATTCAGGCAGTTTAATGTACTTATGGACATATTTTGATATCATATTTATTATGGCACTCCACGACTCGACTATTTAGCCGACATTCAAGAAGGTTTGGCCACAATGCCGTCGTGACGTCATTACTGTCAGCTGCAAATGCAAATGGCGGTTTGGATAATATGTGAAGACATTGCTTAAATAAATATTTTTTCATGAAATTACTGAAAATTTGTCTTATGCTCCAATTACCTAAGCGTTCGTTTACTTACGTAATTGAAAAGTATATTTAGTGTATTGTGTCCTAAATGATGTGCAAAAACGAAATTAACTTCATGTTCATATATACTATAGTTTGTTTAATTTTTTTCTCAAAAACTAAGCCCAACCGCAAGAAAATATTGTCAGATTCGTGTTCAGCACACCTGAAAATAGGGGAGGTAGGCAAACTTTCAGGAAAATTGGCGAGGTGTTCGCTATAGTCAATAATTACCCTAATTTTAAATATTTATATTGAAATCTGTAGGTATACTCGCCGATACATTGATTACCTATTCTTACAAATAGGAAATAGGCTACCAGAAACAACTAAAAACTTCTAAAGTTATAGATGATAAACTGCCGATATGCGGTTATTGATGTGAAATATTCAAAATTTGTAAATACGAGTATATGCAGGGAATTAAGTGTAGCCAAGATGTTGAAGAAGTTTAAAAAAAAAATGTTTGGGTTTATATCTGTAACCGTTTTCAAATTATCGAATTTTTAAAAAGCGCTCGCGTTTTGCAGTGTAAGTATTACGGCTAGCTCAGCTTATGACGCGAATACTAGTGTTTCTATTATAGATGTGTAGACTTGCAGCATATTTTGATATTTTGAAATAATTGAATTACGATTATTTTTGTGAATTTGGACGTTTTTTTTTAAAATGCGTTTATAAGTGCATTCTGTAATTGTTACTGTATTTACTGTGTTTATTGTAAATAAGTCGTTTGCAGATGGAGGATAGTCTTAATGATGTCCTTACTATTCGTAGTTATTTGCTACTTATATGCATGCCATCTGACAAGTAGTAGAACTAGTTTCTACAACCTGTTATTGTATTGGATTTACCCCATTACGATTGGTTTGGATTGTGTTGCGAAAACTACCCAGAGGTGGCACCAATAGGGCTTGCGTACGCAAGGCTTCTAAAGTTTGCCCCAAAAAACCACTGTATAATGTGTGATAAAATAATATTTGATATATTAACTAATTTTCATCAGTGGTTTTACAGTTTTATACAAAATTCACACATTATACAGTCGTAAACTTTATCACACATTATACAGTCGTTTTTTTGGGGCAAAGTTTGGAAGTTGCCTTGTTATTACACTTTGAATATTTAATTTGTACCTATGCTTCTGGTTTTCTGCTTTTTGTTATTTTACAGGTAGCGTAATCCCAAAAGAAACAAACACTTAGTTTATCTTGTCGGGCATAATTATTGCCAAAAACGCATTAACTACGCGTTCCTTTACAACACCTGATATGTGGAAGTCATTGTTGGGCCGTAGAAAAAGTGTCAAAAGTATTAGAAAATACAACAATATTCAAAAAATCGTGACACATTGGACATTTCTTGTCGGGCATAATTGTTGCCGGTAACTCATTAACTGTTTGTCCCTTTACAACTCATAATATGTGGAACTCATTGTCGGGCCGTCGAAAAGGGGCCAAAAAAATGACAATGACTTCCACCTATCAGGTGATGTAAAGGGACGCACAGTTGATGCATTTTAGAATTGTTTTTCACCCTTTTCCTACGGCCCGACAATGACTTCCACCTATCAGGTGTTGTAAAGGGACGCATAATAGATATATGTTTGGAATCAATTATGTCCGATAAGAAAAGATAAGTGTGTCACGATTTTTTGAATATTGATACATTTTCGAATTTTATTCACCCTTTTCCTACGGTCCGACAATGATTTCCACATATCAGGTGTTAAACGCATAGATTATGCGTTTTTGGCAATAATTATGCCGACAAAAAAAATAAGTGTCACGATTTTTTGAATATTGTTATATTTTCGAATTTTTTTTACCCTTTTCCTACGGCCCGACAATGACCTCTATATATAACATGATACAATAAAACAAGATATGATATTAACGCGTCCTAATTTCGTCTGCTTTCGTGCATGACGTCACTTGGTGCGAAGAATTTTAAAATGTATATGGCGCAAAGTGCGCTTTATCGTTGAAAGCGTCGAAGTTTAATTATTATTGTTTTATTTATTGCTTGAAATATACTTTTAGGTGGTTTTAGTTTCCAAGAACACATTTTTATGTAAAAAAACTTCGCATTGACGCAAGATTTGTTTAATTAGAGTAACATGTTACGTTACAATCCAAGTACTTTTATCATGTTACAGTGACACAGAATAAGTATATGTTGTTTTTAATAAACTTCTGAAGTACCTATGTTAAAGACTAAGCTTATATTACATTATAGTTACTTTCATTATATGAATTTAGGTATTATAACAGGGCCTTTCAAAAATAACTAGTACATTCTAGGTAATAAAATACATAACATTTTTTCTAGTTATTTTTTAAAGGCTCCGTATATAATACTTAAATTCATATAATGAAAGTAACTATAATTTAATAAAAGTTTATTTGTAATTATACAACAGTTATACCGGGTGTCCCACGGTGACGATCCATTAGAAGTATCTGGAGAACCAATTAAGCTATTAATTTGAAATTTGAGGTGAAATGAAAGTGGGCCATGATCTAATTGAGGAAAATATTTTGTAATTTCTACTACTTCCGGTTATACCGGAAGTCGACATTAACTTCGTTATTTTGAATGGAACGCCCTATATATTATTTCATTTTTGGATTCTACGTGAAATTCTAAACACATTTTATGTAGGATGTCCTTCCTATACCAATCTATCTATCTATCTATGTTAACTTTTCATAAGCTTTCGTTTGACAGTAATTTCAGATCTAACCAAGAGATTATATTTAATCGAAATTTTTTTATTTCTAGATAACCTGAAATTAGTGTCAAACGATAGCTTATGAAAAGTTAAGAGAGAAATGTGCAAACCGTTTTGCTTCATCTCAAACCGTTTAGATTTTACAGGGTGTCAAAGTTGAAAAATGTCAATATTCATTTGTCAATATTTCAACAGTTGAAGATAGGTATAGGACATCCTACATGAAATGTGTTTAGAATTTCAGGTAGAATTCAGAAATTAAATAATATATAGGGTGTCCCATTTAAAATAACGAAGTTAATGTCGACTTCCGGTATAACCACAAGTGGTAGAAACTGCAAAATATTTTCATCAAGTAGATCATGGCCCACTTTGACTTCACCTCAAATTTCAAATTAATAGCTTAATTAGTTCTCCAGATACTTTAAATGGATCGTCACCGTGGGACACCCTGTATAATACTTGTGGAATTTTCACAGGTTATTTATTAATACCCAATATATAAATAGGTCCTTATAATTCAGAAACATATATACCTATGTGCTGATGGAACTTAAGTATTTATTTTTTAACATGCGGGCAACTATATTAAATTTTCAAAATTTGTACATACTATATGTGAACGAAATGTGGTCTAAGGCTTAAAAAAATTTTTAGAAAAAAAATCTGTTTCCTATCTTATCTAATTTTCGAGTTAATAATTTTTAAAGCAGTGCGTTGTTTGCACTCGCGCCTGACCCGTGCCATTCAATTTACTGTGGTGCGCGCTACCATCTAATCCAATATATCGGAATATTAGGCCAGACTATAAAATTGCGAAATACTTACATTATCATAGTTTGTGACTATTGTTATTATATGTTAGTTTATCAGTGTATATATTAGTTTTACCTATTAGTGTATTGTTATTTATTTTAATTGAAACTCATCTTTGACAGGAATTACAACGTGTCGCCTTGTCGGATATCGCATTACTGCCGTATTTTAGCCCTTTAAACAATTGTTAGGAAAAGCTGTATACAAGCTTTATATATGTAGCTGTATATATGTGCAAGCAACAGAACACTAACTATAGGCACATTTTTTATCACATTTTACTTTGCAATTGCACTTTTTTATTTTTTTTAAGATCCGGCCATGTGTTTTTTGACATCATTTTTGGAATTATTTGATCATTAATATCCACCACATATCCAAAGTTTTTGGGTAAATTGAGAACCGGATCAGTAGACTGTTTGTAGACTAAAATTTGCTATACAACGTGCGTTTTACATGGTGTGAAAAAGTATCTCCAGTAAGAGGTCGAGAACGTAAGTCACCTCGAGTAATTGAAAATAAATTTTGAGCATCCACCTCCAGCATGTTGTGACGTTAAAAAATTTAAGCATAATGTGTGGTACCTGAAATCCGTAGCTATCATATCAATGGGACGATCTTCAAAACCCTGAATTTTCTTCAGTAATTGAAAATCTTGAATTTCTTTGGCTTTAGCATGAATGGCATTCTGATTTTCTTGGGTGGAAATCAAGAAAACCTCACGTTTTCCTTTTTCTCTATTCTTAAGGCATGGAAAACATACTTTTTTAAAATCCACTGGCTGACTGTTACTACGACTTTATTTTTGTTCATTAAGGAAATTTTTATCGCCGGATTTCGCATCAATTAGTGCAAGACTCTTTTTGTGAGTATGTTCAGACCAACACTTCCGATGATACAGTAGTCCTTTATTAATAAAATTGTTGTGAATAATATTTTCTAATAGTCTATAAGCATTGTCTTTTCTAATAAAAATAGCATTTTTAAAGTTGCAAATCCCCGTTCAGCAAGTTCATTTAAAGATTGAGAAGACACTTTTGGCATATGATACATTTCTTTTAGATCTAAAGCCTCAGCGTTAGATCTAACTTCCTTTCAATTTATAAAAAACTTGCTGAAATTCACAAATTTCAACACAACACATATATTATTCGCAATAATTTTATTAATAAAGGACTATTGTATCATCGGAAGTGTTGGTCTGAATATACTCACAAAAAGAGTCTTGCACTAATTGATGCGAAATCCGGCGATCCCTAATGAACAAAAATCAAGTCGTAGTAACAGTCAGCCACTGGAATTTAAAAAAGTATGTTTTCCATGCCTTAAGAATAGAGATAAAAAAGGAAAACGTGAGGTTTTCTTGATTTCCACCCAAGAAAAGCAGAATGACATTTATGCTAAAGCCAAAGAATATCAAGATTTTCAGTTACTGAAGAAAATTCAGGGTTTTGAAGATCGTCCCATTGATATGACAGCTGCGGATTTCAGGTACCACACATTATGCTTAATTTTTTTAACGTCAAAACATGCTGGAGGTGGATGCTTAACATTTATTTTCAATTACTTGGGGTGACTTACGTCCTCTACCTCTTACTGGAGATACTTTTTTACTCCATGTAAAACTTTGGATATGTGGTGGATATTAATCATCAAATAATCCCAAAAATGATGTCAAAAAAAACATTGCCGGATCTTAAAAAAATAGAAAAGTGCAATGGCAAAGTAAAATGTGATAAAAAATGTGACTATAGTTAGTGTTCTGTTGCTTGCACATGTATACAGCTTTTCCTAACAATTGTTTTAAGGGCTTAAATACGGCACTAATGCGATATCCCACAAGGCGACACGTTGTAATTCCTGTCAAAGATGAGTTTCAATTAAAATAAATAACAATACACTAATAGATAAAACACTGATAAACTAATATAAAATATCAATAGTCACAAACTATGAGAATGTAATTATTTCGCAATTTTATAGTCTGGCCATTCCGATATATTATATTGGATTAGATGGTATCGCGCACCACAGTAGTAAATTGAATGGCACGGGTCAGGCGCGAGTGTAAACAACGCTCTGCCTAAAAAATTATTAACTCGAAAACTAGATAAGGTAGGGAACTGTTTTTTTTTCTTAAAACTTTTTCAAGCCTTGGACCACATTTCGTTCACATATAGTATGTGAACATATACATAAATTTTGAAAATTTAATATAGTTGCCCGCATGTTGAAATTTTCGATACATAAATTTCGTAACTACGACTTTAGCCATTGTTTAAAAAAAAAAAACGAGAAATATTTTCAAATTCTATTAGCACAGGCAGAACCGCTCATGTCTCAAGTATTCACATATTAAAAATCATATGAATATCTCAAATAGTTATTTTTTTAGAAATTTGTAAACGTTCAAAATCACTTATTTTTTAAACACGGCTCCGCCCTCTTTTTTGCTATTTAAGAAGTTGTGCAAGAGCCAACAAAAGTCCAACCAGTCGTTTCTTATGCCCCTAGGGACCCTCTATCCCTAAGTGAAATCAAAAATCATTTACCTTACCGTCATGGGTCATTTCATTTTTCAGAGCTTTGGACCCCCTACTATAAGAGAATAATTATTATAAATTATATGCACATTGCATTTTTATTCGGAAGTAGGTATAACCAAATAAAACAAATGTTTTTGGGCATGTTTGGTACTGGGATATCAAAAATTATTTTGGTCAAGGGTGGTTGTGGGATGTAAAACGTGTGTCTTACTTTAAATTTGAAATAATTATGTCACTGTCACACTGACATCATCAATAACCTACAAATTTCAAATGCTGCAAAACGCTTTTCACAGCATGAGGAGGCGCGTCAGCTTGTGCATCGAACAAAACGGGGGACATTTCCAACAATTACTGTAATTTAGTTTTTCTTGTTACTAAAACCGTTATTTCATAATTTGTAGTTCATTATTGTTTTACAACTGAAATAAATAGGTATGAAATTTGTAGGTTATTGATGATGTCAGTGTGACAGTGACATATTTATTTCAAATTTAAAGTAAGACACACGTTTTACATTCCACAACCACCCTTGACCAAGATAATTTTTGATATCCCGGTATTTGCTATCAGAAATGACTGCGACATTTTTCATTTGTGCTGATTTCTATCGATATCACTTTTTTACAAACATTATTTAATATTTTGGTAACACTTTCATATAGGTATTGATACACTCTTTCACATATCGATATATAAAAAAATGTTTAACATTACGCGAATTAACCTTTTATTTACTTAAAATTTCATCAAACTACAAACTTTATACCTATAGAATTTTCTTATACAAGCTTTTATACTTCACTTGTGTGTGTAAATAGATACATAAGAATGTAGGTAAACGTGGTTCAAAATTTTTAACGGTAATTTCACCTTTGTTCCGTTGAGCTATTGGAAAATTTTTTTGCATAGCAGAACAACCGCACGACAAAATGGGGTTTCGGCAAAAAATCCAAGTTAGGGGTTGCTCGTCTCCCAGCGTCGGTATCTGGCCTTAGTTGAGGAAATAAGAAATAAAAGTAGTAATTGTTTAAGATTCTTCAAACGCAAACTTGTTCTTTTTAAAAATATTAATATGGGCGACTCATATAACTTGGTTATAAAAAATAAATTTTTTTATGGGAAATGTTTCTAGAATTTAATAGTTTTAAATTATTTTCGACTACATGAGGTCGTACATAAGTGCCGCAATACAAATGAATATTTTCTAAATATCACACCTATACCTTTACATTTTTTAGTTCCTTAATTAAGTAATATCTTTTGGCCACTTTTATTAGCATTCCCTACCGAACTTGAATATAATGACCAATTAACGTAGAAAATGGGCAACATTTGAAAGACTTACATACGTCACTTACCTACTTGATTATAATGCCATTAGTATCCCACAGTTCGTAAGTACCACTACTATTTTTTTTTCTGAACTCTTCACATCATGTAGGGCGATATTATTTTTTTGAGAACTGTAATATTTCTCGAAAATTTAAATGATACACCCTTTATGTTATTTCATATTCTAATAGTGCATTTAAAAATTGTTTTAGTCTTACATTTGATCAATTTATATTAATTATAATAATATCTCTACCGCTTATTCTAATCACAAAGATTAGTCCAAAAGTCTGAGACTTCTGTGGGAGAGCGGCTATGAAAACACCCTTATCCTGATTTTCCCGACAGTGACAAAATACGTTATATTAGCGCCTCTATCTTGAATTTTGAAGGAGTTTGTAACTACACACTAAAAAAAGACAAATGGTAAAATTACTAAATGGTAATCGTAATTTGCTGCAGTGTTATTTTTAACACGAACTGGGTAGTATAATAACTAAACCTTTTGAACTCATATTACACGAACGATATACCCGCCAAGTTTGTAGAAGTACTCATAAATTGTAGTAAAATTTACAAAACCCTGTGTTAAAAATTAATCAATCCGCCATATAGACCAGGTAAATCTTATTTTTTCAATGAAGTTTAAGGGGACATTTATTTCCCAATGGGAATCGATAGGTTTTATGTTTAGGAACAAATATATAAAAATCCCAAAAAATCCGTTGTAAGCTAAAAACGCCATCTTAAAAAAACATGGCCGCCCCTTAAAATTTAAAAAAAATGAAATATCTTCTTATCCCTTGGAGCAATTTTAACATTTTTTTTATTTTTACAGGATTTTAAGCTTAAAAATTAGAAAAAATTATATTATACCCCAAAAACGAAAAAGGCAACGATTTTTTTAAAATTTTGTTGACTTCCTACATTTAACTTTTTAATATCACTAACTAACTTTACAATCTAGTTAACTACAAAAACTCAGTCATTTAAAAGATCCTATATTTTTTTTGGCAGCCATTTCTACATTTACAGTCACGATATACACACAGAAGATAGGATGTCGTGCGAAGTAGGCGATCGCGTACGTTACTCAGACAGTCCTTTTCGTTACGGGGAAACGCATTTTGTGCGTTTTTCGCAAAAGATGTTTGTTATGGTTCGTTTTATAATTTAAAAATAAAAAATGTCTCAATTTCGCGAAGTTGAGCTGTTAAACACATTATTCTTACTTCAAAATTTGTTCCTATAAGGTTTTCGCCACGAATTTCGGGAGAACTACAATATAGAGTAAAATTGTACATACACTATTTTGTAGAGTACAAAATATACTACAAGAAAGACTATGGGAGGGTATTATATGCACGAATATAAACACAACACGAGTTTTAAAAATGTGGTGTTTTATTAAAACAGTCAAAATTTTACTTTTTTTTTCTTAACCAGTTTAATTTATTTACTTTTTATATTTTTACTCAATATCTAATGCTCGCATAAAATCAAACAATCTGCAAGTGAAAAGTATCCTTATCTAACCAAAACCTTAAGTTTAAAGGATTGGAAAGTAAGGACCATATATATCAAATATGCCAAAATGATGGCTTACCCAAATTTTAAAAAATATTTACATATGCTAGTTTATTATTGTCCATAACATTCGGACTTTTATATTTAAATTACCTCATAATCTTACATTTACCAATATTTAATTTTAAATAATTTAAATTAGACAAGTTCACCCATTTATTTATTTATTAATATTTTCCTGGATTGTTATACACCGTTCTTGACGGTATTTACAAAACACGCAATTTAAAGTATACACTATACATAAAAATACAACACATAATTCGATGATCGAAAGTATGATGATCCAATTCCAATGCTTTAAACTTAAAGTTCTGGTTAGATAAGGATACTTTTTACTTGGATATTGTTTAATTTTATGCAAGCATTGGGTATTGATATATAAAAAGTAAATAAATTAAACTGGTTAAGAAAAAAAAGTGAATAAAATTTTGACTGCATTAATAAAACCCTGCATTTTTAAACCTTGTGATGTATTTATTTTTGTGCCTATAATACCTTTATCCGGGGCTAGGAAATTTCCTATCCATTGTTGTATTTGAAGATAGGTCCTGGAAATATAAAAAAAAATATTTGCTATTAATGTAATCACCATTTGAAACTACCTTAAAATATGTTGCTTTAGTGCAACTTTCGTTGGGGGAAGAACGTCCAAATCAAAATATTTTTCGAGCGTCCGCTTAGCTATACCAATATTGTAAAGGTTTTTTGGTTTTTTGGGGCAAACTTTAGAAGTTTGCCTTGTTACTACACTTTGAATAATTAATTTGTATACTTCTGGTTTTCTGCTTTTTGTTATTTTACAGGTGGTGTAATTCCAAAAGAAACCAACTATGAATATTGTAAAGCCTATATCGTTCTTCTATAATGTCTTGGGATCCGTCTAATCCGCACATAAAGGAGACAAATTTATAACCAACGTTTAGTAGTTCATCTAGATCCGCATTCTTATCACTGAAGACTAACAATTTGTCATACATGAATGTATGCTTCTTAAACACCTTAAAAATAACGCGAGCGGCCATGTTTTCTTAAATGCTGACTTTAGCTCACTTCCGATTTTTTGGGATTTTTAGATTTGCATTCTATGATAAGAGAGCTATCGTTTTCAACAATAAAAATAATGTCCGCAAAAACTTCACACTTAACGTATATTTCTTTAAATTTTGCCTGGTGTAATAAAAACGGAATAATTACACGGTAAATAATTAACTATTACACATTACCTTGTAAAATCTACTGTGTTAAATTACTTTTATGTAATGTACCTAATAATACACCGATAATGTGTAACACTGCCAAGTGTGGACTATATACACACTGATGAGTGTGGATTCAGTGTTAAAATCAGTCGGATTTTTTTATTGTGTAACAATTCTGAAAACTTCCAAATATCTATTTTCAGTGGGATCAAACCATAATTGGTAAAATTACTATTGTATATATTATTTCAATATATTTATATTTTTTCTGTTAAAGGGTATTAAAGTGTATTATCTAAATATATTCTGCGCCAAATTTTAGCTCAATAGTGCAATGGGAAATGTGCGAAAATAGAGTTAAAAATTGCGAACCACGTTTACGTCGTGCATTACTGAAACAAGTTATTTAGGTGCTAATTTGTGGAAGCGGCCTCTCCTCCCTGACACTGACTGTTATTTAAGATACACGTAGGTACATATGTTAAATAAAACTGAAATAAACAGAAAATATTTTAAAAAAATGTTTATGTCCACTGTATTTTCAACGCAATTCCGCAGTTTAGAGTAAACCACTCCTATATAGAATTTGGTAGCTCTGATTAATATTTTAATTTTAATATATTTAAGTGCTGTTATAAATAAGTTTGTTCTAATTTTTTAATGATATAAACTCGAATTTGTATAAGGGTGCAAATCATTGCCCAGAAAGTTTTATATTTTTTATGAGAAAATGATATTATAAAACTTTAAGATTGAATAATAGGGTATCTACTTCACGTTACCTTGGAAAATATTTAAATGATATAAAGAACAATGTACTAATTTTTTTTATATTTTCAGCCTTTCATATTTTATAGTCTTTATAATCTAAATTGAAACTGCATAAAAAATTCCGACAAACGACACACGTCCGTAAACAAAGAGGCCGCCGTCGAAGAGCATGTGTTTCTTTTGTCGGATTTTTTTTACAGTTTCAATTGTCATTATATAGACTAGTTAGTCTTTATAATCTAAATTGAAACTGCATAAAAAATTCCGACAAACGACACATGTCCGTAAACAATGTGGCCGCCGTCGAAGAGCAGGTGTTTCTTTTGTCGGATTTTTTTTACAGTTTCAATTGTCATTATATAGACTAGTTAGTCTTTATAATCTAAATTGAAACTGCATAAAAAATTCCGACAAACGACACATGTCCGTAAACAATGTGGCCGCCGTCGAAGAGCAGGTGTTTCTTTTGTCGGATTTTTTTTACAGTTTCAATTGTCATTATATAGACTAGTTAGTCTTTATAATCTAAATTGAAACTGCATAAAAAATTCCGACAAACGACACACGTCCGTAAACAATGTGGCCGCCGTCGAAGAGCAGGTGTTTCTTTTGTCGGATTTTTTTTACAGTTTCAATTGTCATTATATAGACTAGTTAGTCTTTATAATCTAAATTGAAACTGCATAAAAAATTCCGACAAACGACACATGTCCGTAAACAATGTGGCCGCCGTCGAAGAGCAGGTGTTTCTTTTGTCGGATTTTTTTTTACAGTTTCAATTTACATTTCATAGACTATACATACATAGGTATTTCCTCTCATTTAAATTTTTTGTAACCATTTCCTGGTTTAATTATTTTTTAAAATAATTTCTATAGTAATAAAAGTCTGCTCAAAAATTTTATTGCCTAATAAAATTTAGCTATCTAAAATATATTGTCTGCCAGTACGGCACGAACTCGAACCCCAACGGTACCACTTTTTTTAATTTTATTTTATATTGTAAACATTCTGTTAACAGTAGGTACATTTTAGTTTAAAAATAATTATATGATCCCTAATTCACTGAATTATTGAAAATTATTTCCACAATATAATGCGTTATTATCACTTCCACTGTATTCTCTAAAGTTTTATGATTTTACCTCCGTTACCAGTCTCAAAGTGCCAACACGATCTGGCAACTATGCAATTCCGAACTTCAAGTTGCAAAGATGACGACTAACAGAGGACAGCACGTGCTAGTTGATTATTGTTGAAAGGGATTTTGATCAATTATTATTTAATATTTTAAAAAGATCTCTAAAAACTTCAAACATTTTTGGTCCTGTCCATCACTAAAAGACTATGGCATCATAATATACTTTTAAATTCTAAAATTTCTTTATATTAATTGTGTTACCAGCTACTTTTTACTAAAAACGGCATTTTTTTCGAAAACTATGTTCAAAAATAGGCTGTTATAAAATTAGGCTGTAAAATATTATAGGCTGTTATAAAATAGGCTGTAAAAAAATTAGACGTACAGGGTATTCGCGTATATTTTGACCCCTACCTACAGGGGTTATTAAGAAAGTTAGAAAAAAATTTAAATACAAAAGTTGTTTGGTTTTTCATGTATTATCTTTTAGCTATGTCGAAAAAAAAATTGCATGTCGAAAACTTAAGAAAACCAATTGAACATAATATTTTTAAATGGGACACCCTGTACAATTTTACACGCTTGGGTGAACATTCGTTTCCTGATTTCAAAAATATATATTTTGTTGCCATTTGCCCCGACAGTTTTCGAAATATTCGACAGCGAGTACCATAAAAAAATACAAAAAATACAAAGAACTAAAAATATTTAACAGTAGAAACCAACAGTAATAAAAAATATTTAACGATTTTCGATGTAACCTCCTTAGTTATTTAAATATTTTCCAACATTTTCATTTTTTAATATTTTTTTATGATTATATTGTAAACATTATATATTAAATATTTCGAAAACTGTCAGTGCAAATGTCAACAAAATATATATTTTTGAGATCAGAGAAACATTATTTTCCCCAGCGTCTAAAATTATACAGGGTATCCCATTTAAAAATATCATGTTCAATTGGTTTCCTAAAATTTACGACATGCGATTTTTTTTTTCGACCTAGCCAAAAGATGATACGTGAAAAACCAAACAACTTTTGTATTTAAACTTTTTTTGTAACTTTCTTAATAACCCCTGTAGGTAGGGGTACAAAATATACGCGAATACCCTGTACCTATTTGCAATAGAAATCACATTAATCCTACAAATTTTAATCAACATTTGTCGACTAGTTTTTGAAAAAAAAAAATAAATCTAGTTTTTTTCAAGGTTTTTTTCACTTTTTTTCAAAAACTAGTCAGACAGATATTTTTCATTATTTGCTATTTTATTCATTATGCATCAACAAGTGTACCTGCATTTTTTCATAATTTTTGAACTTAGAGAGGTACCTACAATTTAAAAAGAAAGGGGGTATACGTAAACCTTAATTATTTTCCTTTCTTTTTGTTTCTTTAATTCTTTCGCTACCTTATCGTCACCGTCTACAATGGAAAATTAAATAATTATTATAATATTACTTGATTTTTAATATCAGGCCATAATCGGCTAGATTACCTGCATGCTTGCCTGCCCCTAGTGAAAGCAGGAGATGTGATCTAGCCGATTATGATCAGACAGGTAGTAGGTAAAATGATAATGAAACGCCAAAGGCTCTTGGTAATATCATTCATCCTTCAAGACGAGTGATCATTTTTATTTTTAAATCGTACCTACTACCTATAATTATTGAACTAAAAAGATTTTCGTCAGCTGTTTTTTTTTATTTACTATAGATTATGGTTGTTGAAATTGTTTGTGACATAGGCAAACTAAACTAGTTTATAATCACATAAATGGAATTAAACCTATCTTTGGCTCTTTCGTTACTTATTTGCCTTGCTGTTTCCAAATGTGAAATATAGGTAGTAGATACTTACTATTAACTTGTTTTATAGTGGACACTAGATGTCATTTTTGTAATTTTTTGAAGCTGTTGATTACACGCCACTTTAATTTATGACGCCACGAACGCGTTAACTATCTATAAAATCTGTGATACCTACACGTGTTTGACAACATGGCGGCATGCGGATGATGCTCGGTCGGTGTGCCGGTACGTGATGGCACTCGCATCACATTCAATTCGGCGTTAGGCTTTATTTAGTATATTTAGTGATATTAGTATATAGTGACATATTTAACAGAATTAGTATGTTATAGTATTAATATAGTTCGGCTCATCACGAAATTCGAAAAAATTATAAATAAAAATGACCGAGACCAATCGGGAATCGAGCTAAATACCTTAATTATCAACTATATAATGTTTGGAATGTTAGCGAACAGATGTCGCGTTCAAAGGTATGCATTCTTTAATCGAAAATAACCAATGGAATGTCACAATCAAAATCAGTATCTAGCGGCGCGATCTACAAATAAATAGTAGCTGATAAGTATAAAAACCTAGGCAGTAATACATTTTTAATGGACAAAATAAAATTAAACATTTTTTCTCGAAGGGCACACTTCGAGAGATCTAATTCTATTTTAGAATATACTTATATATACATATATAAACGTATTGTACCTATGTATGTAATTAAGTATTGTTACGTAGGATATTACTTCGAATATTTTTATTACAAAATTTACCTTTTAGGTAGTTTAGAAATCGCTAAAAGAAAATTCTGAGATACAATTTGATCGCATAAAATTTTATAATTGTTCCATGAAATTATTCTAAATATATTTCTAAGAAGAATATTCCAGCAGAGAAAATACTTAGTTAAACAATAGTTTCTGAAAATATTGTTATATTATGTTTATTAAAATATTCTATTTTCCGATTATTTTTTCAGTAGTATTTTAAGATTATTTTTAGGTTACATTTAGGTACGAATTTAATGGAGCCCTCCGGATATGCATCCGCAAGATCATTCCCCACAATGTATATACATATTTTTTTAAAAGTATATCTTCGAGTACACCGTACATGATCGATTTTCGTGGTGCTGATTCCCAACTAATTCGAAAGTACTTGAAAAGCAACAAAATCTAGCGCAAGATTTTTTGCCCTAGTGCTTCTATACAGGGCGCCCTATTTCTTGACCCGTTGCATGGGTAACTTTTTTATTAGTAGAGATACAAAAACGCTTAAATGAGCAAATTAGTGCAGTTTCGTATTAGTAATTCTACGGTAAGGCGAAAAATTATATACGGGGGAAGGTTGAAAAGTTATTGACAAAAAACGAAAAATCCAACTTTTCTATTATCCCTCGTAGCTCGTTCATTTGAAGAGTTAGAGAAAAATGCTTCACATGTTTTTTGCAGTATTTTTCATGTAAAATGACATGCACTTGCTACTTTTTATATATCTCTTAAAATGGTTGAGAATCACAGTAAAATATATTTTTTTTAAATGTAATGGATAGGTGGCTGTGACATTAACCGAAAGTCCCCTTTTTTCTCTTTCAGATGATATAACATAGTCCATATTTTATCCTTACAAAAGTAATAATAATCGTTTTTAAAGAAAGTTTATTGTCACATCACGAATGCTATGGAAATAAAACAAAAAATAAGATTCCTGATATTTTTAAAAACGTCTAGTTGGCATTTAATTATTGACAGATCATAAGTGACATTTTTAGTTTTTGTTAAGTAGTTTATTGTTTATTATTAATACTGCATACAAAATAATAGTGTTGCAAATATGTACACCAACGAAGAGAAAAATGATATGCTATTTTGTTATTATAACCAAAATCGAGATGCACAAGCTGCAGCGAATCTTTATTTTGAAACTTACATGGAACGAAGACAACCCCATCATAGAATATTTAGACAGCTGGAAAATAATATACGATTATACGGTTCTTTTTCAAAGCCTAAGGATGAAAGAAACTTCAATGAAGACACTGAAATAAATGTTTTGGCTTATGTAAATTTTAAACCTGATTCTTCAACTGCAGAAATTGCACATCACTGCAACACTTCCAAGGAAACTGTAAGAGCTATTTTAAAAGGTAACAATTTAAAGCCTTATCATTATTCCATATGCAATACTTTATATCCAGCTGATAATCAAAGAAGGATGACATTTTGTCGATGGTACATTTCAAAATGCGAAGAGGATCTAGACTTCTGGAAAAAGATTTTATTCAGTGATGAAAGTAGATTTACCAACAATGGTATTTTTAACCGCCATAATAACATAATGTGGTGCCGAGAAAATCCACATCTTGTTTCTGAAAGAAGAAATCAACGTCAATTTGGGATAAATGTGTGGTGTGGAATTTTTTGTGGCAAAATTATTGGCCCATATTTTTACGAAGATAATTTGAATGCGAATAATTACCTTCATTTTCTAAGGAATACTCTAACAGAGGAATATTTAAATGAATTACCACTTCACATTTTTAGAAATCTTAAATACTTCCAACACGATGGAGCACCTGCGCATAATTCCCGCGAGGTAAAACAATATTTACATGAACAGTTTGATAATGTTATAGGAAATAGAATGGATATCGACTGGCCAGCGCGAACACCTGATTTGACCCCCTTAGATTTCTTTCTTTGGGGGTTATTGAAAGATAAAGTTTATGTGACAGCTCCTCTAGATATAGAGGATCTAAAAGTCAGGATTCAAGATGCAATTAGAAGCATACATGGACATACAATAAATAATGTTTTAAGAAGTATCCAGAAACGTTGCTTACTATGTATCCAACAGGATGGTGGTCATTTCGAACATTTACTTCAATATAATTAATTAATTAATAATTTCTGTTCTCAAAACATTCTTTTGTTCCATAATCCATAGCATTCTTGATGTGACAATAAACTTTCTTTAAAAACAACGATTATTATTACTTTTGTAAGGATAAAATATGGACTATGTTATATCATCTGAAAGAGAAAAAAGGGGACTTTCGGTTAATGTCACAGCCACCTATCCATTACATTTAAAAAAAATATATTTTACTGTGATTCTCAACCATTTTAAGAGATATATAAAAAGTAGCAAGTGCATGTCATTTTACATGAAAAATACTGCAAAAAACATGTGAAGCATTTTTCTCTAACTTCTCAAATTAACGAGCTACGAGGGATAATAGAAAAGTTGGATTTTTCGTTTTTTGTCAATAACTTTTCAACCTTCCCCCGTATATAATTTTTCGCCTTACCGTAGAATTACTAATACGAAACTGCACTAATTTGCTCATTTAAGCGTTTTTGTATCTCTACTAATAAAAAAGTTACCCATGCAACGGGTCAAGAAATAGGGCGCCCTGTATAGGTGACGAGCAACAAATTGGGGTGCTAGCGTAAACTTACGCCAGCAACCACCATTTTTCTCAAGAACGGCACAAGTTACAAATTTTGTTTTTGTGGCCCAAAATAGCAACAAATTAGCAACAATTTGTAATATAGTTTTTTTTGGCGGGTGCCGTAGTTGGTGTGCTAGCGTAATAGACGTGAGTCGTCCCCCTGTACCCTTAGGGTACAAACACGGAGCGATACTAGATGATAGTAGAGATTATAGAGGGGTTTAGACAGCGCTGATAGAAACATAACGTGTACGTGTACTTAAATGAACGCGTTCATAACGAAGCTGCATGTGCTTACATCGAGTTATTTTACGTTATTTTCCTATCAGCGCTGGTAAAAACAATCTTTCATTTAGAATCACAGCTCCGTACTGTTTGTACCCTTAGGGCATGATACAATCCCTTAGGGGGCATCCTCCCATTATTGGCTAGAATATTCTCTGGGAGTGTTTAGCCGGCTAGTTTTGATTCGCCTGTCAGTGCCAATAGGCGCATGGTTAATTTGTGTCGTTCGACTGGCAGAGAGAATTTAGGTGGTTTTATACGTTGGGGCAATGAAGAATTTTAATGAAAGTGGAGGCCGAATCACATTCCTATTTACCTACTTGTAAATTATTCCTTCAAGTTAATTGTAGGGTAGGTATGTATCTATATTTATCTATTAGTATTAGGTACCTACATGGCACTGGTTGCACAACAATTAGCCAGTCACATCAAGGTAATGAAAGTACTTTTCAAATTAAAATTAACCTAGAAAATTTTATGAATATATTTTTTAAACATTGACAATTTTTCAACTTATGCAGTCAAGAAATATAAAACTAGTGTGGACGTCCCTTGAGGTTGAGTTTAATAAACTGATTTAGATATTTTTCTACACTTCTGTAATCGCCTGTTTAAGGAAGTATAACCGATTCATTCCACCATATTTTTTGTCAATTATGTTTCTTCCTTATTTGATGGAGATGCCGAAAACAACTACTCCACGGAAATGTGCCCCATCTGGCATTGCATTACATCGGCATCTCCATCGGAGTCGCCACATGGCACCTGCCCAGATAGCACAAAACATTCTCAAAATAATTTGTTAATCTTCTTAAAAGTTATTCAAAAAATAATTTTCAAAATTCATTTTTAATTATTTTTAGAATATAGGTAATTAGCAAAAATGAATAAAAAAATATTTTCCGTTTATTTTCAATTATCGTAAAAAAAACAATTTTTTGTGTTTAATTTTCGATTGTGATGCCATTTTTTAATATTTTTTAAAAAAATTTGCACGTGTCGAAAGTCTAATCACTGTAGATTTGAACGGTATGTGCAAAAAAGGTATTTTTTTAATGCAGAATTTGTCAGATTGTTTAAAAGGAGGTGGTGTACCAAAACTGAGATGAAAATTTCAGCATCGAGAAAATTTTTGAACGGTTGAAGATAGATATATGATTAATCGACGAAAAATGTGCCCAAAGAAGTGGGAAAGTTTTTGGTGAATAGAAATATTTACTAGCGGTAACGGTTTCTGAGATAGAATTTTTTTTTGTGAAACGCCAATGCGCGCTAAGCGCAGCCGTTTCAACAGACACACTTTATTACGCCTTAGCCGGGCAAATATAACGTCGTCTTTGTTATAACGGTGTTACAACCTTATAATAATATATTACTACTTTTTCTGTGTTGTAACTAATAACATACAGGCAAAATTTTATAATAAAAAGCATGTATATGTTTGGAATGGTATGATTATATTAATACAAAAATAAAAAACAAATTTACATAATTCAGTCGTAGTAGTTACGTTATAAAGTATTAGGATAAAACCTAATTAAGACTAACTTAATCTAAATTTAGATAACACCCACCCTCACAATAGCAACCTATTATACAATCTAGCCCTGGTTTTAAACAACTACAATTTCTAGTACATCTCTGGAATTTCCATTTGCAGCACATATTTTCGAGTTTTATATGGACGGATACCTATTGTGGTTAATTTTGGAGTGAGTAAATTATCTTTCAAATCCCAACCAAAATTAACTGGTGTGGGAATTTCTGGATTAATTAAAATCGCACTTTTCTAGACAATTATTTCATACGCGGCTCTATAAATAGGTACGTGCTGATCAAATGCATCCTCGATAGATGGCAAATTCCTTATATTGGATTTACAGGTATGAAATAGATGTGCGCGTAATTTATTTAAATCGCCTGTAAATAATTGCCTACCATACAAAATTTTGAAAAAATATCTAGCCGCGTTTTCGAAAGTAATTAAATTATGGTCACCATTTTGAGAATAATCTAAAAGTGCCTTTAATTTTATGTCGTGTCTGTGTCTGTAACTCAAAGATTTTTTTAAAGCGTTAGTTTTACCTTTTTTAAATAAGAAGCCAAGGCCAAGGCGTTTCCTATCTCGGAAACCGTTACCACCAGTAAAAATTTCTATTCACCAAAAACTGTTCCACTTCTTTGGGCACATTTTTCGTCGATTAATCATATATCTATCTTCAACCGTTCAAAAATTTTCTCGATGCTGAAATTTTCACCTCAGTTTTGGTACACCACATCATTTTAAACAATCTGACAATTTCTGTATTAAAAAAATGCCTTTTTTGCACATACCATTCAAATCTACAATGATTAGGCTTTCGACACGTGCAAAAATTTTTAAAAAATATTAAAAAATGGCATCACAAACGAAAGTTAAACACAAAAATTTTTTTTTTTACGATAATTGAAAATAATCGGAAAATATTTTTTTATTAATTTTTGCCATTACGAATTTAATGGAGCCCTCCGGATATGCATCCGCAAGATCATTCCTCACAATGTACATATTTTTTTAAAAGTATATCTTCGAGTACACAGTTCGATGTTTTAGAAGCGTCTTTTCAACCGTCTGTTCCCTAACTAAATGGTAGATATATTTGTTTTTAAAAAAACATGAATTTTCCGATTTTTTTCCTCGGAATATCCGATATTTGTTATACCTAGGTGTGCAAAATAAAATTTTCTCGGGCTTACCCAGAAAATTCACCTACTACCTTTTGATAACAAGATAAAATCATGACCTAATATATTCAAGTACCTACCTATCTACGAGGTGCAAAATAGGAAACATGCCTTAAAAATACTAAAACGACAATTATGGCATTTTGCTCACTTATATAATTTGTTGCAACCATGCACTACCTGAAAACAAGAGCTACCAACTTTTCATAACAAGGTAGAATGATGACCTAACAGTTTCTAATATCTGCAGATGTGGAAAATGAAAAATATAACCTAAAATTGCTTAAAAGGTATTTCTTTATTTTTTTAGCTTATAAAATTTGTTGCCATCGTGCACTACCAGAAAACTTAAGCTACTAGCTTCTAGAAACAAGGTAGAATTACAATCTAACATTTTCAAGTATCTGTGGATGTGCAAAATGGAAAATATTGCTTAAAAATACTAAAAACACATCTCATTTTTTTTCATTTTTAAAATTTGTTGCCATCGTGCACTACCAGAAAACTTAAGCTACTAGCTTTAGAAACAAGGTAAAATTATGATCTAACATTTTCAAGTATCTATGGATGTGGAAAATGGAAAATATTGCTTAAAAATACTAAAAAGACATTAATAGTATATAATGAAGTAATATGTGCTTTATTAAATTAATTACCATTTATCCTATTTGGACGCTCCTGACGGGTTGTCAGTTTATTTTTTTTTGTTCCTAAATATTGATAATGCCTCTAATTGACTGCCTACCGAGTTGCACGGACGCAGGTCTTCATTTACTATTTCATGTACTATTGATTGCTTACTTGCCGTATTGATAAATAAAAAAAAATGTTAACACTACAATTTTCAGTAGGATACCTACACTCTTGATTAAATTCAGGCACAGTTGCACAATTTTATGCCCAATAAAAGCTGCAAAATAAAGGAAAAGAAATTTATTTCATTTGTCTTTAAGAAAAAACTACAATTTCGCGTTTCCCATTTAAATTTGTTTACAGCTTCAATTTATTATAGTGTGGTCCACCTAAAAGAGTCCAGTTCAGTCCAGTTTGTAGTGTTATACGTGGAAATAATAGAAAATGCTCGGGCCGGTCCATTTTTATTTGAAGAGGAACACACTTTGAAACTACAAAAATTTATGCAATCCCAAAATAGAATGACGGTTCAAACATGTATTTTTTTAAATTAAACACTCCATATATTCTTAGATATTTGAATAGCACGTTCTCTCACGTATATACTGTTTTATCCAAATATATAAAAATAATATAGATACATAAATATCTGATACGTCATTATATTTTGAAACACTACAAGTAGGTATAAATTTTAATAGTTTTAAATTGTGTGCATTTTAAAAATATGTACCTACGATTTAAAAAAATCGACCTGCCTGAACATTGTCCATTATTTTCACTTAAAACGGCAAAAGTGGACTATGGACTGTTTTCGGTGGATCACACTGTCTACAGGGTGTTACAGTCACAGTCATGTTTATTGTCCTTGAAACAAGCTTTCGGAAGATGTGCCACATGTTTGTTTTTTTATTTAAGTGTCACTATTCAAAAACCTTAATTAAAAAAAATAGGCCACGCAAAATTGAAATCTAGTGAAAACATAAATACTTACACAATAATAGTTAAAAACTAAATATACTTTCCAAATTTTATTAATTAAAATATTTCATGACCTACTTTCTTTGAAAATTATTGCGTCACTTAAATAAAAACAAACATATTATGACACATCATTAACGCTACCATTATTTATAAAATTGATAAAATAAGTCTCCCAAACATCATAAAATTCTACAAAACATCCCTAATTTAACCGTTTCGTTAGTAGGTATCTCTTATAATAACTGATAACAATATATTATCGCTTTCGACACATGCACAGCCTTATTAATAATAAAACTTAGAATGTTCTAAGATGTGACTAGAATGTAACTAGTGAAAACTGCATTAATAATATCATTTAAATGCATGTTAACGCTAGAATGATGTTAAATCACTAGTTATCAGTTTGGGTATGTTTTACAATAAGTTAAAGTTAACCTAAAAGTTTGACAAAAATGGCAGCAGTTTTTTTTCCCTCCCAATTAACAGATCGAGAACGTTTTTCTGAAATATTAAATAATTTAATACGAAATTTTCCGTATTTATATAAAATTTTATTATGGCATGGTTACTTATCGAATTCATTAGGGAGATTTTGAACCCCTTAAATTTTAGCACGTCGTTATCGTCATTCTGAGCATGTGCAGTTCCAAAAAGAGTATCATTTTTGGCACTGCGCGTGCTCAGTATAACGATTGCGATAACGATAAGGCAAACATTTAAGGTGTTCAAAATTTCCCTATTATAAAAGGCAAAGTTAATGCTTATCAAGGGCGGATTTACCATGAATTCAAATTTTACATTAGCAAAAAGCAAAAACGTAATTAGTTAAAAAAAATATAAACGTACTTATATTTTATTAAACACTTCTATTTGCTATTTCATGTTTGTCCAAAGAAAAACGTACCTATCTAAATGCACAGATAATTTCTAATTTCACAACATTTTTTAAAAATGTGGTTCTTTGAGATACTCCCCCATGTTGAAAAGCTAAATCCGCCCTTGATTGCTTGTTAACACAAAACAGTCTTGACACAAGACACTTGCCAGTCTTGTCACTTTGCGTAAATGTTTGTAAATGCAGGTTAGATTTATTACAGTGAAATTAGCTCAATGTATAGAATGAGATGTTGTCACATTAACTTCTTATTTAGCATGCTGTTAGTTATTTGTCTATAAATAATATTAATATGAACTACTTAAATTGATTTAAGAATGCGGTTAGTGGTCATTAGTAAACTTGATGTTATTATGATTATTATTAATATGGGTGGTAGTGTATAAATATATTTATTTATTACATAAAATATCCAACGAGCTGAAGCCCAATTACAGGATAAGTAGCAGAGCATAATTTAGAATTTACATGTATAAAGAAAAACAAAAATACTTATTAAAAACAATTAAATATCACATACAAGCATAAAATGAACAATAAAATGAACAGTAAAATTGGTCCTGTACAAAATTCGATAAATTATTTAAAACAAATACCTAAAATATGAACATTACAAAAAGAGCCAAACATGCCTCAGTCCACTAAAAACCCTTTTTTTAAATTCTGCAGATTGCAAGATAAGATGTCTAAAGAACCTTCAATTTCAGCGTAGTTGTTTAACATTTGATATAATGGCGACTTTATCAGTAAATTAGTGCGCGCAAATGGCAAGACAAATAAATTGCTATGTCGGCTATTCATTCTAGGTACCCGATATGTAATATTTGCCGTAAGTGACTCACACCTTGCAATATAGTGAACAAATTTAAAAAGAAAAACAACCGATAACATTTTACGTCTACACAAAAGACTATGTAATGAGAATATTTCATAAAACAACTCTTGTGGTGTCCCTCTGACAGGGTAGACCCCATCCAACAAGAACAGTGCCGTCTTAAAGAATCTTCTCTGAACACGTTCCAGCAAAACAATATGCGTGTTATATATATAGGACTCTATAATCGACCCGTACTCCAGCCTTGATCTAACAAACGTTGTAAACAATAAACGTAGTGTGGAAATATTTTTAAAATCTTTCGAGTTACGCAAAATGAACCCAATACTTTTATATGCATCAGTCACGCAGGCTTTAATATGGTTTGTGAAGCTGAGCTCTGGGTCAAAAATAATACCTAGATCTTTCATAATCTCCGGCCTTTCTAGCAAATCACCATCAATTGTATAATCAGAAATGATTGGTACTTTTTTACGATGAAATGACATGACCTTACATTTCTTAGCATTGAGTGGCAATTTATTATTACAACACCAGTTATTAAGTAGCACGAGGTTGCTTTGAAGATTGTCACAATCAGACTTCGAGGAAATTTCACAGTACAGCTTGAGATTATCTGCGTATAGCAAATATTGAACATCGAGAGCAGTGGCGATATCATTAATAAATATTATAAATAGAAGAGGTCCCAGTATCGAACCCTGCGGAACACGTGAAGATTGATGAAAAGTGCCAGACTTGAAACCGCGATACTGTACAAATTGAGAACGATTAGTAAGATATGATTTGAACATCTTAAGTAAGGCAGGACATAGTCCAACATCATTAAGCTTGCTGACTAGAAGAGAATGGTCAAGTATATCAAAGGCCTTGGAGAAGTCAGTGTAGATAACATCTACCTGACCTCCCTCATCTACGACCTTTGAAATAAATTCAGTCTTACACACGAGATTCGATACTGTGGATCTACCCTGAATGAATCCATGTTGTTGTGGTACAATAATATCAGATACATGATTTGATATAATATTATGCATAACAGATTCGAACACTTTACTAAAGGTATTTAAAATGGCAATCGGGCTATAATTAGCAAAGTTAATTTTTGCATCTTTTTTGTGAATAGGTGTAATTGTAGATATTTTCCAGATATTAGGAAAATTTTGTGTAGATAGTATTAAATTAAACAAGATAACTAGTGGTTTTACGAAAACAATAGAGCAGTCCCTTAACAAAAAAGCAGGTGTACCATCTGGACCCATACACATATTATTTTTACACCTTTTAAGTGAAGATAAGACATCCCTATCAGAAACCGTCATCAAATGCAAGACAGTTGTATAATTCACATTAAACTCATTAACGTCAATATCAGTACTAGCGGGAGTTAAATATGCCTCGGAGAAGTGGCTGGCAAATTTATTCACTATTGTTTGAGGATCATCTATCTCTTGGGTGTTATACATCATGGAAGATGGAATAGATGTCGTGCTTTTTTTAGAGTTTATAAATGACCAAAAAGTATTAGGATTAGTTCTAACGGATTTTTTTGCGTCAGACATAAATTTTTTGTATGCTTCCTTTATTTGATACTTAAGAGAAGACCTAAGTGTTTGAAAGTTATCAAAGTCCTGAGGCAGCTTGGAAGATTTATATTTCTTATAGACTTTATTTTTTATTTTCCATTGAGAAATAATTTCCCTATTAAACCACGGTGGAAACTGCCTGCTAAAATTTGTAATTTTCATGGTGGGTACATGCTCTATCAAGATAGACTTCAAGATACCATAAAATATGTCGACCGCAGTTTCCACGTCTGAAACAGATGATAAACAAGACCAATCAGCTAATGATAAATCAAGATATAAAGCCTCAAAATCAGCCTTTCTAAAATTGAGTTCTGAGGATGTGCCACAGGTCTGGCTTAGGGGAAATGCATTTTTATAATCGGAAGCAGAGATGAAAATTTCGATAAAAATATATAAAACTAACACTTTTGCTTTGACACTTTATATAACATGGCAGTAAAATTTTTATATTAAGTACAACGTTTCATCTGTTCGTGACCAGCCTCGACTCTTATTTTTATTAATATAAACTTCTTTTTATTTACATGAACTACATTATCGTCATCAATCAATACGGCAACAATTTTGACAAAGAAATTACTTGCAAGTACCCTGACTATGTTATTCGAACCTTTGCATTTATATGTTTTTGTTACTCTCCTTCATTTCCAAATAAAGTTACCTATATCTTCATGTCTTAATTCATTATAGCACTCATCTGCTCTTTTAAACCTGTTCTCGAATGTCTGAACTGTAAACAATAAACGCGAATGTATAGTTATCTCTGCGCGAATATATTACCTATGCAAACCAGTTTTGGCAGTTTGCTAACTAAAAAGTAGCGTGATTGACAAATAAACATCACCCATATGAAAAAGTGCATGTCAAATTTTCGGCATAGAAATAATTAAAACTAGATATGCGTTTTTTAATCCTTTTATTTGCTTAGAACTAATCCCAACACCTGAGCTTTCTTAAAACTGGGTATGAAATTTGTATCTTTTTCTGCACATAAGAGAGAAAGGTGCATTCTTAGGTTAACCGAAAGGACGTAATAAAAATAGTTTTTTGCAGAAAATCTGCGTATTTATGAACAATTTAAAATGTCTTTAACGGAACCGGACAACTGAAACCATATAAGTACTTTCTTTTGATGTCATCAGTTTTGCTTTGCTTATCATATTTTCCAAGATTTCTGTACCGAAAAGTGGTTAAAATATCGTCATTTTTCGCCCGAAATATAGTGACCTCAAGGAGTTCAAAAACTTCCTATTATATCTCCGACCCTCCCAAATAAAATATAAATTCGTCTAGATAAATAACACCGGTCGCAAAAATGGCCAACTAACGTATTGGAGTAATAATGTATTAGAGTTGTATTTTATCAACGCGTCAATTATCGATATTGGAAAAATACTTAAATATTATATTCCCTATTTTAGCGTGGAGTTATTTAATTAATTTAAACTTAAGATATTCTTGAAATATTCTAATGGAGAATAGGTAATATTTCACTGGTAATATTTCACTTTTTAAAAATTCTGTTTTCTACTGACTCATATTGACTGGCATATTTAAGCACCTTTAAAATTTTATAAATCTGTTTTCATTAGCAATTTTATCTATTAAAATGTATAATAAATATTATAAGGTACTTAGTTATGGTAACAAAAACACTTGATTTAATTAATTTAGCAATTGTGTCTAAAGTGTCTAAAATTTGTGTATGGGTAAAAGGAAAACACCACAGTTGATGCGTTTTTTGCAACCTCCTAACTTCGTAGTGGACCGATCGATATTCGCTGTTCGAATAGATTCTATTATTAATAGTGGAGTAAAATCGGTAGAAAAATGTTTCAAAAAATTTTTTAAAGGTATAACCACATGAAACCTATACAGGATCATTGGTTGGGTCCTTGTGCATGTGAAATGACTATTTACGACATCTTTAGGGGGGGTCAGACATTTTTTATCCCCAAAAATGTCAATAATTTGTCAAAATGTTATATTTATGTTTTTTTAGACATACCACGCGATAACTTCGAAACTAATTAACTTATAAACATGAGATTTTTTTTAATCGATTGAAGATATATAGGCGCTCATAACTGTACTAATTTAAGTCCCCTGGTTAGCATATTTTTTCTTGGAGAATGGAGTAAACTCGAAATTTTACTTTTATTGCTGCATGATTTTCGGTAAGCGAGAAACTTTTTTATTTCAAGGAATTTTGCCATAGTATCTGCGTATGAATTAAAGAAAAAATATTGAAAAAGTTTTTAGGAGAAGAACCAACTTTCTGTGACAAACAGTTTTCGAGTTATCGCCATTTAAATTTAATAACACCGGGGCGCGCTGCGCCGCGCAACGTGCTTTTCGAAGACGCTATCAAATTATCGCACCGTACCGCGCTCTCGATGTGTTTCGAAGGCCCGCTTGGGTGATCTCCTGACCAATATAAAATAGCCAAAAAGAATTTTGTATTAAAAAAATAATTTAATGTTCTAGTATAATATATATTTTCTAATTTCATATGATTCGATAAATATTTTCTATCAGGAACACAAATTTGCATTGTATTTACATTCATATTTTTAATATAAAGTTAAAACACGAATTACAGAAAAAAAGGACAGAAATTTAAAAAAATTAGAATTTTCTAGACTCCGAATCTGACGAACTGAGATCTTCGTTTTGTGGTCTGTTACTATATAATGGGTAGTATGAATAAAAACGAAGTACCTGCTACTACTACAAGTATTAGTATATTTTACATAGTATTTACTTTAAAACGAAGTAGATACTACATTTCAAAGTACTCCCTTCTATTTTTCCGGAAATGCTAAAAATAATAACATTCTTCTAAACATTATAATTACTTTAATACTTTTTACTGGTAAATACTTCCATTTTAACAACTGAAATATTTTCTCCGTCATTAACGAAGTTGATATCATGGCAGCCTCATCGTGCGTGCTACAAAGTGATTACTTTAAAAATGGTTCAAATACATAGAAATAAAATTTATACTGCAAGAAGACACTACGACGCTGATACCATATACCGTCAAATATTTAGGTAAACAATTAAGTACCATCAATTTAAAATGGTTTATGTTTATATTTTTCATCTAGGTTTAGTAGGGAAAACGTTACTTTCTCGTTACTCGATACTCTTCTATCACACTTCCTTCATCCGAAGACATCTTAAAGGACTGCTGATGTTATAAATACATACAAAACTGAAACTGTCTCTCAAAAACTTTTAAACATGTATATCTCGTTAGCCGGGACCTGGCGCACGGCGTATGTGTGACGGAAGTAAGTACCTACTATACATTTCAAAGGATGTACTACACTTGTTAAGTAGATACTTCATAATATGGAGTATATTATACTTTGTGGTCAAGCATGTTCTATGTCAAGTAAAGTAGATACTACCGGAAATTAGTAAATCCTTCGTTGTAAAGTAGATATTACGTAGAATATACTAATACTTGTAGTAGTAGTAGCAAGTACTTCGTTTTTATCCATACCACAAATTGCATATTTACATTCGTCGCAACATCTTAATCTTTGTGCTAAATGCGTGCACTTATTATTGTTGCAATTTCTGTCGGAACATCGGATTTGCAAAAATTGCAACCATAATAGGTGCACGTGTTTAGCCCAAGGATTAAAATGTTGCGACGAATGTAAATATGTAATTTGTGGTATGGATAAAAACGAAGTACTTGCTACTACTACTACAAGTATTAGTATATTCTACGTAATATCTACTTTAAAATACATTATTTGAAATGTGTACTTGTACTTACTTCCGTCACACATACGCCGTGCGCCAGGCCCCGGCTAACGAGATATACATGTTTAAAAGTTTTTGGGAGACAGTTTCAATTTTGTATGTATTTATAACATCAGCAGTCCTTTAAGATGTCTTCGGATGAAAGAAGTGTGATAGAAGAGTAACGAGTAACGAGAAAGTAACGTTTTCCCTACTAAACCTAGATGAAAAATATAAACATAAACCATTTTAAATTGATGGTACTTAATTGTTTACCTAAATATTTGACGGTATATGGTATCAGCGTCGTAGTGTCTTCTTGCAGTATAAATTTTATTTCTATGTATTTGAACCATTTTTAAAGTAATCACTTTGTAGCACGCACGATGTGGCTGCCATGATATCAACTTCGTTAATGACGGAGAAAATATTTCAGTTGTTAAAATGGATGTATTTACCAGTAAAAAGTATTAAAGTAATTATAATGTTTAGAAGAATTCTATTATTTTTAGCATTTCCGGAAAAATAGAAGGGAGTACTTTGAAATGTAGTATCTACTTCGTTTTAAAGTAAATACTATGTAGAATATACTAATACTTGTAGTAGTAGCAGGTACTTCGTTTTTATTCATACCACCCATTATATAGTAACAGACCACAAAACGAAGACCTCAGTTCGTCAGATTCGGAGTCTAGAAAATTCTAATTTTTTTAAATTTCTGTCTTTTTTTTTGTAATTCGTGTTTTAACTTTATATTAAAATTATGAATGTAAATACAATGCAAATTTGTGTTCCTGATAGAAAATATTTATCGAATCATATGAAATTAGAAAATATATATATTATACTAGAATACTAGAACATTAAATTATTTTTTTAATACAAAATTCTTTTTGGATATTTTATATTAGTCAGGAGATCACCCAAGCGGGCCTTCAAAACACATAGAGAGCGCGGTACGGTGCGATAATTTGATAGCGTCTTCGAAAAGCACGTCGCGCGGCGCAGCGCGCCCCTGTGTTATTAATTTTAAACGGCGATAACTCGAAAACTGTTTGTCACAGAAGGTTGGTTCTTGTTCTAAAAACTTTTTCAATATTTTTTCTTTAATTCATACGCAGATATTATGGCAAAATTCCTTGAAATAAAAAAGTTTCTCGCTTACCGAAAATCATGCAGCAATAAAAGTAAAATTTCGAGTTTACTCCATTCTCCAAGAAAAAATACGCTAACCAGGGGACTGAAATTAGTATAGTTATGACCGCCTATATGTCCTCAATCGATTAAAAAAAACGTCATGTTTATAAGTTAATTAGTTTCGATGTTATCGCGTGGTATGTCTTAAAAAACATAAATATAACATTTTGACAAATTATTGACATTTTTGGGGATAAAAAATGTCTGACCCCCCTAAGGATGTCGTAATTAGTCATTTCACATGCACAAGGACCCAACCAATGATCCTGTATAGGTTTCATGTGGTTATACCTTAAAAAATTTTTTTTCGAGAAGGAAGCGACTTTTTCCCTTGTTTTTACTCCACTATAACTAAATAAGCTTTTTTCCATTTTTAATTTATTTGTTGAATATTCAAGAGATTTTTCGGAGTTTAAGGGCCAAATAGATATTAAAATTAATAGGCATTGCAATAGGTACCTGGAAAACTACAAATTTTCGGAATAGATAGGTAAGCTTATACAAAGTTACCCTTATTTTTAATGCTAAATAAGATATAATGAAGACTTCCGTATAGGAAAAATTAATAGTCATTTTTCGGTCTGCAAACCTAATTTTTTTTTTTCATAAAATTTGAAATATGTCAAAAACGGTTAGGAAGTTAGATTAGACATTATTCAGATTTGTACGTAGAATATAAAAATGTAATAATATACAGGGTGTTCGATTTAAAATAACGAAGTTGGCATCTACTTCCGGTAAAACCGGAAGTGCCATCATCTTGAAAATATTTTTGTCAAGTGTCCCCCAATGGCTTTAGTGCTGTACTAAATTTTCAGATTTTTTCTAATTGTATTGTATTCCTATCTCAGTAATTATAAGATATAGAGAAACGGTTAGATTAGGAAAGTTTTGTAAAATTTTATGCTAATTTCAAATATATTTTCGTTTTATAAGTTTTAGACAATAAGCGCCCTGACCATGTTTTTAAAAAATTTACATTTATAGTAAGTTTTATTACTCTCTCTTTTACCTCCAATATCTTCATATCTCAAATTGAATATAGCAATCAATCATGTTATTATAAATTTAAGTAAGTAGTATATTTAACCTATCTATTTAGAGGCCAGTAGGTGTAATCCATAGACTTAATAAGACGAGACCTCACGGTTCATTCATAAATAACCTTTTGTTTTGCATCAATCATTTGCAATGTGTCTGACAAAGAATACCGAGAGAAAGAACGGCAAAATTCCGACTCCGTGCGGCGTTGCAAAAGTTTTGGGAGAACTTGCTTCCGACGCCAAAACCCTACTGTTTTTGGAAGGGTTGGATATAATAATAAAACATCAAAAAAGGAATTTTAAAAAAATCACTACTATACATTGCAACAGCAAAAGCTTGTGAGATTAGAAATTAAATTAGTATCGGAGTTTTAATGTAGGGAATATTAATTGAAACTTGAACACTTAAAATTCTGAATTAAGTAAAGGTGGTATACCTACTACATTACAAAAACTTATATATACAGTAGAGTATTTTTCAGTTTTTCAAAGATACCCAAACTCTGTATAAAGGGTTCAATTACATTTAAAAGTGAAATATAATTTAAAATAAGAAAGATGTACATGGTGTTAGTTTTTAATTCAACTTTTTGTTTCAAGTTATTTGACTTACTGTTTTCAAAATAACTCTTAAAAGCCTGATAATGGTGATTTTCTCTTAGATTAGTATAAAGGATACCTTTAAAAATTACCTTGGTTACGCAACTGATTTTAATTTTTGTGTGCAAACGTTGCATGTTGGCTTCACACTTACCAAACATTATAGGTTTTTTAATTTGTTATGCAGCAAAGTGCTGAATGATGATGATGCCTTAGCTTCTTGCTTGGATTCTTGTTTTGACCATATTTAAGTATGTGTGTAGGTAACTCCAAAAACTAACACATCAGCAATATTTTAAAAAATAACAAAAGCAATTCCATAATATAATATAGTATATATATACATACTATATTTCGTAAAATGATAAGGAAGCCAGCCAGTACGCCTCTGAAAATTCGTAAATATGGCGTGACAAATATAGCGACCGAATAACAAAACAAAACTTGGCAAAATTTACCCGTGGAAAGAC
Source organism: Pogonocherus hispidulus (assembly GCA_963924545.1). Taxonomy (NCBI): domain Eukaryota; kingdom Metazoa; phylum Arthropoda; class Insecta; order Coleoptera; family Cerambycidae; genus Pogonocherus; species Pogonocherus hispidulus. The sequence continues at coordinate 51,641,814 of OZ004699.1, forward strand.
AGTTTTGAATATAAAGAATTCACTTTTCCATACACTTGACACTGACGCACCATTTTCTGAAGAATAGTAATAAAATCCTTACGAAAAACACTGAAAAATTCACAAAAGCAAAATTCCGACTGCCAGCAACACCGCATAAAAGAAATACTATAAAATACTGCGATTCACGTGCTTGTTACCGGTATCAATGAACATGCGGATTTGAGTAGGGAGCAATGTGCCTGTTCATTCCATTTTTGCGTTATGGAGTTAGTTTTTATCGTAACGTTTTTAACAAAATATGATTTATCAATTTAACTAGGAAACGGAAAAATATTTTTATGTAATATTTTAACCTTAACCCATAATCATGGTAGTTTAAATGTGAAAATATAAATTACACAATTGACAGTTTGGCAACAGTGTTTCGTACAATCATAAAGTAGACCTTGCAGTTGACCAGATAAAGAGTAAACAAGGGGTTCTCTGATTGCTTCAAAATGTAAACAATTACATCTCCCTTGTCTTATAAATCTATGGTGTAATTAGGGTTACCAACCGTACTCTTTAAAGAGAACATGTACTCTTTTGAGTATAGAAATAATAAGTACTCTTACTTTTCGGCTTTAGTACCCAAATGTACTCTTTTCTGGGTAAAGGTAGCACCATCTTTATGAGTAAACTAATATCACAGCTTACCATAACAAAGCTGTGCTAATATATCACTATTATCGAGACAAAATATTTATCGTTTCCTGTATTATCTACTTTATACATAACTTTCGGTCACTTTATCACCTCACTCATAGGTCATAGGTGGTGCTATGCTATATCCGCCCATGTTTTGAGGAGTTTACAATTTACATTCGGTAAACTGTAATACTCATATATTTATCTACTAAACTAAAATCATAAATATCTTGCCGAAAGTCGATATTTTTGTATAAACGGATATTACAGTAAAATAGCGAAGTGCCGGGAAAAGGCGTGACCTTGAATATTTTCAAAATTTTTGCCTGCGGCGCCATTTTTTCTGCAACACTTGCGGCGCCAGAAATTTCGTCACTGATTGTGAGTAATCCGACATTTTATAGGTCTGTCAGAGAATTTGTACTCTTTTTTGAATGGCATGAGTTGGTAACCCTAGGTGTAATCCCTTTCATGTATTAAAATAATCTTTATAGTCTTTAATAATGTAAATTGAAACTGTAAAAAAAACGACCAAAGAAACACCTGCACTTTGTTTACGCACGAGTGTCGTTTGTCGGAATTTTTTATGCAGTTTCAAATTAGATTTATAGACAATACAAACAAATTAAATGTTCATTCCATTCTGACTTCCAACCCCAACTATTGAAACTTAAACACCACAACATAATACATAGTCTAATTTCTGTAGAGAGCCTTGAATGTCTTACTATAAAACAGTATAACGCTTAAGATGTAAACAAGTTTTGGGAGTTTACTAACCAAAAATTCGCCTAATTGTAAATGACAAACATATTACTGAGAAAGGAGAAAGTGAATGTAAAATTAAATAAAGCTATGAGTTTTTTAGTCGTTTTATTTGCATAGGATTAATTCCAACACATGAGCTGTGTAATGCTGGGTATGAAATTTGTATCTTTTGCGGCACAAAAGAAAAACGTTATATGCATTCATAAGTTAACCGAAAGGGGTTAAACATAGTTTTTTTACAAAAAAATATTGTAGTTAAGTATGAACAATTTAAATATCTTGAACGTATAACTGAACTTTATACCGCGGTCATGTTAGCACCAGGCCGGCCGGCACTAAATTCGAGCGCGCTGCAATCCACCACGGTCAAACGTGAATGTCTTGCAGAGCGCTCGAAATGTATCTTCGTAATTCTTTTTGAAAATAATATAAGTACTTAATAAACTAACGCTCATTCATCTACTACATAGATAACCTAAATAGAAGATGTAATTAACATAAAGTATTTTCATATAAGACATTATGAAAAATAAGCAATTTTTGACCTTTTTCCAATAGACTGTATCTTGTCTCATATTTACTTGCCCTATACGAATGCAATACAGATCACAAAAATACAAAACAATACAGAATACAAAAAATCTACAATTTCCATCCTTAGCCGACCAGTGTGGGCGCATAATTTGATTTATTATTAAATAACAATTCGCAAAATTCAAAGTGCCGTAAAAAATCTAAAAAAAATTATAAACGCTTTACACTTTCTGGGGATATAAAACCAACCCCCTGCTACACACTGGTACCAAAAACATCGATGTGGATGCGGTAGGGGTCTCAAAAATAAAGTTGGCCCTCGCCGACCCACATACAAATCTTGAATAAAACACAAAAAGAATTGTAAGAAATCAGAAAAGTAATATATAAAAAAATCCCTCGGTGTATTTACGCACTATAGTTTATTCTTAAGGGCCGAATGAAAAAATTATCGATTTCTACCAGGGAACAATTTTTTAATCATATTTTTTTATCAAAAACCCCGGACCAACACGGGACTTGGTCGCTGGAGCTGGGTCTCACGGTAAAAATAACGACTTTTTCTAAAAAAAAAAAAAAATCATACTGTCACATTCAGGACATATCGTGGTTCATGCAGAATACAAAAAATATACACTTTCCACCCTTAGGCGGCCACTGTAGGCCCATAAAGTTCACTTTTTACTAAAGATATTACAATTCGCAAAATTCAAAGTGGCGTAAAAAATCGAAAAAAATATATAAACACTTTACACTTTCTGGGCATATAAAACCAACCCCCTGCTACACCCTGGTACCAAAATTATCGATGTGAATGCGGTGGGGGTCTCAAAAATAAAGTTGGCCCTCGCCGACGCACATACAAATCTTGAATAAAACACATAAAAGGAATTGTAAAACATCAGAAAATTTATATATATGAAAATCACTCGGTATACTTACGCACTATAGTCTATGATTAAGGGCCGAATGGTAACATTATCGATTTCTACCAGGGAACAATTTTTTAATCATAATTTTTTATCAAAAACTCCGAGCCAATACGGGACTTGGTCGCTGGAGATGGGTCTCACGGAAAAAATAACGACTTTTTCTAAAAAAAAATCATACTGTCACATTCAGGAGATATCGTGGTTTACGCCGAATACAAAAAATATACACTTTCCACCCTTAGGCGGCCACTGTAGGCCCATAAAGTTCACTTTTTACTAAAGATATTACAATTCGCAAAATTCAAAGTGCCGTAAAAAATCAAAAAAGAAAATTATAAACGCTTTACACTTTCTGGGTATATAAAACCAACCCCCTGCTACACTCTGGTATCAAAAATATCGATGTGGATGCGATAGGGGTCGCAAAAATAAAGTTGGCCCTCGCCGACTCACATAAAAATTTTGAATAAAACATAAAAAGAATTGTAAAAAATTAGTCAATTTATATAAACGAAAATCACTCGGTATACTTACGCACTATAGTCTAATCTTAAGGGCCGAATGGAAAAATTATCGATTTCTACCAGGGAACAATTTTTTATTCATAAATTTTTATCAAAATCCCCGGGCCAACACGGGACTGGGTCGCTGGAGCTGGGTCTCACGGAAAAATAACGACTTTTTCTAAAAAAAAATCATACTGTCACATTCAGGACATATCGTGGTTTACGCCGAATACAAAAAATATACACTTTCCACCCTTAGGCGACCAGTGTGGACGCATAAAGTTCACTTTTTAATAAGCAAATAACAATTCGCAAAATTCAAAGTGCCGTAAAAAATCGAAAAAAATATATAAACGCTTTACACTTTCTGGGCATATAAAACCAACCCCCTGCTACATCCTGGTACCAAAAATATCGATGTGCATGCGGTAGGGGTCTCAAAAAGAAAGTTGGTCCTCGCCGACGCACATACAAATCTTGAATAAAACACATAAAAAGAATTGTAAAAAATCAGAAAATTTATATATACGAAAAACACTCGGTATACTTACGTATTATAGTCTATTCTTAAGGGCCGAATGGAAAAATTATCGATTTTTACCAGGGAACAATTTTTTGATAAAAAATTATGATTAAAAAATTGTTCCCCGGTAGAAATCGATAATGTTACCATTCGGCCCTTAAGAATAGACTATAGTGCGTAAGTATACCGAGTGATTTTCGTATATTTAAATTTTCTGATTTTTTACAATTCTTTTTATGTGTTTTATTCAAGATTTGTATGTGCGTCGGCGAGGGCCAACTTTATTTTTGAGACCCCCACCGCATCCACATCGATAATTTTGGTAACAGGGTGTAGCAGGGGGTTGGTTTTATATGCCCAGGCAGTGTAAAGCGTTTATATATTTTTTTCGATTTTTTACGGGACTTTGAATTTTGCGAATTGTAATATCTTTAGTAAAAAGTGAACTTTATGGGCCTACAGTGGCCGCCTAAAGGTGGAAAGTGTATATTTTTTGTATTCTGCATAAACCACGATATGTCCTGAATGTGACAGTATGATTTTTTTTTAGAAAAAGTCGTTATTTTTACCGTGAGACCCAGCTCCAGCGACCAAGTCCCGTGTTGGCCCGGGGTTTTTGATAAAAAATTATGATTAAAAAATTGTTCCCTGGTAAAAATCGATCATTTTTTCATTCGGCCCTTAAGAATAGACTATAATGCGTAAGTATACCGAGTGTTTTTAGTATATATAAATTTACTGATTTTTTACAATTCGTTTTATGTGTTTTATTCAAGATTTGTATGTGCGTCGGCGAGGGCCAACTTTATTTTTGAGACCCCTACCGCATGCACATCGATATTTTTGGTACCAGGATGTAGCAGGGGGTTGGTTTTATATGCCCAGAAAGTGTAAAGCGTTTATATATTTTTTTCCATTTTTTACGGCACTTTGAATTTTGCGAATTGTTATTTGCTTATTAAAAAGTGAACTTTATGCGTCCACACTGGTCGCCTAAGGGTGGAAAGTGTATATTTTTTGTATTTGGCGTAAACCACGATATGTCCTGAATGTGACAGTATGATTTTTTTTTAGAAAAAGTCGTTATTTTTTCTGTGAGACCCAGCTCCAGCGACCAAGTCCCGTGTTGGCCCGGGGTTTTTGATAAAAATTTATGAATAAAAAATTGTTCCCTGGTAGAAATCGATAATGTTACCATTCGGCCCTTAAGAATAGACTATAGTGCGTAAGTATACCGAGTGATTTTCGTTTATGTAAATTGTCTAATTTTTTACAATTCTTTTTATGTGTTTTATTCAAGATTTGTATGTGAGTCGGCGAGGGCCAACTTTATTTTTGCGACCCCTATCGCATCCACATCGATATTTTTGATATCAGGGTGTCGCAGGGGGTTGGTTTTATATGCCCAGAAAGTGTAAAGCGTTTATAATTTTTTTTTGATTTTTTACGGCACTTTGAATTTTGCGAATTGTAATATCTTTAGTAAAAAGTGAACTTTATGAGCCTACAGTGGCCGCCTAAGGGTGGAAAGTGTATATTTTTTGTATTCGGCGTAAACCACGATATGTCCTGAATGTGACAGTATGATTTTTTTTTAGAAAAAGTCGTTATTAATTCTTTTTATGTTTTATTCAAGATTTATATGTGAGTCGGCGAGGGCCAACTTTATTTTTGCGACCCCTATCGCATCGATATTTTTGATACCAGGGTGTAGCAGGGGGTTGGTTTTATATGCCCAGAAAGTGTAAAGCGTTTATATATTTTTTTCGATTTTTTACGGCACTTTGAATTTTGTGAATTGTTATTTGTTTATTAAAAAGTGAACTTTATACATCCACTCTTTTCGCCTAAGGGTGGAAAGTGTATATTTTTTGTATTCTGCATAAACCACGATATGTCCTGAATGTGACAGTATGATTTTTTTTTAGAAAAAGTCGTTATTTTTTTCGTGAGGCCCAGCTCCAGCGACCAAGTCCCGTGTTGGTCCGGTGTTTTCGATAAAAAATTATGATTAAAAAATTGTACCTTGGTAGAAATTATTAATTTTTCTATTCGGTTCTCAAGAATAGACTATAGTGCGTAAATACACCGAGGGATTTTTTTATATATTAATTTTCTGATTTCTTACAATTCTTTTTGTGTTTTATTCAAGATTTGTATATGGGTCGGCGAGGGCCAACTTTATTTTTGAGACCCCTACCGCATCCACATCGATGTTTTTGGTACCAGTGTGTAGCAGGGGGTTGGTTTTATATCCCCAGAAAGTGTAAAGCGTTTATAATTTTTTTTCGATTTTTTACGGCACTTTGAATTTTGCGAATTGTTATTTAATAATAAATCAAATTATGCGCCCACACTGGTCGGCTAAGGATGGAAATTGTAGATTTTTTGTATTCTGTATTGTTTTGTATTTTTGTGATCTGTATTGCATTCGTATAGGGCAAGTAAATATGAGACAAGATACAGTCTATTGGAAAAAGGTCAAAAATTGCTTATTTTTCATAATGTCTTATATGAAAATACTTTATGTTAATTACATCTTCTATTTAAGTTATCTATGTAGTAGATGAATGAGCGTTAGTTAATTAAGTACTTATATTATTTTCAAAAAGAATTACGAAGATACATTTCGAGCGCGCTGCATGACATTCACGTTTGACCGTGGTGGATTGCAGCGCGCTCGAATTTAGTGCCGGCCAGCCTGGTGCTAACATGACCGCGGTAAACTTTATACTTTATTTTGATGCCATCGGTTTTGCTCTACTTATCATATTTTCCAAGATTTCTATATATCAAAAATGATCAAATATCAGCCCGAAATATGGATCGCAAAGTTTACAGTTTCCAGAATAAATATACAGTAGTTATAACGCGCACGCGCATTGCGTGCCGCTTCTGCTTTCCCCTTCCTGCCACACGGCTGCGGTAAGCGCGGAACCCCCTCAGCGCATACGCACCACACACCACGCAGTCTCACAGACACACAGTGACAGTGGCACAGTGCGTCAGGTTTTCGCTGCCAGCAGTTTTGTGGTTTCTGGTAAGTTGTACCTTGTACCTTGTACAGAGTAGACCAAACGTGAAGCGAAGTTACATTACATTGTATCAACCTGCCTACGGTATATTTGTTCAGTATATGGTTGCAGTGGTTGCACAACAAAACGTGAAAGTGGATTGCAAAGGATGAAACTAAGTGAGTTTACATTTGTTTTAATTATTATATGTTACGATAATCCGAATCAATATTACTTCATTGTTTTTTTTTTATTATGCTGTAATTAACAGAAGACAATTTGATTTTTTAAAAGGTTTATTTAGGTATTTCGCCAATTTTCTTGAAATTTTGTCTACCCCCCCTATTTTCGGGTGTGCTGAACACGAATCTGACAATATTTTCGGTAATTATTTACTATAGAGAACACCTCGCCAATTTTCTTGAAATTTTGTCTACCCCCCTATTTTCGGGTATGCTGAACACGAATCTGACAATATTTTCTTGCGGTCGGGCTTAGTTTTTGAGAAAAAAATTAAACAAACTAGGGCACCTAGGAACATGAACAGTCATTTCGTTTTTGTACATCATTTAGGACACAATATACTAAATATACTTTTCAATTACGGAAGTAAACGAAAGCTTAATTAGTAGATAACACTTTTTTTCAGTAATTTCATGAAAAAACATTTATTTAAGCAATAATTGTCTATTATCTTCATGTATTATTATCCAATTCGCCATTTACATTTTCAGCTGACAGTACGACGTCACGTTGGCATTGTTGCCAAATCTTCATGAATGTCGGATAAATAGTCAAGTCGTCGAGTGCCATAATAAATAATCCTAATATTATTTATGATGGCACTGACACTGATATCATATTATGATATAAAAGTTTGTACATAAAAATACATTAAAACTCCCTGAATAAGTAAAATTTTTTTATTAAATATAATAAAAGCTAAATAAACGTAAAATCATTACAGATATGAATTTCACCTAAAATGGAAAAGTAAGTATAGGAAACATATTTTTGTAAGAGAAAAGAAAAAAATTAACAAACTATAGCACATATGAACACTTAATTTCGTTTTTGCACATCAATTAGGTACTTAGTTAACCCTTTTTTTGATTTTCCGATTTATTTATTATTTGTTTATTTGTCTGTGATATGAGAATTCATGTTACTGTTATTATTGGGATGTTTATTTATATGCTTATATTTATATATTTATGTTTACAAAAGTTTTTTTTATTTGCATCTGTTGAAACATATACCTATTTTTTATTTTTATTTTTTTAAAGTACATATGTTTTAATTTACAGTAAAAGATATATTTTTTTTATTTTGTTTAGAGACATATTTTATTTAATGAATAGATTATAATTTCTCTATTTTCTTATTTTCTAACTAACTAGCTTATCCTAAACTAAGCCAACCTTTCTTGGCAAGGACATGTTCATACCTTTACGTTGGTCCTTGCAGAGCATATTATTATTTTTTTTGATATAATATAGACAATAATCGAAGAATAGACAGAATATAGACAATTTTGGAATATAATATACCTATAATATATTCATTATATTTTTATAAAAAAAACTCTGCCCATTGGTATCCAATCTAATAATTCAGTTACTGCAGTAAATAATTAGAATATGATTTGTGCCAATTGAACATATAATAAGCATGTGGAATAATTAAATTAATGTTAAATATTTAGTGCAGTAATTGAATATAGTATACTACTTTTTGGAAATACCAATATGGGCAGTTTTTTATAAAAAAATGTTTCAACAGATGGAAAAAATAGACATTTGTAACAAAAAAAATATAAATAAATAAATATAAGCATATAAGTATATTAAATAAATAAACATCACAATAATAACAGTAATATAAAAATCTTATATCACAGACAAATAAACGAATTATAAAAATCAAATCAGAAAATCAGAAGAAAGGCTACCTAATTTGAATTTTATCAAATATAGAATACTCTACGTTAAAGTTATGTATAAAATGTTGATGTATTTTATCATTCTCTTACAAAAATATATTTCATAAACTTTTCCATCTTCACTGAAATTATATATCTCTAATGATTTTACATTTATTTAGCTTTTATTTTATTTAATATCTTTTACTTATTCAGGCAGTTTAATGTATTTATGTACATAGTTTGATATATTATTATAGCACTCACGACTCCACTATTTACTAGACATTCATGAAGGTTTGGCAACAATGCCGTCGTGACGTAGTACTGTCAGCTGCAAATGCAAATGGCGGGTTGGATAATAATACCGGAAGATAATAGACAATTATTCCTTAAATAAATGTGTTTTCATGAAATTACTGAAAGTACGTCTTATGCACCAATTAAGCTTTCGTTTACTTACGTAACTGAAAAGTATATTTAGTGTTTTATGTCCTAAATGATGTGCAAAAACGAAATTAACTCCATGTTCATAAGTGCTGTAGTTTGTTTAATTTTTTTCTCAAAAACTAAGCCCGACCGCAAGAAAATATTGTCAGATTCGTGTTCAGCACACCCGAAAATAGGGGGGTAGGCAAAATTTCAGCAAAATCGGTGAGGTGTTCTCTGTAGTAAATAATTACCATATTTTCTTGCGATCGGGCTTAGTTTTTGAGAAAAAAATTAAACAAACTATGGCACCTAGGAACATGAAATTTAATTTCGTTTTTGCACATCGTTTAGGACACAATACATTAAATATACTTTTCAATTACGTAAGTAAACGAAAGCTTAATTAGTGCATAACACGTTTTTTTAGTAATTTCATGAAAAACATTTATTTAAGCAATAATTGTCTATTATCTTCATGTATTATTATCCAATCCGCCATTTGCATTTTCAGCCGACAGTTCGACCTCACGACGGTATTGTTACCAAATCTTCATGAATGTCGGGTAAATAGTCGAGGTGTCGAGTGCCATAATAAATATGATATCAAAATATGTCCATAAATACATTAAACTGCCTGAATAAGTAAAAGATATTAAATTAAAGCTAAATAAATGTAAAATCATTACACATGTAATTTCAGCTAAAATGGAAAAGTATAGGAAATATATTTTTGTAAGAGAAAAGAAAAAATTAACAAACTATAGCACCTATGAACGGTTAATTTCGTTTTTGCAGATCATTTAGGTACTAGGTAACCCTTTTTCTGATGTGCCCATTTTATTAATTATTTGTTTATTTGTATGTGATATCAGATTTCATGTTACTGTTATTATTGGGATGATTATTTATATGCTTATATTTACATATTTATGTTTTTATGTTTACAAAAAAGTATTCATTATATTCGTATAAAAAACTCTGCCCATTGATATTTCACCAAAGTTGTAGGTATCCAATAATCAATCTAATAATTCAGTTACTGCAGTAAATAATTGGAATGTTTTTTGCCAAATGAACATATAATATATAAGCATGTGGAATCATTAAATTAATTCTTTAGAAACAAATGATATTCCTTTTACCATGCATTTTCTTCCAAAAATATATTTTAACTTTTTTAGCTCAAATGAAAATGTTATTTTTTCCGTTTATTTTGCTTTGATGATAAAGAAAACTATTTAACTAATCGATGATTTTGGAAAAGGTGCAGTAATTGAATTATTAAAGTGATTATACTTAGTATACAACTTTGGTGAAATACCAATATGGGCAGAGTTTTTTTATGAAAATAAATGTTTCAACAAATGGAAAAAATAGACCTTTGTAACCAAAAAATATAAATAAATATAAGCATATAGATTAAATAAATAAACATCCCAATAATAACAATAACATAAAATCTCATATCATAGACAAATAACGAATAATAAATAAAATCGGTAAATCAGGAGAAGGGTTACCTAATTTGAATTTTATCAAGTATAGAATACTGTAGGTACGTCAAAGTTAAGTATAAAGTTCTGATGTTTATCATTCTCTTGCAAAAATATGTTTCATATACTTTTCCATCTTCGCTAAAATTATATATGATTTTACATTTATTTAGCTTTTATTTTATTTAATATCTTTTACTTATTCAGGCAGTTTAATGTATTATGGACATATTTTGATATCATATTATTATAGCACTCCACGACTCGACTATTTAGCCGACATTCAAGGTTTGGCAAGAATGCCGTCGTGACGTCATTACTGTCAGCTGCAAATGCAATGGCGGTTTGGATAATAATATGTGAAGATAATAGACAATTATTGCTTAAATAAATGTTTTTTCATGAAATTACTGATAATTTGTCTTATGCTCCAATTACCTAAGCTTTCGTTTACTTACGTAATTGAAAAGTAGATTTAGTGTTTTGTGTCCTAAATGATGTGCAAAAACGAAATTAACTTCATGTTCCTAGGTGCCCTAGATTGTTTAATTTTTTTCTCAAAAACTAAGCCCGACCGCAAGAAAATATTTTCAGATTCGTGTTCAGCACACCCAAAAATAGAGGAAGTAGGCAAACTTTCAGGAAAATTGGCGAGGTGTTCTTTATAGTCAATAATTACTCTAATTTTAAATATTTATATTGAAATCTGTATACTCGCGGATACATTGATTACCTACCTATTATTACAAATAGGAAATAGGCCACCAGAAACAACTAAAAACTTCTAAAATTATAGATGAAAAATTGCCGATATGCGGTTAGTGATGTGAAATATTCAAAATTTGTAAATCTATGCAGGGAATTCAGTGTAGCCAAGATGTTGAAGAAGTTTAAAAAAAAAATTTTTGGGTTCATATCTGTAACCGTTTTCAAATTAGCGAAATTTTAAAAAGCGCTCGCGTGCTTTGCAGTGTAAGTACCTATTACAGCTAGCTCAGCTTATGGCGCGAATACTGGTGTTTCTATTATAGATATGTAGAGTTGCAGCATATTTTGATATTATTGTAATGATTGAATTACGATTATTTTTGTGAATTTGGACGTTTTTTGAGAAAATTGCGTTTATAAGTGCATTCTGTAATTGTTACTGCACTTACTGTGTTTATTCGGATATTTTTTAATTAATATCATTGGGTTCTAAAGTATGACATTATTAGTGTTTGACAGTGAACTGGTAAAAAACTATTGAGTAGATACAAGGACATTTAAATAAAGGGGACAAGGCATGTCACAGTCTATCTCATATGTTAGGTGAAGCTGGGCAAGAGGAAAGCAGAGAGCTTTATTTTCCTCCAACTTTTGCGCGCGATTACATCTCCAGTGGCGTAAATTTTAGAAGGTTCAAAATAAAATATATAGGTATAGTACCATGTAAATATATTTCAACAGCTACTAAGCATCCTTATAAAAAGAGTAATCAATATGAATCATGAATTATTTCAATATGTAAACTATAAATTTGTATTTACAAGTCATTTCTTTGAATCCCAATAATTCTAACCATTTCTTTCTTGTTGCACCATCCCCAGGCATCCTAAAAAACATACCACATATCACTTTTAGAATATAGAGGCAAACTTTAAGCGAGACATAAAAATATTGATGTTTCCGAAGGAGACTGTGTGAATGAATGCAACTTTCACTTGCTTGTATCTTGGGTATTTTTATTCATATATAAGTGAACACACTACCACATTTTTGCTATTGCAATTACTCGATTTTTGTTAGTGCATGTAGTTAAAATGTAAATTAAAACTTGTAATGTAGGGTAAGGTAAAGGGATGTCATTGAAATTTCTACTTAAAAATATTAAACAAATATTACAGTGGATTTCCACGCTTATTATACAGTACTTTTTTTTTGCAGCTTTTTATTTTGCGATGAACTTTTTTCAGTAATGATAATGGTTATCACAGTTTTAATATTTAATCAAAGAAAAGTTACCTACAAGCACGACACTGGTCAGAGTTGCATACACATTTCAAAGTGACCTTCAATCACGCTTACCTGTGGAAATATAGATGTCTAGATGTGGATCATAGATTTATAAGACAAGGGAGATGTAATTGTTTACATTTTAAAGCAATCAGAGAACCCCTTGTTTACTCTTTATCTGGTCAACTGCAAGGTCTACTTTATGATTGTACGAAAAACTGTTGCCAAACTGTCAATTGTGTAATTTATATTTTCGCATTTAAACTACCATGATTATGGGTTAAGGTTAAAATATTACATAAAAATATTTTTCCGTTTTCTAGTTAAGTAGATAAATTATATTTTGTTAAAAACGTTGCGATAAAAACTAACTTCATAACGCAAAAATGGAATGAACAGGCATCATTGCTCCCTACTCCAATCCGCATGTTCATTGATGCCGGTAACAACCACGTGAATCGTAGTATTTTATAGTATTTCTTTTGTGCGGTGTTGCTGGCAGTCGGAATTTTGCTTTTGTGAATTTTTCAGTGTTTTTCGTAAGGATTTTATTACTATTCTTCAGAAAATGGTGCATCAGTGTAAAGTGTATGGAAAAATGAATTCTTTATATTCAAAACTGTCTTTCCACAGGTAAATTTTGCCAAGTTTTGTTTGGTTATTCTGTCGCTATATTTGTCACGCCATATTTACGGATTTTCAGGGGCGTGTTGGCTGGCTTCCTTATCATTTTACGGAATATAGTATATATATACTATATTATATTATGGAATTGCTTTTGTTATTTTTTAAAATATGGCTGATGTGTTAGTTTTTGGAGTTACCTACACACATACTTAAATATGGTCAAAACAAGAATCCAAGCAAGAAGTTAAGGCATCATCATCATTCAGCACTTTGCTGCATAACAAATTAAAAAACCTATAATGTTTGGTAAGTGTGAAGCCAACATGCAACGTTTGCACACAAAAATTAAAATCAGTTGCGTAACCAAGGTAATTTTTAAAGGTATCCTTTATACTAATCTAAGAGAAAATCACCATTATCAGGCTTTTAAGAGTTATTTTGAAAACAGTAAGTCAAATAACTTGAAACAAAAAGTTGAATTAAAAACTAACACCATGTACATCTTTCTTATTTTAAATTATATTTCACTTTTAAATGTAATTGAACCCTGTATACAGAGTTTGGGTATCTTTGAAAAACTGAAAAATACTTTTTTACACTACTGTATATATAAGTTTTTGTAATGTAGTAGGTGTACCACCTTTACTTAATTCAGAATTTTAAGTGTATAAGTTTCAATTCATATTTTCTACATTAAAACTCCGATACTAATTTAATTTCTAATCTCACAAGCTTTTGCTGTTGCAATGTATAGTACTGATTTTCTTAAAATTCCTTTTTTGATGTTTTATTATCATACCCAACCCTTCCAAAAACAGTACGCCTTTGGCGTCGGAAGCAAGTTCTCCCAAAACTTTTGCAACGTTGCACGGAGTCGGAATTTTGCCGTTCTTTCTCTCGGTATTCTTTGTCATATACATTGTCAATGATTGATACAAAACAAAAGGTTATTTATGAATGAACCGTGAGGTCTCCTCTTATTAAGTCTATGATGTGGATGCTTATAATCCAATTTCTTGCAAATTCAACACTGTCTAACCATATTCACACCTTCAAAGTTTATCCAAAACACATATAATCAATCACTAATCAAATCACGTTTCACGTATTAAATTTCTTTTACTAACATCAACAGACAACAGACGCCATATTCTGCCAACACGGAACACATTTTTGCATAGTTGCCAAGTTTCAAACATGGCAAACATGAAAAATGAAAATAATTTAATATTTATAGAATTCAAGAATATTGTATGTATAATTTAATATTACTACACAATAATAATAATACTTTCACAATTATGATGAAAATTACAATAAAAGTATTAAGTACATTTCCAGTACAATTATATAGCTGACAACAATGATACAATTAGACTGTGAATAGACATGGCATCATCCAGAAATGTAAATAAATAAGTCCCCTTTATTTAAATGCCCTTGAGTAGATACGTACCTATGATGAATGTCGTTATGTTAATACCAGATTCAAGAAACAAGTATTTTACTTCAAAAATGTCCGAATGTTTAATTTGTGGTTCTACACCTTTTAAAACGTGTTGAAGTCGTTGAGCAGAGACTGAACAAATTTTCAGCAAAAAAAGTTTTCAGAATGGTACCTAAAGAGATTTAAAATCATATAGAAACGAAAACAGCAACGGTTTTGCAATGTGGCATCACTGCACAGTTGGCCGCCGCATCAGCGTATTACGGTGCCTTGAGCTTGATTTTCCTAACCTGAAGGAAAAAATATTTTCTGAAAGCATATTTTGTAATACCTAGATACACCAGATAATAAGGCAGAACTCATTGTGCACTCGTAATTAAGGGATTTTACAATATCAGTTTCTAAAAAATTGTGGCAATCCTTCAAATTTTCTTCTACGGCATTATTGATGCTCAAAATAAAATCTGTTCAGGACTCTTTACAACACCAAATACGTGAAGGTCATTCTCGGGTCGTCATAAGGGGTCCAAAATATTTATATTCGAAATATGGTAGCAAGTTAAGCTTTTCTTGTCGGGCATTACTGATGCTTAAAATACAATCACTATTCTTTTACAATATCTGATATATGGAAGTCATTGTAGGGGCGTAGGAAATGGGTAATAAAAATTCAAAAATATATCAATATTAAAAAAATCGTGGTTTTGGTTTTTCTTGTCAGACATAATTGATGCCAGAAATGTATTCATCGTGCGTCCCTTTACAACACCTGATAGGTGGAAGTTATTGTCGGGCCGTAGGAAAAGTGTCAAAAAAATTCGAAAATTTCTTAAAATTAAAAAAATCGTACACTTCGCTTTTCTTGTCGGGCATAATTATTGCCAAAAGTGCATTAACTATGGCATCCCTTTACAACACTTGATATCTAGAAGTCATTGCCGAGCCGTAGGAAAAGGGTGACAAAATTTCTAAAATTTGTAAATATTCAAAAAATCGTGACACATTAGGCCTTTCTTGTCGGAGATAATTATTGCCAAAAACGCATTAACTATGCTTTCTCTTACAACACCGGATATGTGGAAATCATTGTCAGGCTGAAGGAGAAGGGTCAAAAAAATTCGGAAAATTATTCAAAAAATCGTGACACACTTATCTTTCCTTGTCGGGCATAATTGATGCCAAAAATGTATTCTGAATTTCACAACACCTAATAGGTGGAAGTCATTGTCGGGCTGTAGGAAAACGGTAAAAAAAATTAGAAAGTATATCAATATTCACAAAATCGTGACACACTTATCTTTTCTTGTCGGACATAACTGATGCCAAAAATGTATGCAGAATGTATCTCTTAACAACACCTAATAGGTGGAAGTCATTGTTGGGCCGTAGGAAAAGGGGTAAAAAATCGAAAATTTATCATTATTCTAAAAATCATGACACACTTAGTTTATAATGTCTGTAACTTATTTGTGGTTCATTTTCATGATGCATAGTTTGTTTCTTTTGGGATTACACGACCTGTAAAATAAAAAGCAGAAAACCAGAAGCATACAAATTAAATATTCAGAGTGTAGTAACTAGGCAAACTTCTAAAGTTTGCCCCAAAAACGACTGTATAATGTGTGATTAAATAATATTTGATATATTAACTAAATTTCATCAGTGGTTTTTCAGTTTTATACAAAATTCTATAATTTTATCACACATTATACAGTGGCTTTTTGGGCCAAACTTTTGAAGTTTACCTTGTTACTACACTTTGAATATTTAATTTGTATGCTTCTATTATGCCGGAGAAGAAAAGCTAAATGTGTCACGATTTTTTGAATATTGATAAAGTTTCGATATTTTTTTACGCTTTTCTTACGACCCGACAATGACTTCCACCTATCAGGTGTTGTAAAGGGACGCCTTCTGAATACATGTTTGGCTTCAACTATGTCCGACAAGAAAAGATAAGTGTATCGCGATTTTTTGAATAGTGATAAATTTTCGAATTTTTTTCACACTTTTCCTACGGCCCGACACTGACTTCCACCTATTAGGTGTTGTTAACATTCTGAATACATTTTTGGTATCAATTATGTCCACAAGAAAAGATAAGTGTCTCGATTTTTTGAATATTGATATATCTTAGAATTTTTTTGACCCTTTTCCTACGGCCCGACAATGACCTCCACATATCAGGTGTTGTAAAGGGACTCATAGTTTATACGTTTTTTGTAATATTATGTCTTAGCATTAATTATGCCCGGCAAGAAAAGCTTTTCGCGTCAAAATTTTTTTAATATTGATATATTTTCGCAATTTTTTGACCACTTTCCTACGCCCCGACGATGACTTCCAACGTATTAGGAGTTGTAAAGGGACGCAAGGTTAATGAATTTTTGGCAATAATTATGCCCGACAGGAAAAGCTTGGTGTCACGATTTGTTGAATATTGATACATTTTGTAATTTTTTTGGCCCGACAATGAGTTAGTTTCCCATATTAGGTGTTGTAAGGGACGCATAGTAAATGGTTTTCTGGCATCAATTATGTCCGACAAGAAAAGCTAAGTGTGTCACGATTTTTTAAATATTGATACATTTATATATTTCATTTTTTTTTTGATCCCTTACCTATGGCCCGACAATGAGTTCCACGTATTAGGTGTTGTAAAGGGACGCATAGTGAATGCTTTTTTGGCAACAATTATGTCCTACAAGAAAAGACTTATGTGTCATGATTATTCATATATTTTCTAACTTTTATTGACCCCTTTCCTACGGCCAGACAATGACTTACACGTATGGGGAGTTGTATGTATTTTTGGCATTAAGTATAACCGACTAGAAAAGCCTAATGTGTCACGATTTTTTTTAATATCTATATATTTTCAAATTTTTTTTGGACTCTCTTCGTACGCCCCGATATTCACTTTCTCATATCAGAATTTGTAAAATAAGTAGTGATTCTATTTTAACTGTCAGTAATGCCCGACAAGGAAAGCTGAACTAGCTACGATTTTTCGAATATTAGTATTTTGGACCCCTTATGACGACCCGACAATGACTATCACATATCTGGTGTTGTAGAGTTGTGAAGAGATTTTATTTTGAGTATCAGTACTTCCAGAGAAGACAATATGATGGATTGTCACGATTTTTTTGAAATTGATATTGTAAAATCTCTTTATTACGAGTCCACAATGACTTTCTGCATCAGCGTCAGGTAAATTTATTAGAAAATATGGTTTTCGAAAATATTTTTTCCTTCCGCGTCACAAAAATCAAGTTTAAGGCAGCTGATTTAAGGTACGTGCTGATTCGGCTGGCAACTGTGCAGTGTTCCCACATTACAAAACCGTTGCAAGAAAAGCGTTGCTGTTTTCACGTCGATTTTTGTTCTGTAAACTACAATAAAAACTAATATACATACAGACAGGTGACGCTTTAGCTTTTATTTTTGTAGATGTTTCACGTATACCAGAGATTAGTGTAGGCACAGATTCCTCTGTGGTGTAGGTATACTGAAAAAACACATTTGATAATTTTACTTGTAAAATATGTATTTCGTTACCCATTATAATACCAGTAATTTTATAAAAAATGTGTAACATGTGCAATTTACAATTTTGTTGTAAAGAATAATTTTGGTGAATTCACAATAGTTTTGTTATTTTACACTAACTTTACATACTTCTGTAAATTCAGTGTAATACGTTTTGTATTTATATAATAATTATTATTTTGTAGAGTAAATAGTATTATTTTTGCAGTATTGCATTAAGTATGTATTTAAATCTCTAATGTAATCTGATAACTTTTATTTCAAAATAAAAGGCCATAACTTATACATATATGATATCAAAAATATAATAAGAAATGAAAATATCTTCTCCACAATATAACACGAATATTCTCTTTCAAAATATATTTAACTGCCATTAAACCATAGATATTGCCATTAAACCTAAAAACTAATTAAAGTTTCAAAGAAGCGTTTTCAAAGATCTCTCATCTTTGTCATTAAACTTATAACTTTTCTTTTCGAACTGTGATTTTTTTTAGATCTGCTACCTGCGTCAGGATGTATTTTCAAGTAATGTGTTTGTACAAACTATAAAACAAACGCCTCCAAATTTCAAATAAAATAGAGGGTAAATGCTATTGGGAAAGCTTCGTTGAAATTTTTGCATTGAAGAACCTTCTTTTTTTCAAGATACATTTCAAGACCTATGACCTATTATGCAATAACTTACTAATGTCTTACTAAAGCACACGGTGCCTGTGTTTTTGTTTCGTCGCTTGTAGACCTCTGAAAAATTCAATTAATGTAAACATTTGGGCTTATATATTTATAGTATAGCAATATGTAAGAGATATTTATTTATAATATGAAATTATAATGAGAAAGCAATATCATAGTTTCCAATTATATGTTTACATCGTGTCCAAGAAGAGAGGCTCACCATGAGATCTCGGAAACTGTAAGAGATATAGAGAATATTAAATTAGGTTAAATTGCCAATTGTGCGTCCAATAATGATGGTACCAAGAAATTATCGAATAGATTAATTTTAAATATATTTGAAAAAAAAACGAAATTTAAAAAATCTTTATGGGTAATTATTTTTTGACGTTTTTTGAAAATATATAAAAAAAGTAAAAGTAACAGATTTTTGCCTAAAGGTTTCATCTTTCCTTGACCATCATCAGTTTTCTCATTTTAAATGAGGCATTGTAGATTTTATTACATTTTTTATTCAGTTCGTGCGTGCAAATGTAAATTGTTGACAACTTCGTTTTTAATACTTCAAAAATGTTTAATTTCTTCTAGATTATAATATAGTATAGTTATCATAATTATTTATAGATAATTTAGATATTTGCCATGTCGAAATTATACAAGGTCAATCTCTTCGCAAGTAGGCGAATGAAGGTCCGGGATTATTATTTCAATAGAATCATATATTATTATGTATTTCATTATAATACCCTTGAAGTTAATCTGACAAATATTGCACTTAAACATACCTACCTTCTTTCCACTTGGACGTACACTTAACAAACACAATATGCTATATAACTATAACTAACAAGACCCAACTTGGAATTAGTCTTTACTTGCTTAGATATATAACCAGCATCTATATACTAACACATACAGATACGCACACAAGGCATTCGCTAGAGATCATATGATAATGGCTTGCTCTTCTATTGGTTCACTTTTACATACAGGGTGTCCACCTAGTGCGCGTAAGTCCAATATCTGGGTTAATAAAAGAGATAACTTAATTTTTTTTTCTACAGGGTTGTCTAATATCCCGAGCTGCACAAAATGAAAATATATTTACATATTCAGGGTGTTCAGTTTTTCCTGGACAGGTACCAACTTCGTTTTTCTAAATGGAAATACATATTTTTTATTGCTTTTTCGAACTAAACCCTTGATTTTAGTAGGACTTTCATCAGCCTTCCCTATACCTAACTTAAACTGTTTTTGAAATATTGACGGGTGAATATTGACATTTTTGCAACTTTGACACCCTGTAAAATCTAAACGGTTTGAGATAAAACAAAACGGTTTGCGCATTCCTATCTTAACTTTTCGTAAGCTATCGTTTGGTACTAATTTCAGAATTATTTAAAAATTTAAAATTTTCTGAAAATTTAGAAAATTTTTGATTCCTGTATAAATTTGAAATTAGTACCAAACGATAGCTTATGAAAAGTTAAGATAGGAATGTGCAAACCGTTTTGCTTTATCTCAAACCGTTTAGATTTTACAGGGTGTCAAAGTTGCAAAAATGTCAATATTCACCCGTCAATATTTCAAAAACAGTTTAAGTTAGGTATAGGGAAGGCTGATGAAAGTCTTACTAAAATCAAGGGTTTAGTTCGAAAAAGCAATAAAAAATATATATTTCCATTTAGAAAAACGAAGTTGGTATCTGTCCAGGAAAAACTGAACACCCTGAATATGTAAATATATTTTCATTTTGTGCAGCTCGGGATATTAGACAACCCTGTAGAAAAAAAAATTAAGTTATCTCTTTTATTAACCCAGATATTGGACTTACGCGCACTAGGTGGACACCCTGTATAGGCACCGTGTAAATTTATACAACTGAATTGTAATTTTATATGAAAATGTATTAACACGTGGTGAATTTAAAACGGGGCTATTAAAACTCAAACATTGTGTTCTTGTGTTGTTAATCCATGATAGTGGAGTAAAACTCGCCCGAAATTATGCACTTAGGTCCTTAGATGACCCTTGGCATGTTTTGGGGCATATACGATGTGATCTACAACTTTTTTTAATAGAGTAATTTTTTTTCAAATAGTTTTATAGTGCGTTATCTGCATAATTCGAAAACATGTGTTTTTGAGCACATATTATTATATTGCCATTAAAGAAACCAGCTAGACTTGCCGCCCTGAAATTTTCCCTAATTATGCACAAAACCTAAGCGATTCGATCGATATTAACTTTTTCAGGTAGTACACCTATATATTACCAAAAAAATTACGTAAAATAAAAACTTCTAACATTATGTATGAAAAACTTCAATATGCGGTTAACTATGTGAAATATTAAAAAATTGTAATTTTTAAAAAGCGCTGGCGTTTATAATGTATCACCAAAGTTTACAGAATAAATATTTATTCTGTAAACTATGGTATTACGGCGCGCTCATTTATAGGTATGTGTAGATTTGCAGCATATAATATTAGTCGATATTATTGTAATGAATGACGATTATTTTTGTGAATTTGGAGGTTTCTTGAGAAAATTGTGTTTATAAGTGCATTGTGTAATTGTTACTGTACTTACTGTGTTTGGTTTGGATAGTTTTTATTCACATCATGGGTTCTAACATTATTAGGGTTTGACGGTAATTGGTAAAAAACTATTGAGTACGTATGTGTTTCTATTAAAAGTAGATTAAAAGAAACATGATTATTTTAATTTAAAAAAAACCATTAATTTGTGGTTGTAGCTATGTGGCGGGTGAAATGCACATACGAAGAAGATAGTACGCAGTACAGCGGAGGAACAAAAAAACGGGAGAGAGTGCGCTCCACCACTTTGCTAATGGGATGAGATACAATTCGTCCTTCACCTGTCTGATGAAGTGAGTTGACCGGTTGATACAAGTTAAAAATTCTTGGGTTTAGCTAGCTCACAAAATTTAGAAAATAATATACTTATTAATTTTAGTGTCCGCCAGTATTTTCTTTTTACAAAATGCCTACGATATTAATTAGAAAATCAAGGAGGATTCATAATTTTTAAAAATAAATAGGGATCTATGTTTTACATTTCAATATGATTAAAAATTGTTTATACATAAATATTATATCATGTAAGTTATAAAATAATTGATTTAAGAAGTTAAATTTTGGCGTTCGAAATAATATTTAGCATGTAGCACAAAGAGTATGCCTAATAAATTTACTTATTCAATATAAATTTCTATATATTTATTTATTTATTTATTTATTTGATACACTGCCCAACAGGAAACCCAATTATAGGGCAGGAAAGAACATTTAAGTAAGAGTTATATACTTGAGTATAATTTTAAAAGCTACAACATAAAATTTTAAAAGCTACAAAACAAACAAAAACAACAACATATTAAAAATAAAAAAAAAAAGTTGAAAACTAACACAAGGTGGATTTAAGTTCACTAAGTTTACAATTAAAGATATCCAGATTAAGAGAGTCAAAATGTGTACACATTACATGGAGAGGAGAATGCTTAAGTAAATTAGTTCGTGGAGTGTTAAGGTAAAATAAGTTTGTAGATCGCGTACGTTGTGATGGAGCATGCAATTGTATCATGTTTAATAACAATGGACAGTCAATATGGCTGTTCATAAGTTTAAATAAAAAAACACATGTGTGATATTTTCTCCTGCTAGCCAAGTTTGAGACTTTAAATTTTTCAAGTAGTTGTTCATGAGGATAACCTCTCGGTGGATAAACATCCATT
The DNA here is from genome assembly GCA_963924545.1 of Pogonocherus hispidulus. Lineage (NCBI taxonomy): Eukaryota > Metazoa > Arthropoda > Insecta > Coleoptera > Cerambycidae > Pogonocherus > Pogonocherus hispidulus. Next base: position 51,664,665 of record OZ004699.1, read on the forward strand.
TCCTTGAAAAACAAATATTTTAGAAACCTTCTCTGAATACCCTCAACTTCAACATTATGCACGCTGTATAATGGGTTCCAGATAATGCAAGCATATTCCAGTTTTGATCTTACAAAAGTATTAAACAATAAGTGCAAAGTTTCCACGTTGGTAAGGCCTTTCGAATTTCTTAAAATAAAACCTAGTTTTTTATAGCCGGATGTGGCCAACTCAGAAACATGATCAGTAAAAGATAGCTTAGAGTCGAAGACAACACCCAGATCTTTCAGTTTGTCACATTTTTTAATAACTTCATTGTTGAGGATATAATCAATTACTAAAGGGTTGTGTTGTCTAGTGAAAGTTAGACTGTTACATTTGCCTACATTAAGCGAAAGCTGATTTTCAAAGCACCAATACTCTAATTGGTTTAAATCATTTTGGAGAATATCCGAGTCGTTGCTGTTACCTACCGAACAAAATAATTTTAAGTCGTCTGCACACAGCAGAGTCTCACAAGTTAATTTTGAAGTAATATCGTTAATATAAAGGTTGAACAGCAATGGTCCCAAAACTGACCCTTGCGGTACACCCGAAGTAACCACAAGTCTGAAGTAAAGCCCCGATAGTGGACAAATTGGTATCTATTTTTTAGATATGAACTAAGCAGGCTAAGTAAAGGAAGCGCAAAGCCAAAATGATTTAATTTATTTAGTAAAATATTGTGGTATCTATTTTTTAGATATGAACTAAGCAGGCTAAGTAAAGGAAGCGCAAAGCCAAAATGATTTAATTTATTTAGTAAAATATTGTGATTAACGTGATCGAAGGCTTTAGAGAAGTCTGTATACACGACGTCTACTTCCGCCCGAGTCTAGTACTTCAGAAACACGTTGTGTAAAATAACATAGATTTGTTACTGTAGAACGCCCTGGCACAAAACCGTGCTGGTGGAAGCTCGACTGTGAGTTAACATGGGCGATAATAGAATCGTAGATAAGCCTCTCCAAAACTTTGCTAAAATTATTTAAAATCACAATCGGACGGTAGTTACTTATATCTTGTTTGTCATTTTTTTTTATAAATCGGACATATTTTAGAGTGTTTCCAAGTGTGAGGATAGTTATAGGTGTTAATGCACAAATTGAAAAGAGTACATAGTGGATGAGCAAACAGTGTTGCACAATCTTTCAGAATGAATGCTGGGATATTATCTGGGCCTGCAGTTAATTTTGGTTTAGTCTTTTTAAGTGCTATGAGAACGTCAGATTCGCTAAAGTGATTAATATTGATAAGTGGAGTATTAACTGGGACCTGTACTCCAAAGGTTTGATTACATTGCGACGGTTTATAAGCTGATTGAAAAAATTGTGCAAAAGCATTAACAATTTCTTGCGGGTCATTTAGTATGTGGTCATTTAGCTTCAATGTATTGGGAATTGCTGTAGTATTTTTAACATTATTAATAAAGGACCAAAATTTCTTAGGATCTGAAATTATATTTTTCTCCATATCAGCGATGTATCTCTTATGTGAGATGAAAATGTCTCGTTTTATTTTAATTCGTAAACTCTTAAAGTCTTCAAGCAGCTCATGACTACAATTCCGTTTAAGTTTTTTGTGTATTGAGTTCTTTATCTTTATATCTTGAATCGTGGTTTTACTGAACCACGGAGGATACTTGTGAGATTTAGGCTTAGTTTTTGGTACACAGCTATCAAATACTGTATACAGTGTGTTATAAAACATATCACAGGCACGATTAACGTCACTGTACCCATCCAAAATGCTCCAATTAACCTGACAGAGTTTGTCATACAATATAGTGTAATCAACAAGTCTGAAATTATAACTGTACTTAACATTATTTTTGAATTTTTTTGGGATTTTAGTATCAAGCAATTTAATAAGGAGTGGTGGGTGATATAAATCTGCATTAATCAAGACATCATTGGCTGCAGTTACTGATACGGTACTACGACTTAGAACAAGATCTAAGAGACGATTATATGAATTAGGTACATTATTGTATTGATTAATATTAAGAAAATTACAAAAATTACGTAAGGCTCTAAGGTGGTTATTGATGAATAACGGATTATTAAAGTGAGTAATATATTCGGGAATGTTGAAATCGCCAAGAATCAGTAAGTCATCATCAGTATCAATAAAATCAAGGTTTAAAATAAGCTCAAAAATATCAGAATAAGATTCATTACTTAAATTGGGAGGAATGTATAGAACTAAAATATAAAGGTCATGAAAATTACGTGTAACTTTTACTCCTACAATATCGAAGTTATTAATTGAGTTATTGATATTTAGTGACGTAACAGTGAGATCATTATGGAGAGCGATAAGAACTCCGCCCCCTCTTTTAGTGCCAGTGGCTTCAAAATTACGATCTGATCTAAATATAGAGTACTCCCCAGTGAACAATTCAGAGTCCAAAACACCACTGTCTAACCATGTCTCTGAGAAAGCGATTACCTGAAAGCTACAAGAACAAATAGAATTGTATAAGCATTGTGTTTTAGTTTTAAGGCCACGAACATTTTGGTAATATACGCTGAGACTTGAGCTATCGTTTTGAGTATTCAGAGGAGAAAAATTGTTTAATTGCTACTTAATACCAAAAAGGTCGGATTTACTTATATATAAGTATATTTATAAGGATACCTACAACTTTTGATATTTTTTTTTTGGATTCTGGGCTCTACGCGATAGCGACAGCTTAGCTTGCATAAAGAAATATCGGTGAAGTAAGAGAATAATTATTATAAATTATATGCACACTGCATTACCATTTTTATTCGGAAGTAGGTATAATCAAATAAAACACATATTTTTGTTCGTGTTAGGTATTTGCTATCAGAAATGATTACGACATTTTTCATTTGGGCAGACTTCTTTATAGTAGGGGGTCCAAGGCTCTGAAAAATGAAATGACCTATGACAGTAAGGTAAATGATTTTTGATTTCACTTAGGGATAGAGGGTCCCTAGGGGCATAAGAAATGACTTGTTGGACTTTTGTTGGCTCTTGCACAACTTCTTAAATAGCAAAGAAAGAGGGCGGAGCCGTGTTTAATAAATAAGTGATTTTGAACGTTTACAACGTTCTAAAAAAATAACTATTTGAGATATGCATATGATTTTTTATATGTGAATACTTGAGACATGAGCGCTTCTGCCTGTGCTAATAGAACTTCAAAATATTTTTCTGTTTTTTTTTTAACAATGGCTAAAGTCGTAGTTACGAAATTTATGTATCAAAAATTTCAACATGCGGGCAACTATATTAAATTTTAAAAATTTGCACATACTATATGTGAACGAAATGTGGTCTAAGGTTTGAAAAAGTTTTTAGAAAAAAAATCAGTCCCTTACTTTATCTAGTTTTCGAGTTAATCATTTTTAAAGCAGAGCGTTGTTTACACTCGCGCGTGACCCGTACCATTCAATTTACTGTGGTGCGCGCTACCATCTAATCCAATATAGTCGGCATATTAGGCCGACTATAAAATTGCGAAATAATTACATTCTCATAGTTTGTGACTATTGTTATTATATATTAGTTTATCAGTGTTGTATCTATTAGTGTATTGTTATTTATTTTAATTGAAACTCATCTTTGACAGGAATTACAACGTGTCGCCTTGTCGGATATCGCATTACTGCCGTATCTTAGCATTACTGCCCTTAAAACAATTGTTAGGAAAAGCTGTATATGTGCAAGCAACAGAACACTAACTATAGGCACATTTTTTATCACATTTTACTTTGCAATTGCACTTTTTTATTTTTTTTAAGATCCGGCAATGGTTTTTTGACATCATTTTTGGGATTATTTGATGATTAATATCTATCACATATTCAAAGTTTTTGGGTAAATTGAGAACCGGGTCAGTAAACTGTTTGTAGACTAACATTTGCTATACAACGTGCGTCTTACATGGATTAAAAAAGTATCTCCAGTAAGAGGTAGATGACGTAAGTCATCCCAAGTAATTGAAAATAAATGTTTAGCATCCACCTCCAGCAAGTTCTGACGTTAAAAAAATTAAGAATAATGTGTGGTACCTGAAATCCGCTGCTATCATATCAATGGGACGATCTTCAAAACCCTGAATTTTATTCAGTAACTGAAAATGTTGAATTTCTTTGGCTTTAGCATAAATGGCATTCTGCTTTTCATGGGTGGAAATCAAGAAAACGTCACGTTTTCCTTTTTTATCTCTATCTCTAAGGCATAGAAAGCATACTTTTTAAATTCCAGTGGCTGACTGTTACTACGACTTGATTTTTGTTCATTAGGGAAATTTTTATCGCCGGATTTCGCATCAATTAGTGCAAGACTCTTTTTATGAGTATATTCAGACCAACACTTCCTATGATACAATAGTCTTTTATTAATAAAATTGTTGCGAATAATATGTGTTGTGTTGAAATTTGTGAATTTCAGCACGTTTTTTATAAATTGAAAGGAAGTTAATGAAAAAAAATTTGAATGGCTGAGGCTTTAGATCTAAAAGAAATTAATCATATGCCAAAAGTGTCTTCTCAATCTTTAAATGAACTTGGCGAACGGGGATTTGCAACTTTAAAAATGCTATTTTTGATTAGAAAAGACAATGCTTATAGACTATTAGAAAATATTATTCAAAACAATTTTATTAATAAAGGACTATTGTATCATTGGAAGTGTTGGTCTGAATATACTCACAAAAAGAGTCTTGCACTAATTGATGCGAAATCCGGCGTTAAAAATTTCCCTAATGAACAAAAATCAAATCGTAGTAACAATCAGCCACTGGAATTTAAAAAAGTATGCTTTCTATGCCTTAAAGATAGAGATAAAACAGGAAAACGTGACGTTTTCTTGATTTCCACCCAAGAAAAGCAGAATGCCATTTATGTTAAAGCCAAAGAAATTCAAGATTTTCAGTTAAGTAGTGAAGAAAATTCAGGGTTTTGAAGATCGTCCCATTGATATGATAGCTGCGGATTTGAGGTACCACACATTATGCTTAATTTTTTTAACGGCAAAACATGCTGGAGGTGGATGTTTCACATTTACTCGTATTTTCAGTTACTTGGGGTGACCTACGTCCTCTACCTCTTACTGGACATACTTTTTACCTCCATGTAAAACGCACGTTGTATAGCAAATGTTAGTCTACAGACAGTCTACTGATCCGGTTCTCAATTTACCCAAAAACTTTGGATATGTGGTAGATATTAATCATCAAATAATCCCAAAAATGATGTCAAAAAAAAACATTGCCGGATCTTAAAAAAAATAAAAAAGTGCAACTGTAAAGTAAAATGTGATAAAAATGTGCCTGTAGTTAGTGTTCTGTTGCTTGCACATGTATACAACTTTTCCTAACAATTGTTTTAAGGGCTAAAATACGGCAGTAATGCGATATCCGACAAGGCGACACATTGTAATTCCTGTCAAAGATGAGTTTCAATTAAAATAAATAACAATACACTAATAGATAAAACACTGATAAACTAATATAAAATATCAATAGTCACAAACTATGAGAATGTAATTATTTCGCAATTTTATAGTCTGGCCATTCGGATATATTATATTGGATTAAGATGGTATCGCGCGCCACAGTAGTAAATTGAATGGCACGGGTCAGGCGCGAGTGTAAACAACGCTCTGCTTTAAAAATTATTAACTCGAAAACTAGATAAGCTAGGGAACTGTTTTTTTTTCTTAAAACTTTTTCAAGCCTTAGACCACATTTCGTTCACATATAGTATGTGCAAATTTTGAAAATTTAATATAGTTGCCCGCATGTTGAAATTTTCGATACATAAATTTCGTAACTACGACTTTAGCCATTGTTAAAAAAAAACAGAAATATTTTCAAATTCTATTAGCACAGGCAGAAGCGCTCATGTCTCAAGTATTCACATATAAAAAATCATATGAATATCTCAAATAGTTATTTTTTTAGAAAGATATAAACGCTTAAAATCACTTATTTTTTAAACACGGCTCCGCCCTCTTTTTTTGCTATTTAAGAAGTTGTGCAAGAGCCAACAAAAGTACAACAACTCATTTCTTATGCCCCTAGGGACCCTCTATCAATGGGTGAAGTCAAAAATCATTTACCTTGCCGTCATGGGTTACTTGCCGATTTTGAGGGATTTTGAACGCCTGGACCCCCGACTATTATTATTTCTATCGATTATCACTTTTTTACAAACATAATTTAATATTTTTTAACACTTTCATATACCGATACATTCTTTCACATACCAATATATAAAAAAATGTTTAACATTCCGCGAATTAACCTTTTATTTACTTAAAATTTCATCAAACTACAAACTTTTAATTAAACAATAGAATTTTCTCATACAAGCTTTTATACTTCACTTGTGCGTGTAAATACATAAGAATGTAAGTAAACGTGGTTCAAAATTTTTAACGCTAATTTCACCATTGTTCCGTTGAGCTATTGGAAAAATTTTTTGCATAGCATTATACAATAAAACATTACACAATAAAAGATACGTAGAAGTAGTATGTAATTGTTTAAAATTCTTCAAACGCAAATTTGTTTTTAAAAATAATAATATGTGGGCGACTCATACAACTGGCTATAAAAATATATTTTTTATGGGAAATGTTTGTAGAATTTTCGTCTACAGGAAGTCGTACATAAGTAACCGCAATACAAATTAATATTTTCATTTTCTAAATGTCATACCTATATACTTTTACATTTTTTAATTCCTTCATTAATATTCTTTTACCACTTTTATTAGCATTCGCTATACCAAACTTGAATATAATGACCAATTAATGTAAAAAATGACCAAAATTTTGAAAGACTTCCATACGTCACTTACTTGTATAATACCATTAGTATTCCATAGTTCGTAAGTATCACTACTATTTTTTTTTCTGAACTGTTCATATCATGTAAGGCAATATTATTTTGAACGGCAATATTTTTTGAGAATTGTAATATTTATCGAAAATTTCAAATGATGATATATTATTTCAGTGCATTTAAAAATTGTTTTAATCTTACATTTGATCAATTTATATTAATGATAATAACAATATCTCTACTGTTCATTCTAATCACAAGGATTAGTCCAAAACTCTTAGATTTACCCTTCCTATTTTACCCTTAATAGTGTATAAGAATTTAACAAAGAAATTATCTTATTTTCATCTTATATTTAATATATAATTATATATTATTTAAATCAAAATTAAATGGAAAAGTATATCCAAAAAGCAATAAAAAATAGTTTTTTATTATAGCCATAAATTACTTACAAACTACAGCAAATAATATTAGCGAATCTGATATAACTAGAAACATTTTCGTATTTCTTAATAATTGTATAACTTTCAATAACAGAGGCATAGATCATCTACGCACTAGTGACCCACCCCACCCTGTATATTTTATATTTTACTTTATAGTTAAACTGAAATGTTAAATCTATGTGATTTTTCATGGAGTGGCAGGCACAGTAATAATGCTAAAAGCATTATTATACTGTGATATAGGTATATATCATTTATTCCACCATGCTTAATTTCTAATTGTTCATAAAAAATCGCAATTCGCGACCTTGAAAACCTTCACTATCGATTTTTAGAGGAATCGGCCAATAAACTGAAAAAATCGCCTGCCAAATTGTACCGGCATTTTACACATATAGTGCGATTCAGAATTAATCAAAGTGGAATGACCTCGCCGATCTGGTAAAATGCGGTGAAGCATGGGCGTGCGTATTCTGTTTTACCATTGGGCACATTTCAGTTAATATATACTCGTATACTATTCTATAGAATACTTCTAGTATATGCATTTCCACTTTTTTAACTAACACAAATAAGTATAAACACTGACACAAAGAATAAATACACTGATAATTTTACCACAAATTTTTACCGTTAAGAAACGCGCGCGAAATAACCCAATATCACGCCACTGCTTCCTCTGTACTCAAGCGCAGTCGCTTGTTGGTTCCCATTGGTTCCTGATTCGACCAATCAACGTCGTTGAAGCTCAGAAAAAAAGAAAGGGAAAATGCAAGAATATGTATGTTAAATAAGGATGAACAGCTTGTCGTCAACTTTATGGCGTTCGCAGTTGCCAAATACTCGGAAATTCCTTGATATTATCAACGAACATAAACAAAGTATTTGTTTATGTTCGGTAATATTATTAAGTAAAAGACAAATTAAACATTGGGTTTGCTCTAATAAAGTACAATAGGGATAAGGGACGTTAAAGACAAGTAAAAAAATGGGTAAATAAGGTAATTAATACGTTTCCTGTTTTAAATAAGAATACTTTAGAAATAAATGTGACAACACCGATCTACTCTTTTTCCGGTCATTGCACTTTGATTATTTCTGGCGTGTAGTATCGATAATCACGTTCTTGAAAACACCCTTCTACTGATTTTCCCGACAGTGAGAACCCGCTGACCCAATTCTCGGTTAAATCAAACCATGAGTGACAAAATTCGTTATAGGTATTAGCGCCTCTATCTTGAATTTTGGAAGAGTTTGTAATTCACAATTCTAAAAACCTCCAAATATCTTTTTTCAGTAGGATCAGATCCTAAATAGTAAAGTTACTATTGTAGGTATATATTATTTATAGATATTTTTATTTTTTTCTGTATAAGAGTATTAAAGTGTATTGTCTAAATATATTGTGTTATACACTGACTGTTATATGTGACAACGTACTTATGTTAAAAAAAACTGAAATATACAGAGAATATTAAAAAAATATATTATGTCTAAGTACTGTATTTTCAAAGCAATTCCGCAGTTTAGAGTACCTAAACCAATTAATTAACTCCTGTATAGACTTTGGTAGCTCTAATTAATATTTTAATTTTAATATATTTAAGTGCTGTTATAAATAATTTTGTTATAATTTTTTAATGATATAAACTCGAATTTGAATCATTGCCCAAAAAATTTTATATTTTTCACGAGAAAATGATTTTATTAAACTTAACATTAAATAATTATCGATTAATTAATGTTGGAATATCCACCAAAAAATATGTGTCTGTAGATATTTCATTAAACGAGATAATGTCCACTCAATAAATAGATAACAGTGTGATTACGAGTAGTGTGGAAGGGTTATAATATCAACTTTTTTCCAAACATAAATATTATATAGGTTGCAGTTCTAGATTATCTCTACTCTTTAGTTCTAGTATCTTGTCTGTGTTTTAGTACGTACATATTTCCTTTCTCAGATTTAAATTTTTTCTAACCAATTCTCTGGTTTAATTATTTTTTTAATTAATTTTTTATTATAATAAAAGTCTGCTCAAAAATTTTATAGCCTACCTATTATAAAATTTAGCGATCTAAAATATATATGTCTGCCAGTCCGGCAAGAGTTCGAACCCCGACGGAACCATTTTTTTAATTTTATTTGATATTGTAACATTCCATTAACAGTACATTTTAGTGTAAAAATATTCAAATGATACCTAATTCAGTGAATTATTGAAAAATATTCGCATAATATAATGTGTTATTATCGCTTCCACTGTATTCTCTCTCTAAACTCTTTAAGTTTCATGATTTTACCTCCGTAACCAGTCTCAAAGTGCCGACACGATCTGGCAACTATGTAATTCCGGACTTCAAGTTGCAAAGATGACTAACAGAGGACAGCACGTGCTGGTTGATTATTTTTGAAGGCGATTTTGATCAATTATTATTTAATATTTTAAAAAGATCTCTAAAAACTTCAAACATTTTTGGTCCTGTCCATCACTAAAAGACTATGGCATGATAATATACTTTTAAATCCTAAAATTTCTTTATATTAATTGTGTTTTATAAGCAATTTTTTTACTAAAAATGCATTTTTACGAAAACTGGAAGTTCAAAAATTTTCAAAGAATCAGACGTATTTGCAATAGAAATCACATTAATCTCAAAAATTTTAATCAACATCTGTCGACAGATATTTTTCATTATTTGCTATTTTATTCATCATGCATCAACAAGTCTACCTGAATTTTTTCATAATTTTTGAACTTACCGTTTAAAATGAAGGGGGGTATACGTAAACCTTAATAAAATACCAAGAATATGAAGATTTCTTAGAATTTGTTTGAACTGTTGCAACTGAATTTATAAAAAAAAATCATTATTTAACTAACAAAACTCTACTCTTTATTTATTATAATTAAAATTTTAAAAAAAAAATTAAGTATTACCTACAACAATAATTGTTCAAATTGTTACCATTTAGTTGTTAACCACTTTCGCATCTGTTGTCACTTTTGCATTTTCTCCGGTGATACAGACTGGGAAAGGCTACGCGCATACTTTTATAAAAAAAAAAGCAAGGGGTGCAAAGGTCTCGTGATCTAGGTGACCAACGAAAAAGATCCCTATTTGCTACCCATTGATTTTCAAAATAAGTTCTGTTTTATGTGATGGTGCTTTGTTAAATTGATACTATAATTTGGATTGTTCATTAATTGACAAATATTTCATGTATTGGATTTTAAATTCATTTAAAATGTCTAAACAGTTTTCGCTTAAACTGAAAATTACTGTTGGAGATGGTTTTGAAAAAGGAAGAAAATTATTAAATTGGTACGGTCCTCCCATATCTAACCAGTTAAATTAAATAAAATTTTAGATAACAATGGAAGTGTTTCTTGCTGCACAAGACAATATTTGTCAACTAGCCTTGAAATTTCGTTTCCTAATAAAATGAGTATTTACATCGAACCAATAGTGAGAGTTATGTCGGTGGAATAATGTATTCAACTTTATCTGTAAATTTAGATTCAACAGTTCAAACAACGTCTAAGAAATCTTCATCTTGGTATTTTATTAAAATAAATTTACAGAAACTGATTTTTCTACTTGGAATTAATTAAATAAGGAAGCATACAATTTTTTTTAATTTATAGAATTTTTATTAATAACTTACTGTTATCAAAGTCTACACATAAAATAAGTCGGCTTACTCGCCCGATCCGTCCGAAAGTCCCTCCCCTGCCTTCTCTCCCTCATTGTGCATCGTGTTTCTATCGATTCGCGGCTCAGTACCTACTCAGTAGGCTTAATAGTCCTAATACAAAGCGGAGCCAGCAAGCATAAAATGATTTACGACTGGTAGCAAAAAATAGCCGGTGTTTCCAGGAGATCAAAGAAGTGCGCCCATTTATTAGAAGACTTTGCTGTTATTATTAGCAAAGAGCGGCATCTCACAAATTCGTCGCATAAATGCACGTAGAGATGGGGATGTAACAATGTAAAATTGGCCGTGTTTTATATTTCACCGGCTGATTCACAAATTGTATTTTCATCTAATTTTATTCTAATTATTTAGAAATTGATAAAAGACATCGTTAAATTTACTGGTAAATAAAATAACGCGGCCATAGCATAATTATAATAATATTAATAATAATAAAAACTACACGCGCGCAACTCTATACTAAAGGAGTACTAATAACTAGCGGACCATCCGAAAAGCGAGCGTGATCTCTGGCGCCATTGATACAAGTACTTAGTTGGGCAGCTGTAAAACGCCGATCGCCATGTCAGTTTTTTGTACGGTCAGACACGCCAGCGGCGGTTCATAAAGGATTTTTGCGTTCTTTGTAGATAGTCGCCGGAAGTTATATTATTGTGAATTTAATGTGTCAAAATAATCATTATTTCAGTGCATTAGGTACAAAGCATTGGATCCTTTTGAGATTAACTGTTACACGGAAAATATACCTGAGGTAATAAAACTAGGTACCTATTACAATGTAATGTCTGTCCAGATTACTTTTTTGCAAGCATTTGAACCTTGTTGCACAAATGTTACAATTAACTGTAGTTAAATCCAGTTCACTCAAAAATGGAAATGGAGCTATTACTTTTTTCACCAGGCTTGACATTATTGCACTTATCGAAATATTACACTAAATACAACCTATTGTACTGTTTAGCATAAGCAGGTACCTTTGTATATTGTAATTAATTTAGCCCGGGCGACTGAGGGTCGGCGACCAATACAGCACAGATAACCAGATAAAGAGTGGGAGTCTTTTACCCGCCCTCCTTGCATTTTAATTGGCAGATACATGTTTTTATCCATATCTGTTCCCGTTGTAGCCATATGAATGCCGCGGCAATTAGATTTATATGGAAAACTATTCTTGACTACTGTTTGACAATCGGCGTTGGATTTACCGTATAAAGCACGTAAATTCCAACATTTGAGATATTTCAAAATATTGTCTAATATTATATAATCATTAGATTAAACTAACTTGAAATACATAATAATGTATTATATAAAAGCATGATAATATATATTATTTGTATCCCCAAGGAAAAATAAATATGCACGGTTATGGATAAAATGAGACAAATAGTTACTGACAAGGATAACCTTAAACAAAATGCCGCTCTTTAATTTTTAGGGCAAGGCTAGAGTAGAGCGGCGGGGCTTCATATTCAGATATAAAGGGTCCTGCACCTGAGCTCCCGTCTTTTTGTAGCTCATGAAATAGTGCCTCTATAAATTTCGTTAAAATTTGACTGCAAACTATTCGTAAAGAGACACATTTTGAAATTATTTTCAAATGTATAGGGTGCTCCAAAAACGTGTATTATACAAAACTTATGTTTTTTTAAATGGAACACACTTTATATTTTTGCATTTTTGGATTCTGCATGCAAATTTAGTGTCAGTTTGTATTATATTCCCTATATCAAAACTTAGCCGTTTCGAAGGTATTCGACATTTTATAGAAAAAATTACAGTTGTTACAACTATTTCAAAATTACATGTCAGATAGTTTAGGCATTGGTCTTTCTGAAAATAGCTAACAGAAGTCTGTAATACATCCAGAGTGTTTAATATTTACTGAGCAACACGTCAATTTTGAAAGATGCAAAACTCAATTTTATCTAATGGACACCCAGTATATTATTCTCCAGTTGAAAGTACCATTCAATTCTAAATCGAATGATATACCATTGTCCTATACCTACCTATCTCTTAAAGGTGCTCAAGATATAATCAATTTTATAGTAAAGTGTTCGAAAATTTAAGTTACGCCGTTTACCATACCTGTATATTAAAATCACATAGCGACAAATTGTGTCTCTAGCCTCTTATCTGAATTTGAAGCCTCGCCGCTCTACCCTGGCTGTACCCTCAGATATAGGGAAGTCAATATAAATGCACATATTTTTGGACGTAGTAGTTGGATATTTCCATTGCTACTGTCCGCACCCTGTATACAACTATATATTTTTTAAATTGCCCATTAATACTTTTTAAATACCCTGTATTATATATGTCTCTAATTTCTCTAATTTTAAAATGTGCAACAGTTCTTTTGGTCGGTAAAGCTATATAAACCTATAACAGAAGAAGGGAGTGCTACATAACGCCACAATATTTTCGAATAGACTGATATAAGTCACAGTTTAGTTCAAATTAAAATTAATAACGGTAGTTAAGGGCTCAAAAATTTGAAATATTAATCGAGCTACACAAAAACCCATGAACTTGTAAAATACATACTCGGGCTACATAATGTAATGTTTGCATCTTCTGTATATACAAAGACCTGTTACTAGGTAGGTATATAATTTTTTTTATTGAAGAAGTAAAATCCCATCTAAGAACGTCCTGATATAACAAAAAAAAATAGGAATCACTTTTTAGTATCTTTATACCTATTGATTTTTTCCCATAAATATTTTGTCTGAAAATAGAATAAGAATATACTAAAATTATTTTTTTTTGTTCTAAGCATATTTTTTTGGAGAAAAAAATACATATTCCAACATCTAACACAATAGAAGGCATATAGAATGGGCATTGCTTATTTTCTCTATTTTTTTGTTTAAATGCTTAGTCTTATGCATATGTTTTGTTGTTGATAAACCATTTTAAAAATATCAAATATTTTTTAATTATATTATTGTAGCAACCGCGTAATAGTTTTGAAAGACACGTGGTACCTAACTGCTTTAAATTTCGAAAGAAGTGCCCTAGTGACAGAAATAATGTTTGCCTTAACTTATCAATATATCTAGAAAAGAAATAGTTTTCCAGCTGGAAATCTAAGATCTAGAAATACGTCTTTTTCTGTTTTTCCATTTTACAATAATCATTAATAACATTTTACAGAACAACTTTTTAAGTTTTAGAAGTATTTTATATTTATGTACGTACTGGCTAACCCATATATATTTTCAAGAAACATTTAACTAGCAATAAGTTATATATATATATATGTTTCTTGAAAATTGACAGTGCATTCTCAGTTTACAATTTACTTTAAAATTCAGTATGCGTAAAGAATATTATCTGTCTGAATGTAATTTTGCTTGAGTATTTTCTATGTAGCCTTGAAGAAAATGAAAAGTAAAAAATTTAAATTTCCGCAATTTAGCGTTTTATGCCGCCCATGTCTTGTATTGAATAAGTAAATTAATTTTATTAATATAACTGAGGGACAACTAATTCAGATATATTATTATAATAGACATTATACTTACCTAACACTGGGCGTGCAGAATTAATAAGAAGAAAAAAGAAGTCATGGAGATAAGTCAGATGTGATGCGAGCTCAGCTAATTCTGATGCGAGCTCTGTGAACGGCGGAGGCTAGTCAAAAATGACTTTGTTTTATATTTAATTCCGTATTTCAGTTATTCCAGTTTAAATTATGATTTTCGGCATCTAAGCGTATTCGCCATCTAAGCGAAGATAATTAAATACCTAATTAGATTTGTTCTTCCATTAAGAGACAGTTCAATAATTTGTGATTTTTGAAAAATGTTAAATAATTTTGTACAAAATTTATTTCAAATATTTGGTACATAAAAATATGGGTTCGTTAGTCCTCCATGTGTTGGCATTATCTCGCTTTTTAATAATGCTATCTCCTTTTGTTCATACGGCATTAATACGGCTACAATTTTGACAAAGAAATTACTTGCAAGCACCCTGACTATGTTATTAGAACATTTACATTTCCTATAATATGCTTTTATTACTCTCCTTCATTTTCAAATAAAATTAATATCTTCATGTCTTCAATTCATTATAGCCATAGACTTAATAAGAGGAGACCTCACGGCAGTGGCGGTTTTACCATAAGAGCTGCGGAGCTGCAGAACACATAAAATTTTATGTATTTAAGCTTTTAAGCATATTAAATACCAACAAAATACAAAATATTTAAAATTTAAAGAATCCAAATGTTCTCGCACTTAGAACAATTAGATGCGTCCTTTGTTTTTATTGGCTAATCAGGCACGTGACCCAGTACACGATTATACGGGATTATGTGGCTGCAACAACAACAGCCACAGCAGTAAATTCAGTAATATTTCATAATAGGACGTGGTACGTGGTCGTTTATTTCTGTGAGCGGCATGGGGCATGGGTATATATTTTCGTTTATGCGTCCACGGATATTATACCTAGTTACTAAAATGAATAGCGTTTCGTT
This sequence comes from Pogonocherus hispidulus, assembly GCA_963924545.1. Taxonomy (NCBI): domain Eukaryota; kingdom Metazoa; phylum Arthropoda; class Insecta; order Coleoptera; family Cerambycidae; genus Pogonocherus; species Pogonocherus hispidulus. Next base: position 51,680,171 of record OZ004699.1, read on the forward strand.
TTTACAAAAAACTTTATTTGCTTCTCTGCCTTAGAAGGATAAACTGAAAATAAAAGAATTAGGTAGGCCAGCACCACTATTAAATATTGAAGTTAGTGGAACAAGCCGAAGTAAAAGTTACAAAAGACAATTCAACAATAATGTATACACAAAAACAGAGTGGATGTGCGGGTGTGATATAAAAAATGCACTCTTTTGTTTTCCGTGCTTACTTTTCGGTGGAAATAAAGCATGGACAATATATGGCGTGACAGATTTCAGTCATTTAAGTCAGAGCTTCAAGAGACATGAAATAACAAAAAATCATTTGTCAAATGAGGTTAACTTGGCCCTATTAGGTAAAATAAACATAAGAAGTCAGTTAGATTAGAACTATATAGGATTGTCACATGGGCATGGCCGGGATTTTCTGTGATTGTTGTACCGGGAATTAGCTGTATGGTCCCGATTGAAATTCCCGGTTGAAGTTCAGAAGTGCCAGGAAAACGTATGACCTTGAAAATTTTGAAAATTTTGCGGCTCCGGCCAGACTTAATATCCCGGAATTGAATTCGACCAATGTGACAAACCTAAGCAGAACACATACAATTAATGTTCACGCGCCGCCACTGCCTCACGGTTCATTCATAAATAACCTTTTGTTTTGTATCAATCATTTGTAATGTGTATGACAAAGAATACCGAGAGAAAGAACGACAAAATTCCGACTCCGTGCGGCGTTGCAAAAATTTTGGGAGAACTTGCTTCCGACGCCAAAGGCGTACTGTTTTTGGAAGGGTTGGGTATGATAATAAAACATCAAAAAAGGAATTTTAAGAAAATCACTACTATTATTATTTATTTATTTATTTATTTATTTTAGAGTACAATGTCCAACGGGACGAATCCCAGTTACAGAACAAGGTTTTAAAAACAACATTAAAAATACATAATATAAAATCATAATATAGACAACATGAGTAAAAATACAAAACAACAAATAAGAAATACAAAGATATATCATCAATACAATATACAGACGACTATGCAAATAAATTTTTAATATATTCAGTTGAATGAAAAAATATATCAAGTCGATCTTCATACATTTGATAGTTAACAGTAATTTGATAAAGAGGGGAGGCTATGAGAATGTTTGTACGGGGTGTTGGCAATTGCAGCACTGAATTAGATCTAGAATTGAGTCGAGGAACACGATATAAAATTCGAGACAGCAGAGAAGGTGCATTCAGAGAATTATTGATAATTTTATGCAAAAAGATTAGAGAGTACATAATGCGCCGACGTTGTAAGCTAATTAAGTTGAATGTGGATAACAAAATGTCTTGCGGAATACCACGAACCGGATAGGTGCCAAAGTTGATGAAATGTAATGTCTTTAAGTATCTCCGCTGCACCTTTTCTACTTGTGTGATATGAATGTCATAAATTGGACTCCAAACAATGGAGGCGTATTCCAGCTTGCAGCGAACAAAACAATTAAAGAGCGTATTAAATGTGGCTACATTTCGAAAACCCTTTGAATTGCGCAAGACAAAACCCAGACTTTTAAATGCAGATTCAGTTACTGACTGAATATGTGTGTCAAATGATAAATTATCACAAAATGTAACACCTAGATCTTTGAATTGCGTGACTCTATTTAAAATAGTGTTGTGCATAATGTAATCAAGACGTTGAACATTTTTCCGACGACTATAAGACATGATATTACATTTACTGATGTTCAACGGTAAGTAATTATCTTCACACCAACGATCTAATACAGATAAGTTGTTCTGTAATTTAGAGTAATCAGATGCCGTGTTTATCTCAATAAATAACTTAAGATCATCAGCATACATTAAATAATTAACATCGAACAAATCAGTCAAATCATTGATAAATATAATGAAAAATAAAGGTCCCAGAATCGATCCCTGTGGAACACCTGACAATTGCGAAAAATTACTTGACTGAAAGCCCCGGTACTGAACGAATTGGAATCTATTTGTAAAATAAGAGCGAAACAAAGTCAACAGAGAATCAGATACACCCGTTAAATACAGCTTCTTAATTAAGAGATCATGGTTAAGCCGATCAAAAGCCTTAGAAAAATCGGTGTATATTACGTCTACTTGACTACCTCTATCGAGCACTTCAGATATATACTGCACTTTGTTGACGAGGTTGGTTGTAGTCGACCGCCCCTTCACGAAACCATGTTGATGCTCACAGATATATCTCTCCACATGAGAGTATAAATAATTGTGAATGACTATCTCAAAAATTTTTGAAAAATTACTTATAATTGCAATAGGCCTATAGTTGGTTATATTATTTTTGGAATCTTTTTTGTGAACAGGACATATTCTAGAAAGTTTCCATGAGTCTGGAAACACACTATATTTAAGAATGGCATTAAAAATCATTTTTAAAGGTTTGGCAAAGATTATTCCACAATCTTTTACTAAAAAGGCAGGTATTAAATCAGGCCCCATTGTAAAATTACCTTTAATTTTTTTAATGGCTTGTATTATATCATCTTCAGAGATTTCGGGAATGCTCAATAGGTCACAATTTGTAACAGTGTCGTAGTTGAAAGAAGGGGCAGTACTTCCGCTGAAAGCTTTCGAGAAATAATCGGCGAATGCATCTACTATATCAGAAGGCTCATATAATGTAATATCATTATAACTCATGTGTGAGGGAATAGATGTGGAACTTGCTTTTGAGTTGATATAGGACCAGAAACGTTTAGGATGTATAGATAAGTCTTCCTCGATAGATACCAAGTAGTCCTTGTAGGCGAAATTAATTAGGGATTTGACTTCAGATCTTAATACCTTGAATTTATTATAATCGTCTGCATTAGAGGACAATTTATAAGTACGCCACAGCTTATTTTTGAGTTTCAATTTCTTAATGATATTGCCATTAAACCAGACTGGGAATTGACTATACAGCAAAAGCTTGTGAGATTAGCGATTAAATTAGTATCGGAGTTTTAATGTAGGGAATATGAATTGAAACTTGAACACTTAAAATTCTGAATTAAGTAAAGGTGGTGTACCTACTACATTACAAAAACTTATATATACAGTAGTGTAAAAAAGTATTTTTCAGTTTTTCAAAGATACCCAAACTCTGTATAAAGGGTTCAATTACATTTAAAAGTGAAATATAATTTAAAATAAGAAAGATGTACATGGTGTTAGTTTTTAATTCAACTTTTTGTTTCAAGTTATTTGACTTACTGTTTTCAAAATAACTCTTAAAAGCCTGATAATGGTGATTTTCTCTTAGATTAGTATAAAGGATACCTTTAAAAATTACCTAGGTTACGCAACTGATTTTAATTTTTGTGTGCAAACGTTGCATGTTGGCTTCACACTTACCAAACATTATAGGTTTTTTAATTTGTTATGCAACAAAGTGCTGAATGATGTCTTAGCTTCTTGTTTGGATTCTTGTTTTGACCATATTTAAGTATGTGTGTAGGTAACTCCAAAAACTAACACATCAGCCATATTTTAAAAAATAACAAAAGCAATTCCATAATATAATATAGTATATATATACATACTATATTCCGGAAAATGATAAGGAAGCCAGCCAACACGCCCCTGAAAATTCGTAAATATGGCGTCACAAATATAGCGACCGAATAACAAAACAAAACTTGGCAAAATTTACCTATGGAAAGACAGTTTGGAATATAAAGAATTCAATTTTCCATACACTTGACACTGACGCACCATTTTCTGAAGAATAGCAATGAAATCCTTACGAGAAACACTGAAAAATTCACAAAAGCAAAATTCCGACTGCCAGCAACACCGCACAAAAGAAATACTATAAAATACTACGATTCACGCGCATTGTTACCGGTATCAATGAACATGCGGATTTGAGTAGGGAGCAATGATGCCTGTTCATTCCATTTTTGCGTTATGAAGTTAGTTTTTATAGCAACGTTTATCTACTTAACTGGGAAACGGAAAAATATTTTAATGTAATATTTTAACCTTAACCCATAATCATGGTAGTTTAAATGTGAAAATATAAATTACACAATTGACAGTTTGGCAACAGTTTTTCGTACAATCATAAAGTAGACCTTGCAGTTGACCAGCTAAAGAGTAAACAAGGGGTTCTCTGATTGCTTTAAAATGTAAACAATTACATCTCCCTTGTCTTATAAATCTATGAAAATTAAATAAAACTATGGGCTTCTTAGTCGTTTTATTTGTATAGGATAAATCCCAACACATGAGTTTTCTTAATGCTAGATATGAAATTTGTATCTTGCGGCACAAAAGAGATAAACGTTGTTATGTGCATTCATAAGTTAACCGAAAGGGGTTAAAAATAGTTTTTTTACAAAAAATAAGTGTAGTTAAATGAACAATTTAAATGTCTTGAACGGGTAACTGAAACTTAATTAATACTTTCTTTTGATGCCATCAGTTTTGGGCTACCTATCATATTTTGCAAGATTTCTATACCGAAAAATAATCAAATATCGGCCAGAAATTCGAATCCCAAAGTTTACAGTTTACAGAATAAATATAGTTATCTTACGCGCACGCCCATTGCGTGCCGCTTCTGCTTTCCCCTTCCTGGCTGACCGGCCGTAGAAAGCGAGGAACCCCTCCCCTACCGCATACACGCAGTCTCGGTCTCGCAGAGGCACAATGAGTCAGGTTTTCGCTCCGAACAGTTTTGTGTTTTGTGGTTTGTGATGACTTATTATACCTTGTACAGAGTAGACCAAACGTGAAGCAAGATTACATTACATATCACATGTATCAACATGCCTACAGTATATTTGTTCAGTAGATGGTTGCACAACAAAGCGTGGAAGTGGATTGCAAAGGACTAAGTAAGTTTACATTTGTTTTAATTATTACCTATATGTTACGTTAAACCGAATCAATATTACTTCTTTGTTTTTTTTTTGAATATGCTGTAATTAACACAAGACAATTTGATTTTTTAAAAGGTTTATTTAGGTATTTCGCCAATTTTCTTGAAATTTTGTCTACCCCCCTATTTTCGGGTGTGCTGAACACGAATCTAACAATATTTTCTTGCGATCGGGCAGTTTTTGAGAAAAAAATTAAACAAACTACGGCCCCTAGGAACATGAACAGTAATTTCGTTTTTGCACATCATTTAGGACACAATCCACTAAATATACTATTAAATTACGTAAGTAAACGAAAGCTTAATTAGTGCATAACACGTCTTTTCAGTAATTTCATGAAAAACATTTATTTAAGCAATAATTGTCTTTTATCTTCACGTATTTATTATCCAATCCGTCATTTGCATTTTCAGCCGACAGTTCGACGTCACGACGGTATTGTTGCCAAATATTCATGAATGTCGGGTAAATAGCCGAGTCGTCGAGTGCCATAATAAATATGGTATATGTATATCAAAGTATGTACATAAAAATACATTAAAACTGCCTGAATAAGTAAAAGATAGTAAATTAAAAATTATAGCACCTATGAACACTTATATTCGTTTTTGCAGATCATTTAGGTAGGTATACACCAGGCAAATTTTAATGAAATATACGTTAAGTGTGAAGTTTTTGCGGACATTATTTTTTTTGTTGAAAACGATAGCTGTTTTATCATAGAATGCAAATCTAAAAATCCCAAAAAATCGGAAGTGAGCTAAAGTCAGCATTTAAAAAAACATGGCCGCTCGCGTTATTTTTAAGGTAGGTAGGTATTTAAGAAGCATACATTCATGTATGACAAATTGTTAAGTCTTCAGAATGCAGATCTAGATGAATTACTAAACGTTGGTTATAAATTTGTCTCCTTTATGTACGGATTAGACGGATCCCGAGACATTATAGAAGAACGATTATAGGCTTTACAACATTGGTACAGCTAAGCGGACGCTCGAAAAATCTTTTGATTTGGGCGTTCTTCCTCCAACGAAAGTTGCACTAAAGCAACATATTTTAAAGTAGAGGTGATTACATTAATAGCAAATAATTTTTAGGACCTAGCTTCGGACAAAGGTATTATAGGCACAAAAATAAATACAACACAAGGTTTAAAAATGTAGGGTTTTATTAATGCAGTCAAAATTTTATTCTTAACTAGTTTAATTTATTTACTTTTTATGTATCAATACCTAATGCTTGCATAAAATCAAACAATCTCCAAGTAAAAAGTATCCTTATCTAACCAAAACCTTAAGTTTAAAGGATTGGAATTGGAACATCATACTTTCGATCATCGAATTATGTGTTGTATTTTTATGTATATTGTATACTTTAAATTGCGTGTTTTGTAAATACCGTCAAGAACGGTGTAACAATCCAGGAAAATATTAATAAATAAATAAATTGGTGAACTTGTCTAATTTAAATTATTTAAAATTAAATATTGGTAAATTTAAGATTATGAGGTAGGTAATAAATATAAAAGTCCGAATGCTATGGACAATAATAAACTAGCATATGTAAATATTTTTTAAAATTTGGGTAAGCCATCATTTTGGCATATTTGATATGGTCCTTACTTTCCAATCCTTTAAACGTAAGGTTTTGGTTAGATAAGGATACTTTTTACTTGGAGATTGTTTGATTTTATGCAAGCATTAGATATTGATATATAAAATTTTATTCTTTTTTTCTCTTAGCCAGTTTAATTAGTTTACACTAATTAAACTGGCTAAGAGAAAAAAAGAATAAAATTTTGACTGTATTAATAAAACCCCACATTTTTAAAACTTGTGTTGCGTTTATATTTGTGCATATAATACCTTCCCATAGTCTTTCTTGTAGTATATTTTGTGCTCTACAAAATAGTGTATGTACAATTTTACTCTATATTGTACAGTTCTCCCGAAATTCGTGGCGAAAACCTTAGAGGAACAAATTTTACAGTAAGAATAATGTGTTTTAACAGCTCAGCTTCGCGAAATTGAGACATTTTATATTTTTAAGTTATAAAACGAACCATAAGAAACATCTTTTGCGAAAAACGCACAAAATGCGTATCCCCGTAACGAAAAGCACTCTCTGAGTGCCAAAAAATATATATATATATATATATATATATGTACGAGGATCTTGTAAATGACTGAGTTTTTGTAGTTAACTATATTGTAAAGTTAGTTAGTCATATTAAAAAGTTAAATGTAGGAAGTCAAAAAATTTTTAAAAAATCGTTTTCTTTTTCGTTTTTTTTGGAACGTTATGGAAGGAAATTTATATTCTTGGTTATATCTAAATTAAAATATCATTTTTTTCCAATTTTTAAGCTTAAAATCCTGTAAAAATAAAACAAATGTTAAAATTGCTCCAAGGGATAAGAAGATATTTCATTTTCAATAATTTGAAGGGGCGGCCATGTTTTTTCAAAATGACGTTTTTAGCTCACAACGGATTTTTTGGGATTTTTATATATTTGTTCCCGAACATAAAACCTATCGATTCCCATTGGAAAATAAATGTCCCCTTAAACTTCATTGAAAAAATAAGATTTGCCTGGTCTAGTAACCCTTTTTCTGACTTGCCGATTTTATTAATTATTTGTTTATTTGTATGTGATATCAGATTTCATGTTACTGTTATTATTGGGATATTTATTTATATGTTTATATTTATATATTTATGTTTTTATGTTTACAAAAAGGTTTTTATTTATTTGCATCTGTTGAAACATACCTATTTTTTATTTTTATTTTTTAAAGTACATATATGTTTAAATTTACAGTAAAATATATTATTTTTATTTATTTTCCTTAGAGGGACATATTTTATTTAATGAATAGATTACCTATAATTTCTCTATTTTCTTATTTTCGAACTAGCCTAACCTAAACTAAACTAACCTTTCCTGGCAATTACATGTTCATATTTTCACGTTGGTCCTTGCTGAGCATATTATAATTTTTTGGATAGAATATAGATAATAATAGAAGAATAGACAGAATATAGATAATTTTGGATTAGAATATATACCTATAATCTATTCATTATATTTGTATAAAAAACTCTGCCCATTGATATTTCACCAAAGTTGTGTACAATAATCAATCTAATAATTTAGTTACTGCAGTAAATAATTTTTTCTTTGCCAAATGAACATATAATTTATAAGCATGTGGAATTAAATTAATTCTATAAAAAAAAATTATATTCCTTTTACCATGCATTTTCTTCCAAAAAGATATTTTGAACTTTTTTAGCTCAAATGAAAATGTTATTTTTTTCCGTTTATTTTGTTTTGATGATAAAAGAAAACTATTTAACTAATCGATGATTTTGGAAAAGTTGTTAGCTGTTGAAATAGAATTTATTTTTTCAATAAAAAACAAAAATTATTTAGTGCATTAATTGAATTATTATTAAAGTGATTATAGTATAAAACTTTGGTGAAATACCAATATGGGCAGAGTTTTTTTATGAAAATAAATGTTTCAACAGATGGAAAAAATAGACCTTTGTAACCAAAAACTAGCATATATATTAAATATAAGCATATATATTAAATAAATAAACAACCCAATAATAACAGTAACATAAAATTTCATCATCATCTCATACCCAGTAAACTCACATACGTTAGAAAGTCGTTTATAATGTCCTAACACCATTGGAAAAAGAAGTGTCATTTTTACGTAGGTACCTACAATTAACTTACAAATGTCGCGGTTTTACACGTGTAACATAACGAAAGTATAAACGTTTAATATTCGTAACTATGAAACGATAAATTTTAATATTAACATGCTTTAACTTCCACGTTTTAAAATAACGTTATATTAAGGTTTTTGGTTAACGTAAATTAAATGTAGTAAAGAAGGTTTAAATAACATATTTTTTCAACGTTTTTTTTTATTAGATTTTAACATGTTATAATCTTAACGTTAAAATATAACAGAGATTAACAGATTACGAACTTAAACATAGAACAAAAATAAAAATCAGTCTTTTTTTAATAAATAAAGTTTCTGAATTGATTCTGAAATTGTTAAATAAGTATTTTTATTTATGTTTGCCTTGGTTTATTCTAGTTGATGAATGCTTGAGCCATTCCTTTACGCTTCATGCAACTCGCATGTTGTTCTTTTCGTTTGACGAAAAATTGAGTTTGGCAGCTTCTGAAACAAAACAAATCTCAAGCACTATATTATTTATTTATTATTTATTATTTACCATAAACAATGGCCATTGGAGTGGTTTGTTCGAAACTCATTTTAATATACCATCTAATATTTAATAATTGAAAAAACGATACTGTACAAATATATTGAGCACTGGCCCATAGCTACTATATACGTGGGACAATTTAATTTTTTTTTTTTAATTAATTTTCTGATTTTTAACTGACTTCTACGATATAAATTTTTACAGTATTGCTTAAGGAAAAATTGCATAGTATGGATATACCTAAGTATTTTTAAATTCAACAGTTGATTTTTTTAAATCTGACGGTAAAAATATAATTTTGTCACAAATGGTATATACTATAGGGACAGAAATGAAAAAAAAAATATATTTATTTATCACATTTAAAAAATGGAAACAGAGGAGAAGAAATAATTTTAGATTAGTTAATACAATTTTAGCCCGTTTAAACCGTGCGCCATGTTTATGTAAAAATCACACAGCATAAATGTTGTTGTCACTTTCATATTTGAGATTTAAGTAGGTAAACATAATTTGTAAATAAATTGTAACTTGAATAAAACACCCAGAACTGTATAAATAAAATAAAATTCAATAGATACAGAAATTATCTTACCTTATAGATGAAAATATCTCGACTACATTTTGTCCAATGACAAATATGCAACTGACAAAATTTTGCAAGAAAGAAATCGAAATGATCACGTGATCGTCTACGGACCAATAAAATTTTTTAATCCAGACAAACGTTTAACTACATCATTATTGACACGTATTAAAAACGTCAATTTCTTCCTTGTTTCAACCACTATACTTGCTACAGTTTTCAAGCAATTAAGTGTTATATACTTACTACTGCGTATACACCTATTTATATGTTTATTATTTAATGTCATTGTATTGAATTGTTCTGTACAAAATATGTTTTAGGTTAATGTTTTTACAAATATTTATTAAATGCAAAACGTTTAAAACACGCTTTATAGGCATTATTAGAATCCGTAATTCCAAAACCTTACAAAAACGTTTTGCTAAAATTTGAATAGACTATTCAGTTGATGTGGACGTATTATAAACGTTTAAAAAAAGGTTTGTTTAAATATTTTAATAACGTTTATTCCACGTTGGAAAAAAACTGCTAACATTTTAAGTGAAAAAGCTATGTAATTCTAACGTTACGATAGACCATTATTTTTCCAACAATAAATAAACGGTTGAATTTGTAACGGAACACGAATTATTAATCACTGGTACGTTGAGAATACGTTTTCAAAACGTATGTGTGTTTACTGGGTCTCAGAGTCGCGACTGCAACCCCTTAAAACCCAAAATATAAAGTTCTGATGTTTATCATTCTCTTGCAAAAATATGTTTCATATACTTTTCCATCTTCGCTGAAATTATATATGATTTTACATTTATTTAGCTTTTATTTTATTAAATATCTTTTACTTATTCAGGCAGTTTAATGTATTTATGGACATATTTTGATATCATATTATTATAGCACTCTACGACTTGACTATTTAGCCGACATTCAAGAAGGTTTGGCGACAATGCCGTCATGACGATATTACTGTCAGCTGCAAATGCAAGTGGCGGTTTGGATAATAATATGTGAAGATAATAGACAATTATTGCTTAAATAAATGTTTTTTCATGAAATTACCTATTGAAAATTCGTCTTATGCTCAAATTACCTCAGCTTTCGTTTACTTACGTAATTGAAAAGTATATTTAGTGTTTTGTGTCCTAAACGATGTGCAAAAACGAAATTAACTTTCATGTTCATAGGTGCTATAGTTTGATTAATTTTTTTCTCAAAAACGAAGCCCGACCGCAAGAAAATATTGTCTGATTCGTGTTCAGCACACCCGAAAATAGGGGAGGTTGGCAAACTTTCAGGATAATTGGCGAGGTGTTCTCTATAGTCAATCATTACCCTAATTTTAAATATTTATATTGCAATCTGAATACTCGCGGATACATTGATTACCTATTCTTACAAATAGGAAATAGGCTACGCAGAAACAACTAAAAACTTCTTAAATTATAAGTAGATGAAAAACTGCCGATATGCGGTTAGTGATGTGAAATTTTCAAAATTTGTTAATATATGCAGGGAATTAAGTGTAGCCAAGATGTTGAAGAAGTTTAAAAAAAAATGTTTGGGTTCATATCTGTAACCGTTTTCAAATTATCATTTTTTAAAAAGCGCTCGCGCTTTGCAAAGTATTATGGCTCGCTCGTTTTATGGCGCGAATACTGGTGTTTCTAATATGGATGTGTAGACTTCCAGTAAATTTTGATATTATTTTATATTTTGTATTTATTTTTATAGTGTCCCAAATAACGAAATGCATAAGCGGAATTTATACCCCATTGCGGAGTGCGAACGATCGATACCGACACGGTAAAAAATAATTAAGAATAAAAAAGGATTTTACGCTGTAAGAAAAGAATGAAATATAAACATACCTATCTGCGAAACATCAATTTAAGCACTTTTCTGTGAAAATAATGTCAATAAAATTTGGTAGGTATTCTATACATACCGGGTGTCAACGGATCTATTAGACAAGCCATAACTTCTAGAGTATTGGATGTATCAAAATGAGATTTGGTATAGGTAAATGGTAGAGGAAGAGGAAAGTTTTTGCATATTTTTCACGTTTAGGTTACTTCCGGTTTCACCGGAAATGGCTTCAATTTTGAATTTTTAAATGGAACACCCTGTATATTTTTACATATTTGAATTTCTGAGACAATTTTGGACTAGAAAATGACATTAAAACTTTTAAAGTATAATACTTGTATACGAATTTATTAAAAGCTTCACTGATGTAAATGTATTTTATGAGCTTATTTTTAATCCAATCACAATGAATTTAGTATCGTTGGATTCGCAAAAAAATCCCCTTTTGAAAAGTGCTTGTCTAAAAAGTGTTGCCATTTGAAAAAAAATAGCTAGATATAAAAAAGTAATTTTGCCAACTTGTCTCGTTCCTATCTATCATACTAATCACTAAAACTTTGCGATTACATTTTTCTGACATCATCTAAGGCCTTCAGATTAGTTTGCGCTCAATCATGGCCACCTAGATGCAATATTAAAAATGCCTCTAAAAAAATCAAGTTGACGAAAAAACTTTTTAAAATGTCATTTTCTAGTCCAAAATTGTCTCAGAAATTCAAATATGTAAAAATATACAGGGTGTTCCATTTAAAAATTCAAAATTGAAGCCATTTCCGGTGAAACCGGAAGTAACCTAAACGTGAAAAATATGCAAAAACTTTCCTCTTCCTCTACCATTTACCTATACCAAATCTCATTTTGATACATCCAATACTCTAGAAGTTATGGCTTGTCTAATAGATCCGTTGACACCCGGTACTATAATAGTTTGGTAATAGTGACTATAGTAATAGCAGACATATGTAGATGTATATGTCTGGTAATCGTAATCGGTATTTCATTGAACATTCAAATAAATTTAAATTTCAAAGGTATAATAATTTTGCCGCATACCTATTTCATGCACTAAAGATACCTATCAAATGTACAAAAAACGCAGACCGGCGTCTGGCGCTATTCATACTGTAGTGGAGTAAAAACAACGGAAAAAATCGCTTCCTTCTCGAAAAAAAATTTTTTAAGGTATAACCACATGAAACCTATACAGGATCATTGGTTGGGTCCTTGTGCATGTGAAATGACTAATTACGACATCTTTAGGGGGGTCAGACATTTTTTATCCCCAAAAATGTCAATAATTTGTCAAAATGTTATATTTATGTTTTTTAAGACATACCACGCGATAACTTCGAAACTAATTAACTTATAAACATGAGTTTTTTTTTTTATCGATTGAGGACATATAGGCGGTCATAACTATACTATTTTAAGTCCCCTGGTTAGCGTATTTTTTCTTGGAGAATGGAGTAAACTCGAAATTTTACTTTTATTGCTGCATGATTTTCGGTAAGCGAGAAACATTTTTATTTCAAGGAATTTTGCCATAGTATCTGCGTATGAATTAAAGAAAAAATATTGAAAAAGTTTTTAGAACAAGAACTAACCTTCTGTGACAAACAGTTTTCGAGTTATCGCCGTTTAAAATTAATAACACAGGGGCGCGCTGAGCCGCGCGACGTGCTTTTCGAAGACGCTATCAAATTATCGCACCGTACCGCGCTCTCGATGTGTTTTGAAGGCCCGCTTGGGTGATCTCCTGACCAATATAAAATATCCAAAAAGAATTTTGTATTAAAAAAATAATTTAATGTTCTAGTATAATATATATATTTTCTAATTTCATGATTCGATAAATATTTTCTATCAGGAAAACAAATTTGCATTGTATTTACATTCATATTTTTAATATAAAGTTAAAACACGAATTACAAAAAAAAGGACAGAAATTTAAAAAAATTAGAATTTTCTAGACTCCGAATCTGACGAACTGAGGTCTTCATTTTGTGGTCTGTTACTATATAATGGGTGGTATGAATAAAAACGAAGTACCTGCTACTACTACAAGTATTAGTATATTCTACATAGTATTTACTTTAAAACGAAGTAGATACTACATTTCAAAGTACTCCTTTCTATTTTTCCGGAAATGCTAAAAATAATAGAATTCTTCTAAACATTATGATTACTTTAATACTTTTTACTGGTAAATACTTCCATTTTAACAACAACTGAAATATTTTCTCCGTCATTAGCGAAGTTGATATCATGGCAGCCGCATCGTGCGTGCTACAAAGTGATTACTTTAAAAATGGTTCAAATACATAGAAATAAAATTTATACTGCAAGAAGACACTACGACGCTGATACCATATACCGTCAAATATTTAGGTAAACAATTAAGTACCATCAATTTAAAATGTTTTATGTTTATATTTTTCATCTAGGTTTAGTAGGGAAAACGTTACTTTCTCGTTACTCGTTACTCTTCTATCACACTTCCTTCATCCGAAGACATCTTAAAGGACTGTTGATGTTATAAATACATACAAAACTGAAACTGTCTCCCAAAAACTTTTAAACATGTATATCTCGTTAGCCGTGGCCTGGCGCACGGCGTATGTGTGACGGTACAAGTACACGTACAAGTAAGTACAAGTACACATTTCAAAGAATGTATTTTAAAGTAGATATTACGTAGAATATACTAATACTTGTAGTAGTAGTAGCAAGTACTTCGTTTTTATCCATACCACAAATTACATATTTACATTCGTCGCAACATTTTAATCCTTGGGCTAAACACGTGCACCTATTATGGTTGCAATTTTTGTCAATCCGATGTTCCGACACTACTTGACATAGAACATGCTTCACCACAAAGTAAAATATAGTCCATATTATGAAGTATCTACTTAACAAGTGTAGTACATTCTTTGAAATGTGTAGTACTTACTTCCGTCACACATACGCCGTGCGCCAGGCCCCGGCTAACGAGATATACATGTTTAAAAGTTTTTGGGAGACAGTTTCAGTTTTGTATGTATTTATAACATCAGCAGTCCTTTAAGATGTCTTCGGATGAAGGAAGTGTGATAGAAGAGTAACGTAACGAGTAACGAGAAAGTAACGTTTTCCCTACTAAACCTAGATGAAAAATATAAACATAAAACATTTTAAATTGATGGTACTTGTTACCTAAATATTTGACGGTATATGGAATCAGCGTCGTAGGGTCTTCTTGCAGTATAAATTTTATTTCTATGAATTTGAACCATTTTTAAAGTAATCACTTTGTAGCACGCACGATGAGGCTGCCATGATATCAACTTCGTTAATGACGGAGAAAATATTTCAGTTGTTGTTAAAATGGAAGTATTTACCAGTAAAAAGTATTAAAGTAATTATAATGTTTAGAAGAATGCTATTATTTTTAGCATTTCCGGAAAAATAGAATGCTTTGAAATGTATCTACTTCGTTTTAAAGTAAATACTATGTAGAATATACTAATACTTGTAGTAGTAGCAGGTACTTCGTTTTTATTCATACCACCCATTATATAGTAACAGACCACAAAACGAAGATCTCAGTTCGTCAGATTCGGAGTCTAGAAAATTCTAATTTTTTTAAATTTCTGTCCTTTTTTTTTGTAATTCGTGTTTTAACTTTATATTAAAAATATGAATGTAAATACAATGCAAATTTGTGTTCCTGATAAAAAATATTTATCGAATCATATGAAATTAGAAAATATATATTATACTAGAACATTAAATTATTTTTTTAATACAAAATTCTTTTTGGATATTTTATATTGGTCAGGAGATCACCCAAGCGGGCCTTCAAAACACATCGAGAGCGCGGTACGGTGCGATAATTTGATAGTCTTCGAAAAGCACGTCGCGCGGCGCAACGCGCCCCTGTGTTATTAAATTTAAATGGCGATAACTCGAAAACTGTTTGTTACAGAAGGTTGGTTCTTCTTCTAAAAACTTTTTCAATATTTTTTCTTTAATTCATACGCAGATACTATGGCAAAATTCCTTGAAATAAAAAAGTTTCTCGCTTACCGAAAATCATGCAGCAATAAAAGTAAAATTTCGAGTTTACTCCATTCTCCAAGAAAAAATACGCTAACCAGGGGACTTAAATTAGTACAGTTATGACCGCCTATATATCCTCAATCGATTAAAAAAAACCTCATGTTTATAAGTTAATTAGTTTCGAAGTTATCGCGTGGTATGTCTAAAAAAAACATAAATATAACATTTTGACAAATTATTGACATTTTTGGGGATAAAAAATGTCTGACCCCCCTAAAGATGTCGTAATTAGTCATTTCACATGCACAAGGACCCAACCAATGATCCTGTATAGGTTTCATGTGGTTATACCTTTAAAAAATTTTTTGAAACATTTTTCTACCGATTTTACTCCACTACTGTTTCTGTCTTTGAATTAGAGAGAGATTCAACAGCGTAACGACACTAACCAATAAGCATCTTTTAAAATTCGTAATCCTAATAGAGTTTACCAGCCATCAAAAGCCGTCTAGAAAAGATTTTCGTTTGCACTTTGTTGGTAAAATGTAAGGTTGTAAGGACCACTTTGAATCATTGTCCAACCCTTAAGAATGCAAATTCGACTGGTCATCCAAAAATCGTACTGTGCAGGGGATGCTGGGGGATGATTTTTAAAAAATTAGCAAAACCTTATTTTTACATTTTTTACAACCGAGCCACTTGACGTACAATCTGCTTAAGTCTCATGTCGATATTTTTATCACAAATATATAATAATCAAAAAAAAAAAAAACTGCTCCTGTGAATGTTGCAGATACAAGGTCGATGATTCCATTGCATTTTTTTTTCTTTCCGATGCATAATTTCGTTGAAAATTTGGAAATAGTTAGAACATGTCGTACACAACGCAGTCAGCCAGCGACAAAGAGGCGGAGAAGGTTGATGTTTGGGTGCGCATAATATAAGGTTGTTTATAGAGTGTTTATTGTTTTTGCAACGTCGTGGATGTTTAAAAGTTGACCAATGTTCTAGTTTTGTAATCAGGTACATAATTGGTAATTGCCATGTCATATAGTAGGGGAAAAGCAGTTATTTTATTTTTTTATTTGTTGTATGTTGTTATGTAAATTGTAAACGGCCGGGGTAGAACCTCTTCCTGTAGAAGCGGATACCTATTATTTTATGGATTTTTACGATAAAAAAATACATACAAGAATTATTCGTAGTCAGAACTTGTCACATTATAATATTTCATCGACAGGTAACGTATTATCCCTAGGGACAAATACGGGGTTAGTGTTTCTGTCGCCAGCATTAGCACATGATAATTCATACATTTTCAGGCGCCACTACATTTTATAATTTTTTTTGCAAGAACATGTAGGACCTGTACACCCTAAAATAACATCTAAATCGAAAAAACTGCATTTATTTACGTTTTAATGATACAAAATTATGCAACAAATACTGCACATCACTTGTGTGTTAATTTGATGTTTAGGTATCTGCCACTCTTCCTACTTGAAAAAATCGTAAAACAATGGATTACTGATTACTTCTCGTTCTTTACTGCCGATTCGACGTTCTTTAGTACTGATTTCGAAAAAAATTACAGTAATTACTTTGCATACCTTTTTTACAACTACAAGTGTATAACTAGAACAGAACTATCCTTAGGTAATATTCCTTCAGTTGTGAATACAACTAAGTACTAGTTTTACATTTTTAATATTCCATCCGAAATTCTCTAAACTCATCTAGTTCAAATGTGATATTTTGCTTAATTTTGATATTGTGTGGAAAGAACGCCCTGTATATTTTTTGTTAAAATTTCGCGTATGATGGTTTTGAGGGGTCTTGATTAATGCTATCGTGTCAGATTTTAAATAAAAAAATCCCTAAAATGATGATATTACCTTGATTTTCTTGAAAAAATAAAGGTTTTATGGAATTGGACATAAATGAAAGTGGACACCCTGCACCGTTTTCGAGATATTTGCATCTAAATGTTCTATACAGGGTGTTTCTGGACGACCGTCAGTTAGCAGAATCTCGGGAACTATTTGAGCGTCATTCGCAAAAATTTGCGTACTTGACTTTTAAGAGATTCCGAACTCAATGGAAATATTTTTAGCTGTGATGTACTTCCGGTTTAACGGGAAATTCATAACTTCCTTATTTCAAATGGAACACTCTGTATATTTTTACATTTTTGAAACGCCCATCCACTTTGAGGTTGAAAACGTGCAAGTATATATCCTATACCTCAACCTAGCCGTTTCCGAGATATTTAATATTTTATAAAGAAAAATTGACAGCTTCAAGGCTTTGTAAGAGCCTTTATAACTTTTTTTGTATGGTAGATTCTTATTAGTTTTTTGGCATGTAATAAGAGCGTAAGGTTTTAACTACCTTTTGCAATTAAAAGAACTTCAAGAATTATATACCAAGTATTCCATTTTTCAATATACATTTTCGAAATTTCAAACTGCGAAAACTTTCTTAGTTCAAATGGAACACCCCGTATTTTTTTGGTCTAATTTATGCAAAATTAAATACTCTTTCTTCGAGTATAGGCATTGTAGGGGTTAAGTTTACAATTTTCTAAGATATTTCAATTTGTTTGAGGTTTTGAATAATACAATGTAAATTGTATTATTAACTATTAATATTTCAAAAATTATATATATATTTTTTGATGAAAAAATGATAACGGTTACGATACTCACGACTGCTGTGGCAATATAATGAATGTTTCCTTTATTTACTTTTGCAGTTGTTTTTACGTTTTTACAAATTCCGTTTTCATTTCTGTTATTTTATTAACAAAGAGTTATGATTTTAATTACGCAGATAGTTTCGATATATTAGGTACCTACATAATTTAGTCTTTGTTTTTTGTTTAAACTTAAAAGATACTTATTTATATAATTTTCAATCATTATATATCTACATAATATATCATATTCATATTATATTGATATATTTTCAGGTTACCGGTTTTATTTCGATATTATTTCAATACTTCTATTTTTTCAATGCTTATTTTCCAATTTTCCCCGTTTGCTTCCGAACCTTTAAATATCTAGTTCTATATACTAAATGGATACTAAATGCATTGAATCTCTTCAAGGGAACTCTTTGTGGTTGCAAAAATGTAGGTATAAGTTCCATTTGCATGTGCAATGATTTATAATCAACGTATAGAAGCGTGTAAACAATCACGAACGGCAAGAATAACACTCGACAATATTATTTTACTGCACTAGCAAAAATGTCAAATAACTCGAAAACCAGAAAAGAGTAGGTATATGACTTATTAAATATAAATGAGTGGACAATTAAAACCCCATACCCAGTATTTTGTGCAGCCATTTTTTTTATTAACTTTTTTTGGTTACCTCCACGGGATGCACCGAATAAACATTTTTTTCTCAAAAACCAGTAATATCAAATCGGCAAAACTTATATTAGTAAATAAACCAATTGTCCTTAATCTTTGAACAGCAAGATATATGGGGTGTTACATTTAAAAAAATGTATGTTTGGTACGTAACTTTTTTGAGCCACCCTATACATGTCAAAATAATTTTAAAATATGCCTGTCATTGACCTGGATAACATCCAGCATTAAAATGTTCATGAAATTATTTAGTTTGACCACAATCTTCCACCTCATCCTCCTTTGACCACCCTGTATAGTACCAGCAAATAATATCTGGAAAACTTGTGAATAATAATGAATTAATATAAAAGTCGATACTGACTTGAGCAAATTTGCGCGCACGAACGCTGTGCGCGCAAATTTATTCAGATGCGTACGGGAGGAGCATGCGTGCGCGTAGTTCGTAACACGCACGAACACACTCCGTCGCTTGTCGGTCTCTGTAACAACATCAAAGAAATTTACGCTTTACGCGTATAATTTGCTCAGTCTGGACGAGGTTCTTAATAAAATATCCTGTGCGCTGTACTAGAATAGGAATCTCCGGTCGCTAAGAAACGTAGAGTTAAAGCTAATCGTTCTTTCACAGAAACACATTTTCTAAATTTGGTATCTATCTTACCGACTTTCAGACCAATAGCGTTGACCAAAAACTCAAAATCCTCAGATGACATACAGATGAAATTATTGAAATGGCCACTGTTTTCTTCCAGCCTCATGTCAGCTAATAAATTAGTACCACCGTATAACTCCCAGCTTCGATATAACTGTGTAATCCACAATCGTTCCTTTCTTTTTTCATTCTTTTTATTAATTATACTGTGCATTACAATAAATGCTGCACTTGCAATAGTAACTATATTTCTTTAGAATGACATCTTGACGACACACACTCAACTGACGGAACGGATATTTGTGTGCAAACATTGAAACCCAAATTGTCCCAAAATAAACAATTACGCGAACGAAAATGTGTGCTCACAAATCATCTGTGCGTGCAAGCTATTCGTACGTGCCAAATGCTCAAATCAGTACGGACCTTAATAAGTAAATATTATTTTATTTTTATTCCCTACCCGAAATTTTCTACCTGTTCCAATAAAAAACTCGGAAACATTTTTACAAAAAATATTCTAGTGCGTACGATAAAAGTTGAATTGAGGTAGGTTCTGTTACACTGGTTACTGCATCTCACTCTCAGACTTCTTTTTCTGGCTTGCGTCAATTTAAAGTTTAGAAAGTTTACATGATCTTACACTTAATTGATTATTCAAATAAGTGTATCATGTAAACTTGCACAATGATCCTTTTTTTTATAAAAAGGATCATTGTGCCTTGTAGAGATAGGCATATTTGACTATACTAGATATTCTCTAGGATTAGTAGGTACTATCTACTTCCTAGATTGTCTGTAAACAGTCAATTACAATAGTTTTCAAATTAACCTATGACATACATTATATTATTATTATTATATTATTCTTTCAGGCACATTATACAAAAAAGTTTCCTTTACCAAGAATTAACCTAATTTATGAAACAAGTTTATTTCATCCACAATAACTTACCCTTTTACATAATTTAATAATTCAGAATAAATTATTTATATCGCCCAATGAAATACCTATAATAGTCACTTGTATTATTACAATAATTATTTGAAGAACACGCATTTTTTCGGACACTATATATAAACATAAAAATATTTACTATACAGTTATCTGTATTTCATGTTTACGAACACAGTGCTATACGATTGTAGCGCTATCTTCGAGGTACCTAAGTGCCAAACTAATGAATTCAATCGATACAGTTAGAAAAGGTTCAGAATGACATAAAAATTGTCTCTAACATCTCTACCTACAAACTAATTTTTATCACCCCAATGTCATTGTAACGATGAAAACCATTTTTAAAAATAGGTCTGCAGTCTCTCAAATATTCCGAATCCCCCTCTTAAAAAATATATTTAGCAGGGAAGGCGATAAGATGCCAACTTGGAATTTACGCTGGAGGTCTTTACCTAACCAGAAATATGTATAAAAAATAACAATCTCTTCCGCGCCGTCCAAGTGGTTGAAAATCTACCCTTAATAATAAAAATAATTAGAAAAATATATAGTAGGGAAGGCGATAAGATGCCAACTTGGAATTTAGACTGAAGGTCTTTACCTAACCAGAAGTATGTATAAAAAATTGCAATCTCTTCCGCGGCGTCCAAGTGGTTGAAAACCTACCCTTAATAATAATTACAAAAATATATTTAGCAGGGAAGGCGAAAAGAGGCTAACAATGAAAAAAAATATTTAACATGCAGGGAAGACAAAATGATTCCAACTTGAAATTTACGCTTAAGGGTCTTTAAATAACCAATAATCGATATGAAAAACATCAATCCCTACAGCGCTATGCAGGTGGATGAAGACGTATGTTGTGAAGTAATAGCAACAGTTTAAATATTTAAAATTTGGTTTAGTTTAGTTAATCAGTTGAGGCTACACAGATCACACATTCCACAATTTTTTTTTTTTTTTTTTCATTTAACATTACACTCTATTTCTATTACAGAAAGCAAGCAAAAAATATATGACGAAAGGCGTCGGTTTGCTTAACGTGTTCTAAAATATCGTAGTACTAATTTTGAATGTGTAAATTTTTAAGCTGAAGAAATTTCAGAAATTTTGACATTAATATATTTCTAGTATAATTGTCTTGTTTTCTAAAGGATCTAGCAATGCAATTTTTTTGTCTCTGAAATTTACCAGTATTAAAACAAAATTGTTCATTCTAACGACTGACATTACGACATGGGTTTTGTGGAAATGAATGTTGTCTATAAAATGTTGGCGAAGTTCGCCATCTTTGAAAATAACTGAAGACTTTGCTACGGAAAGTATTTGATATTGTTGTTGAACTATGTCGTTAAGAATACACAGACAGTGATCTATAATAATTAAGCCACTAATCCATGCCATAAGTTGACATCTTATCGCTTTTCTTGGTAAATAAATATTTTTTTAATTATTATTATTATTATTAAGAGTAGGTTTTCAACCACTTGGACGGCGTGGAAGAGATTGTTATTTTTTATACATCCTTCTGATTAGGTAAAGACCCTCCAGCGTAAATTCCAAGTTGGCATCTTATCGCCTTGCCTAATAAATAATTTTTTTTAATTATTATTATTATTATTATTATTAAGGGTAGGTTTTCAACCACTTGGACGGCGCGGGAGAGATTGTTATTTTTTATACATATTTCTGGTTAGGTAAAGACCCTCCAGCGTAAATTCCAAGTTGTCATCTACTCGCCTTCCTTGCTAAAAATGTTTTTTTAATTATTATTATTAAGGGTAGGTTTTCAACCACTTGAACGGTGCGGAAGAGATTGGTATTTTTTATACATATTTCTGGTTAGGTAAAGACCCTCCAGTGGAAATTCCAAGTTGGCATCTTATCGCCTTGCTTGCTAAATATATTTCTTTAATTATTATTATTATTAAGGGTAGGTGTTCAACCACTTGAACGGCGCGAAAGAGATTGCTATTTTTTATAAATACTTTTGGTTAGGTAAAGACCCTCTAGCGTAAATTCCAAGTTTGCTATTATTATTATTAAGGGTAGATTTTCAACGACTTACACGGCGAATAAGGTATTTATATTTTTTAATGCATTTCAAGTTATATAAAAGATCCTTTCATCTTATCTGCTATTGTTATTATTATTAAGGGTTGATTTTTTTCAAGCACATGTTTCGCTTTCATTGAAATTTTTAATTCCTGCCTGTCCTTACCATATTTTGTGCTAAGCACGTTTATTTTCAATGTAAATTTTAGTTTAGGGCACCCAGCCATCGTCTTCATGTATGAATTATATGATGTATGTATTTGTTTAAACTGATATAAATAAATATTTTTTTTTATTTTTCGTACAGGAGTTGAAATGTCTGTCTTAAGATAATTGTAGTAACCCGTTTTTTGAATGCGGCAATTTCTGTACGCCTATGTACATTCGGCTATAGTCGAGTATATAGGATTTTGGCTGCTAAGTTTTGGTCGCCAACTTCACACCGGTATGTGTTTTTATGATTAAATTTTTGTAAGTCCAGGTAAGAAGCTTTTCAACCTTGCAAAGGGAAAAGTTAAATTATTTTCTCTTTTGTCTTTTACATAATAGATGTATAGCTGTCTACGTGATGTCAAAATGATCTTTACATATATGTATATATATATATACATACATGTCCCCTAACTAATGAGGTTTTCCAGGTTTCCCTCATTCCAGCACTGAATAGTGGTTACGGCCTACCAACGTAAGTCGTTCCTGAGGCGCAAATGCAGCCCGCGAAATAATATGCCGCCCCCTCTCCCACACAAGTCTCAGACTTTCGGGCTAATCCTTGTGATTAGAATGAGGGGTAGAGATATTATTATTATTATTATGTATATATTTTAATATACTGGATGTCACAAAATACTGGCTCATGCTCATACATATATAACTTTTTTATTTCGCAACTTTTCAACGAAAATGATCCCGTATTGTTTTAAATAGAACACCTATAATATTCTTGAACATTTCAACTCAGGATTTTGACAAACACAAAGCTCATGACATGTAATAGTAATTTATAATCCCGAAAATCAAAAACCATACTGAACAAAAGGATACTATTATTAAAAAACGAGATAATGCCAACACATGGAGGACTAACGAACCAATATTTTTATGTGCCATATAGGTATTTGAAATAAATTTTGTACAAAATTTAGGTATTTAACATTTTTCAAAAATCCCAAATTGTATTGCCTCTTAATGGAAGAACAAATCTAAATAGATATTTAATTGTCTCCCTTAGAACTTCTCAAGAATCTAATTGTAATTTAACAATTAATTCTATTCTTCACATTGTATTTTCTTCTAAGTGGAAAATTTTCATTCTTCTTGTCTTATATGCTTCGATGTCGAAAATTATAATTTTAACTGGAATAACTGAAATAGGGAATTAAATATAAAACAGTCATTTTTGACTAGCCTCCGCCTTTCACTGAGCCCGCATCAGAATTAGGTCGCATCTCCCTTATCTCCATGACTTCTTTTTTCTTATTTTAATTCTGCACGCCCATTGTTAGGTAAGTATAATGTATATTATAATAATATTTCTGAATTAGTTGTGCCTCTGTTATATTAATAAAATTAATATACTTATTCAATACAAGACACTGACAATATAAAACCCTAAATTCCAGAAATTTAAATTTTTTACTGTACATCTTCTTTAAGACTAGATAGAAAATACTCCAGCAAAATTACATTCAGGCAGATGATATTCTTTACACATACTGAATTTTTAAGTAAATTGTAAACTGAGAATGCTGTCAATTTTCAAGAAACATTTAACTAGTAATAAGTTATATGTGTTAGCGTACGTACATAAATATAAAATACTTCTAAAACTTAAATAAGTTGTTCTTCAAATTTTTGAGTCCTTAACTACTAATATTAATTTTAATACTATTAGTATTATATTTATATAGCTTTATCGGACAAAAAACTGTTGGGAGAATGGGTTATAAAAAAATATATAGTTAATAATAATAGTATAATATAGAAATATCAAACTACTACGCCCAAAAATATGTGTAGTTTGTATTGAATTCTCTATACCCAATAATAAATAACAGCCAAGTCTACAAAATATTCTAATAAGTCCCCACACTTCTTTGATCTCCTGGAAACACCGGCAATTTTTTGCTACCGGTCGTAAATCATTTTATGCGTGCTGGCTCTCGCTTTACTTGAGGACTACCTATTCTGTCTAGGTATTATACTGAGTAGCGATGGCAACAACACGCATAAAATGAATTACGACCGGTAGCAAAAAATTGCCGGAGTTTCGAGGAGATCAAAATATTTGTAGACTTTGCTGTTATTATTAGGTATAGAGAAGTATGAATGTACTGTACGTTTCAAGAAGTTGCATCCCGGATTGGAATGTAAGTATATATCTCCAACGTATGGAGCGTCTTCATGTTATTAGTTAAATTCAATGCATTGGCACATCTCGGTTACGGACCGCTACAAATTGAGGTGGTGTGATTTAAACGCGCGTGCCAGTCTCGCACAGGATTGGCCAGCGAATCCTGACAATCCGAACATTCCAATCCGGGATACAACTTCGTGAAACGTACAGTATGTATGTACAAAATTAATTAGGTATTTAAAAAACTCTTGCCATATTTTACAAAAATAAAAATACATACCTATTATTTCACTATTCCTTAAAAAGAGCTATTATAAATTGACTTGGATAATTATTATTTCATTGTATAAGGTAATAATTCGAAACTTAAATACGCTTGAGTTTGGACCTCACCAAATGAGGAGCCCGATATCTCTGAAACTATTAAGTTGTCTAGAATTGAACAAAGTATCAGATACAGAAGTATACCTATTATAGTGGAGTTTAAAAATGATTCTATCGTGTCATTCCGTTTACACTTTATTGCTAAAATGTAAAACCTATTTTATATCATTCCTTATGCCTTAAGAAAGCAAAATCGCCTGGTCGTCAAAAAATCGTGGTGTGCAGGGGGTAGTTAGGGGTGGTTTTCCAAAAAATTGTAAAAAAATTTTTTTTCTTAATTTACATCTACACAACATGTTTAATCATTCCTGAAAGTTTTGTTCTAAAATTCCAAAAGGAAGTATTTTATTTTTAATTTTAAATTATCTGTGCAACACGCTCTTATATGGAGTTGCTTAATATAAAACGCCTCGCGCTGAAACATCGAAATTGCAATATAGTTTACACTAAGATAACTCAAGAATGCTAATTCTAATCAAAAAAACACTTTCTATGAACGTTGTAGATTAAAGATCAAGGATTAAAATGCTTTTTTATTTTTAAAAATCCGACAAATTGTTTCGTCAAAAAACTGTAAAATGTCAAAGCATGTCGTTTCCACCGCGCTCCGACGCGGAGATGCGAGGATGGTTGAAAATCGCGTGGCCCGCGGTGTATCTGAATGTTAAAGCTGTCCTAATGTATTTTGGAGCTTGGACGGTCGGTTTTCGTTTAAAACAGCGGAAGATACACTGTTACTATAGCAACCGTTCTGATAATCTAAGATATAAGAATATAGTGGCTTTTAGTTTATGTACCTATTTGAGTATTGAGTAGGTATTTGTAAATATCTTTTCAAATTCAATTAAATAAATTAATAACAGTTAAATATTAATAAACAAACGTTATTTCAAAAAATAATTTTATTAATTATATACATATATCAATTACAGCATTTAATTATGCCAAAATCCGCGTTAAAATAGTCCAAAGGTAGGATAGTAAAATTGTTTATAGTTAACGCTGAACCTTTTTAATAAAGTCTTTGATAATACATAATGTGTAATAAGATATAATATTGAATACTTGTGAAATTGTGATATACATAGGGTAAGGTGAGGAGAGTTGGACCACCTTTTAAAAAACTGATAATAACTTCTTTATTAACGAACATAAAAATACATTCAAAACGGGGAACATGAATATAAACTTAATAGTTTCTTCTGCTACAGCTTAAATAACGAAACACAAAATTATAATTTGACAAAAAATTAAAAACAAAAAGTTCAAATTGGTCCGTCTCTCCTACCCAATGCAGGAGAGATGGACCACCAGGGTCAGGAGAGACGGACCTCACATATTCTTCCTATTATTTTTTGCGCTACGGGTTCTGCAGCTCTGACACGTATTCTGGAAGGTCGTACATTCCTCATGTAACCAGCGGTTACATATTATGCACTTTGTAGCTAATTGTCTTTTTAGAGTTGTTTTTGCTATGTCAAATGACCTCGCTGCTTCGTTTACGCCCATTTTACCCGAGGTTACAGCGTTGATGGCAAATGTTAGGTTTTCGGCAGTCCAAGGGCCCCTTGCTGGGGCATTTATTTTGCGAATGTACACGTTCGGCATTTTCTGTAACAATTAAATACTAGGTCCATCTCTCCTTCACTTTGCCGGTCCATATATCCTCCAATTGGGAGGAGAGACGGACCGAGGAATTATTGAGTAACGGAATATTCAAACGCATTGTTTTTAAGGTTAGGATTATACCAGAATACGTACGCGTCTACCAAACATCCAAAATTGTCACTGAAACTTACCTAAAATTTACTCTCTCAACAAATATGCCTCACCCAAATAATTTTGCATACGTCGCAAAACGATTTTTGTTAATAACATCACGAAGAACACAGAAACAACACAACTGCAGTGTACCTTGTTGTCAACTGACGCGGGTGCTTGTATGTAGCAAGGTCAAGCACGCATTGACGTCATGCTTTGCGAGATATCGCAAGTGGTCCATCTCTCCTACGGGTCTATCTGTCCTCACCTTACCCTATCACAAATATTATGGGTGCTTGTGGAGTCGATATTTCGGAACTCGGAATTTTCTTCACTATCAGATAACATTTTCTGGGAAGCATTTGTGATTTTTAAGTTTTTCTTTACTTTATTTGCACGTGTAATTTGAGCCATACATTTGCAGGACCCAATGCAACAGATTTGTTTTTTCTTGCAGGAACATTAAGGTCCGTTGCAATCTATAAAAATGTTTACTTAAATTAATAATATACTTATAATAATAATTTCTTTACCTTTTTTACAAATGCCAATATTTAAAGTATGGGTGTTCTAGGATAGTATCGATACTGTGGTTAAAATTGGCACCAGTTTTCCGTCAACAATTTTCCAGCCACAATCTGATACCTACATCTGGCAAGGATGGTCTGGGTATCGTACTGTTTAGCCATATTTTAGTCTGGTAGTATACACGAAGACAATGCTATTTTAAACTGTCTAAAGTTGGATTTAATTGCTGATCGGCTTTGAAGACGCTAAGATCCCTCTAAGGTCATTTATAAAATGCATATTTTCGTTGTTTGTATAGACTCGAATTACAAACTTTATTTTAGAAGATTTTAATTTTAATAAATCTTCTTCTAAATTGTCACCTATGCCAACATTACTAAGTAAATTGTGATGTGATAAAAACACTTTCCACCATGGTTTTTTGGCCATTCCCACAAACTGACTGGTTGTATCACAAAATGTCAGTGCATGAAACGCTGGTAGGCATTTTGTCATTGAACTCTCCATTTTCAATTCATGGATTGATATAAATATTGTCTGGTAAAATAGAAGGATATACAAGATGCATATTGGATTGTAAGGATAGATATGTTTTGTTACTATTGGCATTTCAAAGATACTGACGCCGGACATTGGGATGAGAGTTCGAACCAAACAAACCGAAAGATTTATAGCAATCCATGAATTGAAAATAGTCAGTTTAATGAAAAAATGCCCACCAGCGTTTCATGCACTTACAGGTTGTGATACAACCAGTCAGTTTGTGGGAATGGCCAAAAAACCATGGTGGAAAATGTTTTTATCACATCACAATTTACTTAGTAATGTTGGCATAAGTGACAATTTAGAAGAAGATTTATTAAAATTAAAATCTTCTAAAATAAAGTAAAGTTTGTAATGCGATTCTATACAAACAACGAAAATATGCATTGCATAAATGAGCTTAGAGGGATCTTTAGAGTCCTCAAAGCCGATCAGCAATTACCTCCAACTTTAGACAGTTTAAAATAGCATTGTCTTCGTGTATACTACCAGACTAAAATATGGCTAAACAGTACGATACCCAGACCATCCTTGCCAGATGTAGGTATCAGATTGTGGCTAGAAAATTGTTGACAGAAAACTGGTGCCAATTTTAACCACAGTTATCAATAGGTGCTATCCGGGAACACCCATACTTTAAATATTTGCAGTTGTAAAAAAGGTAAAGAAATTATTATTATAAGTATATTATTAATTTAAGTAAACATTTTTATAGATTGCAACGGACCACAACGTTCCTGCAAGAAAAACAAATCTGTTGCATTGGGTCCTGCAAATATATGGCTCAAATTACACGTGCAAATAAAGTAAAGAAAAACTTAAAAATCACAAATGATTCCCTGAAAATGTTATCTGCTAGTGAAGAAAATTCCGAGTTCCGAGCTAAATGCTGTAAAATAATTTTGTAAGTATATTAATATTATATTCTTATTTACCAATTATTATTTGTTTATTTACAGAAATATATTTTACCACGGAATATCGACTCCACAAGCACCCAAAATTTTTTTTATATGTATATCACAAATTCACAAGTATTCAATATTATATCTTATTACACATTATTATCAAAGACTTTATTAAAAAGGTTAAGTGTTAATTATAAACAATTTTACTATCCTACCTTTGGACTATTTTAATGCGGATTTTAGCATAATTAAATGCTGTAATTGATAATTGATACCTATAATTAATAAAATTATTTTTTCAAATAATGTTTGTTTATTAATATTTAACTGTTATTAATTTATTTAATTGAATTTGAAAAGATATTTAAAAATACCTACTCAATACTCCAATAGGTAGATAAACTAAAAGCCACTATATTCTTATAATGTATGTTAGATTATCAGAACGGTTGCTATAGTAACAGTGTATCTTCCGCTGTTTTAAACGAAAAGCGACCGTCTAAGCTTCAAAATACATAAGGACAGCTTAACAACATGCTTTGACAGTTTACAGATTTTTGACGAAACTATTTGTCGGATTTTTAAAAATTAAAAAGCATTTTAATCCTTGATCTTTAATCTACAACGTTCATAGAAAGTGTTTTTTTGATTAGAATTAGCATTCTTGAGTTAGCTTAGTGTGAACGATATTGCAATTTCGATGTTTCAGCGCGAGGCGTTTTATATTAAGCAACTCCATATAAGAGCGTGTTGCACAGATAATTTAAAATTAAAAATAAAATACTTCCTTTTGGAATTTTAGAACAAAACTTTCAGGAATGATTAAACATGTTGTGTAGATGTAAATTAAGCAAAAAAAAATTTTTACAATTTTTTGGAAAACCACCCCTAACTATCCCCTGCACACCACGATTTTTTGACGACCAGGCGATTTTGCTTTCTTAAGGCATAAGGAATGATATAAAATAGGTTTTACATTTTAGCAATAAATTCATTCATATCTTTTCATACTACTTTTCAATTTAGAGGACAGTGAAAATCCGTTTCTATGACACTGACATTATTATTTAATAAAGGGGGCATAAATTGTTGACTGTCACACTGACAGCAGTTGATTATTTTTTTAGTATTTGCTAAAAAACAAATCCAAATTTATTGTTATTGTCAACTGATTTTGTTTAAATAAATAATATAAAATATAAGGGTTTTTCTGATGGCTGATGCCTTGTCAATATTAACGTCACTCAAAATACAAACATCACGTATATTTCAGATGTTTTACTTTCCACCCTTGGGTGGAAAGTGATCACTTCCCGACCTGGACAGTAGCAACTTTTAGTGATGATTAAATTTCAAACTTCTAAAAAGTCAGTAATAACCTTATTACATATATGGTTGTGAATAAACCTTATTACAAAGTTCCTGCCAACGAAAAATTTATTTCGACTTCTGCGCCATCTCCAATTTGCTCTGAAAAAAAAATCAAGTTGAACTCCGTGACGAAGCCATAGATGAGCTCTATCATCTGTTGTTTTCAAAATCAAAATATATCTTTCCTCTTGGGATCTTGCGGGCATTTTTAGAAAAAAACTTCATATTATGAACATATGTTCTCAAAGTCTTAACTTTTGAACTACAAGCTGCTAAAGTTTTAAGAAAAAATATGTTTTTTTATTATATAACTTTGGTATTACCCCAGATTAGATATTTTTGTGAAAGTTGGTACATGCCTCCTGATGTTACAAACAATTTTATTATTTTTACCAGTGGCGTCTGTAGGTTAGGTATTGTTCTCGTTAAGTGGTCTAGCGAGATCCAAATGAATGTCAAAAACAAAAAAACGAAGTCAAACGAAAAAAAATAAAGATACCACATTTGCTCAGAAAGGAATGGGGATTTGAAAAATAATTTTTACTTTAAGAAAAAGTAGTGGCGTAACATATTTTTCTTCAAAAATATTCAATTCAAAACTCATACAAACGCCACTGGTAAAAGTAATAAAATTGTTTGTACATCAGAAAATGCATCTTGATGCATAAAAGGCGTGTACCAAATTTCGTTAAAATATCCAAATAAGGGTAATGCCAAAGTTATAATAAAAAATTTTTTTTTTCTTAAAACTTTAGCACACTGTACTTAGTTCAAAAGTTAAGACTTTTAGGACATAATATGTTCATATGAAGTTTTTTTCTCAAAATGACCCAAGAATAACCTTCAATATTAGATGTTATTAAGAAACTAAGAAACAGCCTGTATACACACAGGGTCATCCAACCAAAACTTGTCCCCCTGGGGAAGTAAGGATTTCCCGGAAAATTCTCAAAATGCGTCAAAACAGATTTTGAGGGGGAAGAATTTTAATGTGAAAAACAACTCCCAAACGTCACCCCTATGCGCGTCACATCAACCCTCTTAAGAATTTTAAAGGGCACGAGGGGTCATGTAATGCATCAACTTAAAGGTATTTTTATCTTGTAAACAACTGAGCTGAACTAAATTGTAAAACAACATTTAAACTGAGGTTTTTTCTTATACTTTAATCGACGCATCAAAAACACAGAGCATTTAATGGTAGGATTTATGTTTGAAGTTAATGAGGACCATTTTGAGCAATTCATTAAATAAAAATTGATTTTTTTTTCCAGCCATACGAATAAGACACTATAACATTAAATTATTTTGTATAAAAATAGGGCCATTTCGAGACTGTTTGAGATCGCCATAGCAACTGTACAAAATAGTATAATACACATGATACAACTAAACAGATATGCCAATATTGCCAATGCGCATGGGTGCGTGGTCTATCGATTGATCGTGACGTCAGTTACCAGCAAAAACAATTGATAAACACGAAAAAATTATATCACTGCCCTTAAGGTATTTGAATTTTCGCATCGCATCGCCATTTTTGCATCGCGAAAAACGTCATGCGCAGAACAAACGAAAGTTATGAGCATATCAGTGTAGTTGTATCATGTATATTATATTACATACTGAGGCGGAAAATGTTTCATTACTGTCGAGCGCTGTTTAGATAACCGAGGTGCGTAGAACCGAGGTAAGCTATAGTGCGAGACAGGAATGAAACCTTCCGCCGAGGTATGTATACGATTTTATTCACAACCATCTCTAAAAAAACGAGAAAACGAGAATATCTCCATTTATTCATTCATATTGTTTCATACTACTTTTTAATTTAGAAGACAGTGAAAATCCGTTAGCAAGCAAAGGACGGTACGATACGAGTTACCGAATAGGTATCTAGGAATTGGTGCTCTGAGAAAGGTGTCAATAATGTAGCCTCAGAAACTGTGCTACTTGCATATTTTAGTGAACTGTCCCAGAAAAGGAAATCAACGTTATGGTCTGTCTACATACTCAATGCTGAGGACCACGTTTAACTTTAGAAGTAACGTAGATATGCCTATCGAAATTTGCCAAACTATTGGAATATTTAAAGAAACAGAACACTGGCTGATAGGAGACACATTTCTACCTTTCTACTCAATAAGATGTTCATTAAATTGCTTTCGCATATACAGGGTGAGTCAGTTTATACTAGCAGGACTCTGGCATTCGATAGAACACCTGATTTTAAGTTAAGTTTATCATATAAACTATGTCGGGAATCGCTTCGTTTTTGACATACAGGCTGTCAAAGTTTTGGGTTTTTTTAGTATTTTCCACACAGCCCCTATAGTTTTTAAGATAATTCATTCAAATTTTTACCATAGATTACTTATGATGGTTCTCAAGTTTTGACATATGTAAACAATTTGAAAACGTATAGGGTGATATTTTTTCGGAAGTCAGACCCATTTTTGCCGTCCAGAACTTTTTTGTGGTGCGCCACTGACTGCTTATTTGCCAAAATTTGGATTCCACGTTCAATTTAGAAAATTTTCGTCATTTGCATTTTTATCGTAGCTGTAACTGTTGTCGAGTAATTTGAAGAAATCTCTGAAAGAATATGTTATTAAAAAAAATATTTTTATTAAAATTTTCACTAAAAACAATAATTATTGTCAAACGAAAGTTCATTAATCTTAATTGTCAAAGGTTACATACTTACAGTACAACTGCCACTAATTATTTATTTTTTGTGGCATTTCAGAGACTTAATAACTAAGTTAAATAATTAAGGACCGGTTTTTCAATGCCCGGTTAACGTAATTTTACCTAGAGTTAACTAACTCCAAGTTTAGATTGTGAAAAGTTATTCATAAAATGTTCGAGGTAAATCACATTCTAAACGTATAGCTAGCTAAACTACTGGTTAAACCATGTTAACCAAGCTTTGTAAAACCGACCCTAAGAACTAATAATAAACCAAGGCAAATACAAATAACTTTACAAATAACCCGAAATAATTTTATTTTCAAATTAAAATTTTCAGTTTAAAATTAAACTTTTAAATAGGTAGGACTCTGGCATTTTTCAAATGCCAGAGTCCTGCTAGTATAAACTGACTCACCCTGTATATGTACGTATGTACTTAATTTTAGATTGAATAAAAAAGGGGTAAAAACTAAAATCCAAAATTACTGTTATTGTAAACTGATTTTGTGTAAATAAATATAAAGAAATTTAAAGGTTTTTCTGATGATTGGTGCCTTGTCAAAATTGACGTCACTCAAAATACAAGCATCACGTATCTTTCAGATGTTTTACTTTCCACCCTTGGGTGGAAAGTGATCACTTCCCTACCTGGACAGTGGCAAAATTTAGTAATGACTAATTTTCAAACTACTAAAAAGTCAGTAATAACCTTATTACATATATGGTTGTGAATAATAGTATATTACATACTGAGGCGCAAAATGTTTCATTACTGTCGAGCGCTGTTTAGATAACCGAGGTGCGTAGCACCGAGGTAAGCTATAGCGCGAGACAGGAATTAAACTTCCGCCGAGGTATGTATACGATTTTATTCACAACCATTTCTTAAAAAACGAGAAAACGGGAATATCTCCATTTATTCATTCATATTTTTTCATACTACTTTTCAATTTAGAAGATGGTGAAAATCCGTTTCTATGACGCTGACATTATTATTTAATAAAGGGGGCATAAATTGTTGACTGTCACACTGACAGCTGTTGATTATTTTTTTAGTATTTGCTAAAAAACTAAAATCCAAAATTATTGTTATTATCAATTGATTTTGTTTAAATAAATAATATAAAATATAAGGGTTTTTCTGACGGCTGATGCCTTGTCAATATTAACGTCACTCAAAATACAAACATCACGTATATTTCAGATGTTTTACTTTCCACCCTTGGGTGGAAAGTGATCACTTCCCGACCTGGACAGTAGCAACAGTTAGTAATGACTAATTTTCAAACTTCTAAAAAGTCAGTAATAACCTTATTACATATATGGTTGTGAATAAAAGAGATTATTGTACAGTTTTACTGTACCGAAAAGTAATTTGACATTGACATTGCATGTCACATAATCTATAATAGAAACAGATAGTGACTCCGATGAATCGGTAAACTGGAGGTGCTAATTAGAAGTGGTTGGAAAAAAAAAATTATGTTAAATTCGTACAAAAAATACGTTTTCGAGACTCGTAAAATTGCCGGACTCCGCTTTTCCCTCGTCCCGAAAACGTGTATTTTTTGTACTAGTTAAACATATAACTTGTTTAATTTCAGCTTCTTTATTTCAAACTGAATTTTTTCTTTTACATTGATCAGCACATCAAAAACAAGAATATGGTTGTCTACAGGATAAAAATACCTTTAATTTGATGTATTACATGACCCGTCGTGCCCTTTAAAATTCTTAAGAGGGTTGATGTAACGCGCATAGGGTGACGATGTTTGGGACTTGTTTTTTACATTTAAATTCTTCCCCCTCAAAATCTGTTTTGACGTATTTTGGGAATGTTCCGGTATAATATCTCTTCCGTATTATTAGTATATCAATTATATTCTCTGTTGTGCAAGCAAATACATCCAAAACGTAAAAAGGCCGGCTTTGACAGGTCGCTGATTTGTAGGGCTTTCGGCAAATTTCAAAGGGTAGGCGCTCTTTGCTACCTCAAAACGCTATCTTTCATTCGCCTTCTGTGTTTGCCACTGTTAAATGAATTACATATTTAACTGGTTTTGCAGAATCGACGCAGGTGGGTTACTGAATTCTCGATGTGTGTATCCCTAAATCTTTTAAGCAAGATAATATTCACATAGAATTTTGTCTATACTTAATTTTCCAAAGACTAATTTAATTAATAAATGTAGATACGTATATTTCAGCCGAAATAAGCACAAAAGTAGGAAGTAGGTAGGATAACCTCTTTTAAGTGGGCAAGTAATGTTTTTGGGGATTTTAAATGTTCTAAACATCTAATTTAAATATAATTTTAACCAGGAACAGTTAAATCGTAAATCGCCACTGCGCGCTGGCTTGGCTAGCAGAGCCAACCTATGCGACGAAAGATTTTATATAAAGTAAAATTTTATTAATCTTTCAAAGATCGTCCAAATTTGAGATGAAAAACTATAAGTGAGTACCTACTTGGGACGTCGGTCAGTCTAGACGGATTAATAGTTTCTCACAATAGCGACAAGGCCGAGTTTTGCTGCTAATCGAATTACATGCAGTGAAATTAAAAATGGACTGTGGCAAATCGCGGGTGAATTGACTGTGGGGTCTGCCTTAACGACTCTGCATATCACCAGCTCACTGGTTGCACGGGGAAGTTTTTCTAGCTCCCCGGAGCCGAAATCTATACCTTTCATTACATTTTTTACTTTTTAAATTTCACTGGCCAGTTTGACGCCACCTAAACCTATAACAATTGATTTCAAATATTTATAAGGGAAATGCAACGTCAAATCTACAAAATTGTTTTTATTTGTAAATATTGAATAATTTTTAATCTAACACAAATTTTAAGAGAATAATCTGATAATTTTAACTGTTTGCAATTACCAAAGTCTTCATATATTATTCTAATAAGTCCGCTCACTCGCCCGATGCATCCCTCGCCTGCCTTCTCATGCTCCTTGTCCATCGTGTTTCTATCGATGGCCGGCTCAGTAGGCAGAATAATCCTCGTTTAAAGCGGAGCCAGCATGCATTAAATGATTTACGACCGGTAGCAAAAAGCTGCCGGTGTTTCGAGACCCTCAAAGGAGCGGAGTTATTAGAATATATGTAGACTTCAGTGTTGCCAACCTTTACGTAATCGTTTTCCCTCCACTTGTTTGAAAAATTCCCACTTTTATCAAAAAATTCCCTCCGGCTAACAGAATTGTCTTTTTATTGAAAATATTAAACGGCTATTTACTGGTATTATTAAAAAAACAGAAAAACCAGAAACATATTTAAAAAAAATACATAATTTTCTATGGCACACAAAAAACCAGGTACAAACTAAACTATGTGAAATATGTAAAAACATGCAGACTCACAGAATATCTAGTTTAGACTTATAGACCATAGAAAATAATAGTACTATTTTAATTTTCAATGCGGACCATTATCCATGGTTTAGAGATACATATTGAGATTCGGTGAAAGACGATATACTCATTTAGTATTCTAAAAATTAAAAAGATAAAGTTGTGTGTAGCATTCACGGGAATTTAGACTAGATTTAAAATATTCCCGTTTTTAGCTAACTTTTTCCCTTTTTCCCTTTTATATTGAAAATTCCCGCAAAAAGGGAAATTTCCCTCCAGTTGGCAACACTGGTAGACTTTCAATTACTTCTTCATGGTCTTATTTCTCTGAATACAAAGCGGCTGGTAGGGGAAGACCACGTAATCAGAGTTCCACCAATTAGAGACTGGATATTCTTTTTAGAGGGGGGGTAATATATATATATTTATTTGCAGATCTGATTTCTTGCCATTCTAATTTCTAATTCTATTTGTTGGTTTTTGTTAGTGATTGTAATTATTCAGCAGTTAAATTTTGTATCTCTTGATTTGTGTCGATCAATATTATCATAACTCTATAGTACATTCAGTGTGTGTATGTGTGTGTCGCGACTTTGAAGCTCTTTAATAAAAGAAAATGGAAACCTTTCAATTTTTGGAATTTGACTTCCGTTTTATTTATAGCAGTGCCTGTAAAAAGCCTAGCTTTGGTAAGTGTTCTTTTTCTATATCGAGGAAGTGTCGACACATTAATTTTCAGATGTATTTTTTTTTTCTTGTAAGAACTTGGCTTTTCTTAATTTTGTATCGTATGATCATCATTAATTTAGAGTTTTAAAACTTGGCCTGTTTTTATTTAAAATTTGTTGTTGTTTAGGTATATTTACAACATATATAGAGGTACCTATATACAGGGTGTCCACCTAGTGCGCGTAAGTCCAATATCTGGGTTAATAAAAAAGATAACTTAATTTTTTTTTCTACAGGGTTGTCTAATATCCCGAGCTGCACAAAATGAAAATATATTTACATATTCAGGGTGTTCAGTTTTTCCTGTACAGGTACCAACTTCGTTTTTCTAAATGGAAATATATATTTTTTATTGCTTTTTCGAACTAAACCCTTGATTTTAGTAGGACTTTCATCAGCCTTCCCTATACCTAACTTAAACTGTTTTTGAAATATTGACTGGTGAATATTGACATTTTTGCAACTTTGACACCCTGTAAAATCTAAACGGTTTGAGATCAAGCAAAACGGTTTGCACATTCCTATCTTAACTTTTTATAAGCTATCGTTTGATACTAATTTCAAATTTATCCAAGAATTAAAAATTTTCAAAATTTTCGGAAAATTTTTAATTCCTGGATACATTTGAAATTAGTATCAAACGATAGCTTATAAAAAGTTAAGATAGGAATGTGCAAACCGTTTTGCTTGATCTCAAACCGTTTAGATTTTATAGGGTGTCAAAGTTGCAAAAATGTCAATATTCACCCGTCAATATTTCAAAAACAGTTTAAGTTAGGTATAGGGAAGGCTGATGAAAGTCCTACTAAAATCAAGGGTTTAGTTCGAAAAAGCAATAAAAAATATATATTTCCATTTAGAAAAACGAAGTTGGTACCTGTACAGGAAAAACTGAACACCCTGAATATGTAAATATATTTTCATTTTGTGCAGCTCGGGATATTAGACAACCCTGTAGAAAAAAAAATTAAGTTATCTCTTTTATTAACCCAGATATTGGACTTACGCGCACTAGGTGGACACCTTGTATAATAATTAGAATAATTTCATTCAGCTTTACACAACATTGCACATAATAATCAAGATCTGATTTAATTTATTGGGTTTTATGGGTTATTTTTTGGTAATTATTTACTATAGATTTTACCTCGCCAATTTTCTTGAAATTTTGTCTACCGCCCTATTTTCGGGTGTGCTGAACACGAATCTGACAATATTTTCTTGCGGTCGGGCTTAGTTTTTGAGAAAAAAAAAATAAACAAACTAGGGCAACTAGGAACATGAACAGTCATTTCGTTTTTGCACATCAATTAGGACACAATACACTAAATATACTTTTCAATTACGTAAGTAAACGAAAGCTTAATTAGTACATAACATTTAATTCAGTAATTTCATGAAAAAACATTTATTTAAGCAATAATTGTCTTTTATCTTCACGTATTATTATCCAATCCACCATTTGCATTTTCAGCTGACAGTACAACGTCACGACGGCATTGTTGCCAAGTATTCATGAATGTCGGATAAATAGTTGAGTCGCCGAGTGCCATAATAAATCTGATATCAAAGTATGTATATAAAAATACATTAAAACTGCCTGAATAAGTAAAAGATATTAAGTAAAATAAAAGCTAAATAAATGTAAAATCATGACAGATACGTAATTTCAGCTAAAATGGAAAAGTACTGGACTGGTACATATTTTTGTAACAGAAAAGAAAAAAATTAACAAACTATAGCACCTATGAACACTTAATTTCGTTTTTGCACATCATTTAGGTAGGTAACCCTTTTTCTGATTTGACGATTTTATTTACTATTTGTATTTGTTATTTGTCTGTGATATGAGATTTCATATTACTGTTATGATTGGAATCTTTATTTATATGCTTATATTTATATATTTATGTTTTCAAAAGAGTTTTTATTTATTTGTGTCTGTTGAAACATATATGTACCTATTTTTTCTTTTTATTTTTTTAAAGTACATATGTTTTCATTCACAGTAAAAGATGTATTTTTATTTATTTTGTTTAGAGAGACATATTTTATTTAATGAATAGATTATAATTTCTCTATTTTCTTATTTTCTAACTAACTAACCTATCCTAAACTAAATTAACCTTTTCTGGCAAGGACATGTTCATACCTTTACATTGGTCCTTGTAGAGCATATTATATTTTTTTGATAGAATATAGATAATAATCAAAGAATAGACAGAATATTATAGATAATTTTGGATTAGAATATATACCTACTATAATCTATTCACTATATTTTTATAAAAAACTGCCCATTGGTATTTATTTCACCAGAGTTGTATACAATAATCAATCTAATAATTCAGTTACTGCAGTAAATAATTGCAATAATATGTTTTTTCCCAAATGAACATATAATGAGCATGTGGAATAATTAAATTAATCTTAAATTATTTAGTGCAGTAATTGAATTATTAAATTGATTATAGTATTTAACTTTGGTGAAATACCAATATGGGTAGTTTTTTTATAAAAAATGTTTCTACGGGTGGAAAAAATAGACGTTTTGTAACCAAAAAATATAAATAAATAAATATAAGCATATACATTAAATAAATAAACATCCCAATAATAACACTAACATAAAATCTCATACCACAGACAAATAAACGAATAATAAATAAAATCGGAAAATCAGGAGCAGGGCTAATACGTACGTACGTACAAATTGATATCATGTTATTATAGCACTCTACGACTCTACTATTTATCTGACATTCATGAAGATTTGGCAACAATGCCCTCGTGACGTCGCTGTCAGCTGGAAATGCAAATGGCGGATTGGATAATAATACATTAAGATAAAAGACAATTATTGCTTAAATATATGTTTTTTCATGAAATTACTGAAAAAAAAAGTTATGTACTAATTAAGCTTTCGTTTACTTACGTAATTGAAAAGTATATTTAGTGTATTATAATGATGTGCAAAAACGAAATGACTGTTCATGTTCCTAGGTGACCTAATTAGTTTATTTTTTTTTCTCAAAAACTAGGCCCGACCGCAAGAAAATATTGTCAGATTCGTGTTCAGCACACCCGAAAATAGGGGGGTTGACAAAATTTCAAGAAAATTGGCGAGGTGTTCTCTATGTTAAATAATTACCTATTTTTTAAAAACATTATTTACAAAGGATAATAATCGACGTTTCACTAAAAAATTCTTGAGTTTCTTCTGGACACTTCTGTAATTGAAACAATTGTATAATTCACAACAGGTACAAGGTACACTATGTACTTTAAATTTGAAATATTAGAAAACCATTTGATTCAATTTTTTTTTCTTTGTTAAAAACCCTAAAATGGTACTTACATCAAACAAAATACCGAGGGGTGTGACACGAGGAAATAATACAGAATTTTTCATATAATTTTGATACTTTATATATTTAATACTTTTTGTAATTCTGAGACTTTCACTGGTAATTTTTGTAATTTACTCGTAATTTTTGTAATTCAGTGATAATGTTTGTAATTTATAATAATTTTCGTAGTTTTACAGTCACTAATTTATGAAAATTCCATACTTAATTAGCCTTGACTCAAGAATTTTTTTTCGCAATTGTTTCTTCATATTTGATACATAATTGATTTAGTCTTCCTTGCAAATTTTCTTTCTAATAATAATTTTTAAAAATTTTCCATGTCCTACAAATTTATTTTGAAAGGATTAAACGCGGTAAAAAACAAAAAAATATATATTTTTTCAAAATGTCTGCATTGTGAAAATATAAAAGTCTAAATGCTTCAGAAAACAACACAATCGGGTGGCAAATTGAATAAATATTTTTCTCATTTAATTGTCCCACTTTGC
Organism: Pogonocherus hispidulus; assembly: GCA_963924545.1. Classification (NCBI taxonomy): domain Eukaryota; kingdom Metazoa; phylum Arthropoda; class Insecta; order Coleoptera; family Cerambycidae; genus Pogonocherus; species Pogonocherus hispidulus. The sequence continues at coordinate 51,721,375 of OZ004699.1, forward strand.
CCGTAATAAAATTGTTATTATTTTTTTTTACCTAAAAATATAATGTTCTTTCTGGAGAGTGAATAGAAAACATTTCTACTTTACTTACCTACTTACTTACCCCTAGTTGCAGGATAAAATTGAAAAATAAATTTTTGTTGAGCAGATATTGATTTTGTCAGAAAATAGTCAATGCTCAAGCTCAATAATCAAGCTTTCGGGACAAATTTGGCTTCATGTATGTATACATGGTGTTCAAAGTTAAGTCTGTAATATTGCAAATGAATAATAATATGCTGCCCTATCTCCTACATAAGTCTCAGACTTCCGGAGTAATCCTTGTGATTAGAATGAGTGGTACAGATATTATAGGTATATTCTGATAACTAATATTCTGAGAATCGTGAAGCAGTATCTATATACCTTACGAAAATATCATTAACTTCTTTTCATTTTCTTAGTGCTGTTGACATATTTGTTTCAATTATTTATAGATTGAATGTTATATGCATATTATATTATACAGGGTGTCCCACGGTTACGAGACATTAGACATATTTCAGACTACTTCGATTTTTATTTGAAAATTTGGGCAATAGTGTTTTCGGGAATGCCTTTCTCAACTAAAATAATGGCGTCCACCTAACGCTTCCAGTTATACCGGAAGGTGATGTCATCTTCGTTATTTTAAATGGAACACCCTGTATATTATTGCAATTTTGAATTCTACGTAATATTCTCAACACATTTCATGTAGGGTATCCTATATCTATCTTCAACTGTTTTTGAAATATTGACAGGTGAATATTGACATTTTTTAACTTTGACACCCTGTAAAATCTAAAACAGTTTGTACAGGGTGTCAAAAATAAGATCCTCTATCCCCTTATCTCAGAAAGTTTAAAAGATATAGAAAAAAGTTGAATACGAAAGTTTTTTGATTTTACCTGAATTTTTAATTTTTATAACTTTCTTGAATACAGGTTGTTCAGTTTTTCTGATCCAGGTATCAACTTTCTTTTTTTAAATGGGACACCCTATATTCAATTACGTTTTTGAACTCTCCTTAAAATTCTAGGTCGACATTATTAAGAGTACCCTATACCTATCATTTACCGTTACGAAGGTATTAGCATTTAAAGTAAAAAATCTTTAAAAAATACCTGTTCAAAAAATCTCGGCAAAACAAATAAGACATCCAAAAAAAAGATCAATAGGGTTTATTTCGTAGACAATTAGACTCAGAAATTTACCTGATTAATATACAGGGTGTTTTTGACAGATGGCTCAAACATGTATATGTTAAAACTTCAGAAAATCGAAAATCTCTTATGGAACACCCTGTGTATTATTATATTTTTGGATTTTCTATTAAATTTTAACCTTACTCTATATAACGTTCCCTATTCTTATTTTGCTTAGTTTTCAAGATATTGACGAAAATGTGGTGCGCTATTTATAAGAGACACATTTTAGGCCCTGTCTTTCTTGGCCAATATTTAAATGGTCCCAGGTACCTTAGGTAAAATATCAGGAAATGGCATTCATTACAAACTTTCATTTTACCTTTATTGGATGCCGAAGAAGATGCCAATGAGATCATCTATCAGATGGATGGAGTCCATGCCACAATACTGCAGTTGTAAAGAATTTTATTAAGAACTATTTTGTGGAATGGATAGGGCCAAACGGGAATATCCCATGGCCGCCGAGGATCCTAGATTTAACTCCACTTGATAACTTTTTATGGGGTACATTGAAAACCTGAGTTTATTAAATTCAGAGTAATAATGTTGATGATTTAAAGATTAAAATCAGGATGGAAATTGAAGCGCTCAATCAAATTGATTGCGCTGTGAGAAAACTAGCAGTTATAGGTATACACAACATGCATAGCTGAAAATTGAGGACATATAGGACACTTGATTTAATTTATTATTTTCATTGTTATTTGTTAATTATTGTTAGTTATTTGTGGTTCAAGTTACAAACATAGATTTGTTTATATTAGTTAATTAATGAAATAATTTAAAAAAATATTAGATTTGATAAAATAATATATTCTTAATCAGTATTAAGGCACACTTACTATAATATAGCAAATAATAGTAGATATATTTTTAATAATAGCCGATAATGAACATTTTTTCCACATTTTCGTCAATATATTGAAAACTAAGCAAACTAAGAATAGGGAATGTTATATAGAGTAAGGTTAAAATTTAATAGAGAATCCAAAAAATATAATAATCCACAGGGTGTTCCATAAGAGATTTTCGATTTTCTGGAATTTTAACATATTTATGTTTGAGCCATCTGTTAAAAACACCCTGTGTATTAATCAGGTAATGTTGATCCATAGAAATAATTTCTGAGTCTAATTGTCAACGAAATAAACCCTATTTAGCTTTTTTTTTTGGATGTCTTACTTGTTTTGCCGAGATTTTTTTTAGCAGGTGTTTTTTACAGATTTTTTTCTTTAAATGCTAATATCTTCGTTACGGTAAATGATAGGTATAGGGTACTCTTAACAATGTCGACCTAGAATTTTAAGGAGAGTTCAAAAACGTAATTGATTATAGGGTGTCCCATTTAAAAAAAGAAAGTTGATGCCTGGATCAGAAAAACTGAAAAACCTGTATTCAAGAAAGTTATAAAAATGAATAATTCAGATAAATACAAAAAACTTTCGTAAGTATTTAACATTTTTCTCTATCTTTTATACTTTCTGAGATAAGGAGATAGAGGATCTTATTTTGGACACCCTGTACATTTATATCTTAACTTTTCATAAGCTATCGTTTGATACCAATTTCAGATTAACCAAGAGATTAAATTTAATCGGACATTTTTCTTTTTAATCTGATATTAGTATCAAACGATAGCTTATGAAAAGTTAAGTAATGAATGTGCAAACCGTTTTGCTTGATCTCAAACCGTTTAGATTTTACAGGGTATCAAAGTTGAAAAATGTTAATATTCACCTGTCAATATTTCAAAAACAGTTCAAGATAGGTATAGGATATCTTACAGGAAATGTGTTGAGAATATTACGTAGAGTTCAAAATTGCAATAATATACAGGGTGTTTCATTTGAAATAACGAAGATGACATGAACTTCCGGTATAACAGGAAAAGTTAGGTAGACGCCATTATTTTAGGTGAGAAGGGCATGCCCGAAAACACTATTACCCAAATTTTCAAAATCAAAATCGAAGTACTCTCTGAAATATGTCTAATGTCTCGTCACCGTGGGACACCCTGTATTAATTGCAATTGTTTTGGTGTTTATTGCAAGGCTCAAGTACTATCTATTCATTGTAATAAGTACATATAATATTATCTTTTAATTGGTTGGCAGTATTTTTTAATTTTAAATGTTCGGAGTACGAGTACAGGAATAAACACAAATTTTATAAACGTGATGATGTTTGACACGAATTACTGTACTTACTGTGGTAAATATCCACCCATTTTATTTTAATCATTCTTCATATTTGATAGTCCACGTATTTTTTCCTGAAATTTTACATTTTTTTTTTTTTAAGAAAAGTATATTTTAGTATATTTATACAGGGTATACATCGAAAGCAAGTACGTTATATTTTATGGAACATTGTATATGTATAGTCTATATAATGTCAATTGAAACTGTAAAAAAAATTCCGACAAAAGAAACACTTGCCCCTCAACGGCGGCCTCTTTGTTTACGCACGTGTGTCGTTTGTCGGAATTTTTTATGCAGTTTCAATTGAGATTATAAAGACTATACATATTTTCATGTTTTCATTTTCAAAAAGGGTATAGATTTATTTATACAGGGTGAGTCAGTTTTTTGTAGACAAACTTTAAGGGAAGTTAGAACACATGTTTTTAAAAAGAAAAGTTCCTATAAACACATGTCCTAGAAGGCTTCGTTTGCGAGATACAGGGTGTTGAATATAATTTTTTTTTCTCGAATTTTCATTATAACTCATAAACGATTACTTCGATTTTTTTCATGTTTGGGGGATATTGCCTACTAATTAAGGGGCATAAAACAAGCGATAAGAATGTCCAAAAACTTGCACAGTGGCAGAGTAGAAGGGGTGCTTAACCCCTTTCTTAAACAGAACTTCTACGCCAATGACTATTTATAAAAAAAACTTGTTATTTTGATTATTTGCATACATTTTATCAAAAATTTAATGTCGCTTCTTCTGTTTCGAAATTCCTGTGCGTTTCTGAGTTATTTTGATTTTTAATGTTTGATGTGGTTCTAAATTAAGTAATTTATTTATTATCAATTATCGGCCAAATATTTAATTCTTTCAACGAAACCTACCTAAATATGGTTTGTTAAGGATTCTAAAAAGCCGAAATATCTTATTCTTTTTCTCTTTCCAATGTAGTCAAAATAAATTATTTGTTATCACAACACCCTGTATCTCGGAAACGAAGCCTTCTAGGACATATGTTTATAGGACCTTTTCTTTTTAAAAACATGTGTTCTATCTTCCTTTAAAGTTTGTCTACAAAAAACTGACTCACCCATACTTATCTACTTGAAATTTCAGGTACTATAGATATTAAAAATTAAAAGTTTTAAACTTTTTATGAAATAAATAATAATTAAAATAAATCGATGCTGTTTTTGAAAATATGTGAAAATTTAAAGTGTTCCTTAAAAAACACACTTGTTTCCGATCTACCCTGTATAAATAAGCCAAAAGACGGGACACTTAATTAAGTGTCCCAGCCTGTACCTTCCGTTCAATTTACTGAAGTTTTCATTCAACAACATTACTTTTTTAATACAATCAGTGTGAGATTGAATTGAAAGATTCTAAAAAGTTTCGAAAAAAATAATATTAGACATGGTTGATGGTTGAGAACACATAAAATTGTAAATAATAGAATACCTACATATAATACGTATGAAGATTTAGGTACAGGTACTTCATTAAATTTTTCATAAAAAATTTTAAATAAATAAAAATATTAACTTTTACTCGATTCAACTTCAACTTTGATGAGACTGCAACAGTTCACAATAATTGTGAACTCCAAATATAAATTATTTATATTTGGAGTTTGCTCCGACGTCTACTTCCCTTTAACACGTCATATTCATGAATAGCGCATGAGAAATCAATGCGGTCTTTTGTCAGATTTGCGACAACAGAATGAAATTAACGAAATTATGTCAACAGAACCATTCACATTGATATTTGAAGTAAATTTAAATAAGAGACTGTACCGTTAAATTTTATATTTTTTAGTATGTGAGTTTGAAAAGCACTGTAATTTTTCTACTTTTATTAGTAATTTTTTTACTTTTTCCACTTTGCCCTGTAATTTTTCTACTTTACATAATTTCGGAGGTACTTCATGTAATTTAAGAAAGAATGTTGGTAATTTTTATACTTTCGTAAATAATTTATTATGTACCTATTATTCCATACATATTAGGTACCCTGTATGTATAATAAAGTCAATTAGACACTCTCATGCATCCTTCACCAATTTAGTTCACAGTATTTGATTAGTGAGTGTGGTATAAGCTGAATCCTACTGTTCAATTAATTTTAAATTTCGGTGTTTCAAATGGACACCAAAAATACTCGTCACACCCCTCGCAAAACACTACAACGAAATTGGTAGCATTTTATTATGCATTCTAAGAACAATTTGACAAGCGTATTGTGTATGTGCTTGTTTTGCAAAAATGAAAGTTTATTTTTCATTATTGCAAAATATTGTGATAGTTTTAAATATTTTTACCAGTGGCGTCTGTACGTGTGGCGTCTGTAAGTTATTCTGCCCCAAGTAAGAATTTCCCGGAAAATTCCCAAAATACGTCAAAACAGATTTTGAGCGGAAAGAATTTTAATGTAAATAACAACTCCCAAACGTCACCCCAATGCGCGTCACATCAACCCTCTTAAGATTTTAAAGGGCACGAGGGGTCATCTAATACATCAAATTAAAGGTATTTTTATCCTGTAAACAACAGCTGAACTAAATTGTAAACATTTTAAACTATGTTTTTTCTTATAGGTACTTTAATCGATGCATGAAAAGCAAAGAGCATTTAATGATAGGATTTATGTTTGCAAGTTAATGAGGGCCATCTTGAGCAATTCATTAAATAAAAATTGATTTTGTTTAATTTCAGCTTCTTTATTTCAAACTGAATTTTTTCTTTTACATTGATCAGCACATCAAAAACAAAAATATGTTTGTCTACAGGATAAAAATACCTTTAATTTGATGTATTACATGACCCCTCGTGCCCTTTAAAATTTTTAAGAGGGTTGTTGTAACGCGCATAGGGGTGATGTTTGGGGGTTGTTTTTTACATTTTAATTCTTCCCCCTCAAAATTTCCTATCCCAAAAGTTCCGGTGTATAAGATCTCTTCCATATTATTAGTATATCAATTATATTCTCTGTTGTGCAAGCAAATACATCCAAAACGTAAAGAGGCCGGCTTTGACAAGTCGGTGATTTGTAGGGCTTTCGGCAAATTTCAAAGGGTAGGCGCTCTGCTGCCTCAAAACGCTATCTTTCATTCGCCTTCTGTTTCTTATTTCTCAGAATAGAAATCAGCTGGTGGAGGAAGACCACGTAATCAGAGTTCCACCAATCAGAGTGGATATTCTTTTTAGAGGGGGGGTAATATATATATTTATTTGCAGATCTGATTTCTTGCCATTCTAATTTCTAATTCTATTTGTTGGTTTTTGTTAGTGAAAGTAATTATTCAGCAGTTAAATTTTGTATCTCTTGATTTGTGTCGATCAATATTATTATCATAACTCTATAGTACGTACATTCAGTGTGTGTATGTGTTTGTCGCGACTTGAAGCTCTAAAATAAAATATGGAAACTTTTCAATTAATTTATGGAATTTGATTTCCGTTTTATTTACTGCAGTGCATCTAAAAAGCCTAGCTTTGGTAAGTGTTTTTTTTTCTATATTGAGGAAGTGTAGAATTTACCCTAGACACATTAATTTTCGGATGTATATTTTTTCAACTTGTAAGAATTGGGCTTTTCTTAATTTTGTATGATCATTAATTTAGAATTTAAAAACTTAACCTGTTTTTAATGTTGTTTAGGTATAACAATACAACATTATATAGAGGTATATATAATAATTAGAATAATTTCATTCAGCTTTACACAACATTGGACATAATTATCAAGATCTGATTAATTTATTGCGTTTTATGGGTTATTTTTTAAAACATTTATTATTTACAAATGATAATCGACGTTTCGCTCAACAATTCTTGGGTTTCTTCTGGACACTTACTGTATTGAGAGGATGGGTGACCGATGGGTGGAGACTTATATATTCTAACTATCGAATTATTAAGATTTCGGAGGTGCACGTAAAGCCAAAGTAAAAAGGCACATGGAAATAAAGTTAGCCCTCATTTTAAGGGTACCGGATTTGTCTTATAATTGCAACAAAATTTCTTTTTAATGTTATAAATTATATATCACCGTAAAGATCAAAAGATAAACTAGATCCCTATAGTAGCAAATTTTTGTTTAATACATGTATTTTAGAGAATACAATTTTTGAAAATACGCTATTTTAGTACAACATTGTTTGCCTGGAATTTTAAAAATAAAATGAAGTACCAAAAATTACTACTATAGGGACTTAGATTAAAGTCTTATCTTTCAATACTTTTTTACTAAAAGTCGCTATCTCTTATAGTTTTTTTATAATTAGACACGAGACGAACGCCGATTTAGGGCTTATTTCGACCTATTGAATGGACTCTTAAATTACTTAGGTATCTACTTAATATAATTTACTTTTTATAATAAATAGATAACTTACTTTTTCTGGCAATCTCGGCAATTTATACTCTTTTTCATATAATTTTCGTACTTTATATACCTACTTAATACTTTTTGTAATTCTTTCACTGCTAATTTTTGTAATTGACTCGTAATTTTTATAATTCAATGATACTTTTTCTAATTCAGTGATAATTTTTGTAATTTATTCTTATAATTTTCGTAGTTTTATAGTAACTAATTTAACTAATTTATGAAAATTCCATACTTCCTAGCCTTGACTCAAGAATTTTTTTTAGCAATTGTTTCTTCATATTTGAAAATTGATTTAGTCTTCCTTGCAAATTTTCTTTCTAATAATAATTTTAAAAAATTTTGCCTGTACTACAAATTGATTTTGATAGAATTAAACGCAGTAAAAAAACAAAAAAAATATATTTTCAAAATGTCTGCATTGTGAAAATTTAAAAGTCTCAATCCTTCAAAAAACAACACACTCAGGTGGTAAATTGAATAAATATTTTTCTCATTAATTGTCCCACTTTGCCCGTAACTAAATTGATATTATTTTTTTTTTACCTAAAAATGTAATGTTCTTTCTGCAGATTGAATAGAAAACATTTCTATAGTGGCTTTACTTTTACTTACCTACATTAACCTAGTTGCAGGATAAAATTGAAAAATAAATTTTTGTTGAGCAGATATTGATTTTGTCAGAAAATAATCAATGCTCAAGCTCAATAATCAAGCTTTCGGGACAAATTTGGCTTCATATATACATGGTGTTCAAAGTTACGTCTGTAATATTGCAAATGAATAATAATATGCTGCCCTATGTCCTACATAAGTCTCAGAGCGGAGTAATCCTTGTGATTAGAATGAGTGGTACAGATATTATTTTTATAGGTATATTGTGATAAAAACTAATGTTCTGAGAATCGTGAAGCAGTATTACCTTACGAAAATATCATAAACTTCTTTTCATTTTCTTAGTGCTGTTGATATATTTGTTTCAATTATTTATAGATTGAATATTATATACATATTATATTATACAGGGTGTCGCACGGTTACGAGACATATTTCGGACACTATTTCGATTTTTATTTGAAAATTTGGGCGTGTGTTTTCGGGAATGCCCTTCTCAACTAAAATAATGGCGTCCACCTAACGCTTTCGGTTATACCGGAAATTGCTGTCATCTTCGTTATTTTAAATGGAACACCCTGTATATTATTGCAATTTTTAACTCTCCGTAATATTTTCTAAACACATTTCATGTAGGATATCATATACCTATCTTCAACTGTTTTTGAAATATTGACAGGTGAATATTGACATTTTTCAACTTTGACACCCTGTAAAATCGAAACGGTTTGAGATCAAGCTAAACGGTTTGCGCCTATCTTCACTTTTCATAAGCTATCGTTTCATGCTAATTTCAGATTTAACCAAGAGATTAAATTTAATCGAAAATTTTTCTTTTTAATCTGATATTAATATCAACCGAAGCTTATGAAAAGCTAAGAAATGAATGTGCAAACCGTTTTGCTTGATCTCAAACCGTTTAGATTTTATAGGGTGTCAAAGTTGAAAAATGTGTGAAAAATATTCACCTGTCAATATTTCAAAAACAGTTTAAGATAGGTATAGGACATCCTACATGAAATGTGTTTGGAATATTACGTGGAGTTCTAAATTGCAATAATATACAGGGTGTTCCATTTTAAAATAACGAGGATGACATCAACTTCAGTCAAACGTCTTGTCAACAACTCTTATACAGGGTGTCCCACCTAAGATTTATTGTTTCTTAGCTCTCTTATCTAAAATTATATCTGAAAATGTGAAATATAAAAGTTTCAGCGAATTATGTAGGTCGTCCTCAGAAAATATTTTCATTATACCTGGTGTTTAGTTTAGCCTGGGCGCTATGGTTTTTTAAATGGAACACACTATTTTTTTACATTTTCGGGAACAGCATATGCACTTTTGAATTAAAAACATAGTATACCCTATAAACTCTGCCCTTTCGCAAGATATTTTACATACTATAAAAAATTTGATAGTTTCAAGAGTGTGTAAACATCTTCATAATTTTTTTCGTATAGTAGATTCTTATTTGCCGTTGACAACATACAAAAAAAACACAAACTGTACTACCTTCTACATTTAAAATAATTTCAAAAATATTATACCAAGTGTTTCTTTTTTTAAGTTACATTCTGACAGTTTTAAACGATAAAAACTGTTTTCATTCAAATAGCACACCCTGTATTTTTTACACCAGGTAGTGTGAAATTAAATTATCTTTTGTCTTATTTAGGCATTGTAGGGGTTTATATTAAATTTTTTTGCGATTTTCGCGATTTTCTCAATTTAAAAAAATATTGAAGGAAAGTTTATTAAACATTGATTTCTAAATTGGGCAGGTTATGAAAATATTATTTTAGCATAGTTTACATTATTGTTTATAATTTCAGTTACAAACTATCTAAATGTCAGATCACGTTTTAAAGTTGGTGTTTATATTTATAATATCATTTAGTGTTAAAATAAAGACAAAAATACCACTTAAAAGAGAGGAAGTAAATATGGTTTTGGTTCCAGACCGTCAGGAAACCATTAATAGCATAGAGGGTTTATGTACAACTACATCGGCGTTACCCTATAATCGGAAACAAAGAGTATTTGATTCGGTACTCTTAAGAATCGCAAATATTTGCAATATTTAATTGAGTAGATTTCAAAAGAAGGAATCGTAATAATATCATTACGGATGAAAAACAATTTTTTGGTATTGGGGTGCATCCAAAAAATTTCGCAAATTAGTAGAATGAAGTACATAACTAAATCGTCAGTTCATAGTATTTAATTGTTATAATATTAGTCACATGTAGTATTTTTATGGAATTTAAAACCAACTGTTGCTGCAATATTTATTCTAATGATACAGGGTGTTCCACGTAGACCTTCCATTAGACGTTTCTAGAATACTACACATACGGGAATTCTGAAAATTTATATAAGTGGGTTTCTCAAAGTTTTCTAACGATAAAAGATATTGTCGGTGACGTCACACTTCCGGTTCTAACGGAACTAAACATCAACTCGCTTATTTAAATGGAATGTACTAATTTTTATTTCATTTTTGGATTCTCCATCAAATTTAAAGGTAGGTTTTATAAGAACACCCTATCCCTAAACTCAATCGTTTCTGATATATTTCGAATTTTTCTCAAAAATTTTGGAAAAAACATGCTTAAGCTTAATCGGTTCTATCTCCTAGTTTTGAATATAGAGGGCTAAAATTTTAGACGAGAAATATTAAAAGGTATCCAAACATCTGTAGCGTTTGAAAGTTGATGCCAGTTACACAGGGTGTCGAAAAAACACCGACCAATTGTGTCAAATTGAAAGTTCAATAACTCGCTTATTTTAAATACAACACCCTATGCTAATGGATGTAGCTTTTAATTCTCTTTCGATTGGTATTAGCATTCCTTATACCTATAAAGTCCACCGATTTGAAAATATTTGGACATTACTGCTGCAACGAAAATAATCAAGACAGTTCGGCTGCAGGTTGGGTGGGGAAAAACATTAAATGTGACGAAATTTTTATCAATTTTTAAATAAGGTAATTTAATTTTTAATTAGGTATTGGTTCTGAATTAACATTACTTTAATTTTACTCATTAAAACATTGAAAATGAACCCGACAGAACTCAAATTGTACTTTTTTAAATAATTTGACAACTAATACAATGTGCATTTATTAGAAATATCTACAATATTCAGCATTCATATAATGGTAACAATAACATTAAGAATAAAAAAATAGTCTTTAATAGTCTTTTTTAATATTCAATTCTTTGATAGTCTTCTGACCATGTCCTTAGCTGGTTTTACTCATGAAAACATTGAAAATGAACCCGACAGAACTCAAATTGTACTTTTTTAAATAATTTGACAACTAATACAATGTGCATTTATTAGAAATATCTACAATATTCAGCATTCATATAATGGTAACAATAACATTAAGAATAAAAAAATAGTCTTTAATAGTCTTTTGTAATATTCAATTCTTTGATAGTCTTCTGACCATGTCCTTAGCTGGTCTGTGTTTATCTGGACTCTGCAAACACACACGACATGTTCTACTAACAATTCGATTACAATCCCCATAAACGCCAATTAAATTTAAAAGTCTTCGTTTTTGTAACCGAAGTATGCCATCATTATTAAAAATATTACAACTAAATCGGCAAACTCACCTTACAGCAATGTCTGCAACTTTGCTAAATAAGTAAGTACGCTAAGTAACATTTAAATTTTTTGTTTCACAGCCAACTTTAGGTATAGGGAATGCTAATACCAATCGAAAGAGAATTAAAAGCTACATCTATCAGCATTATAAAACATAGGGTGTTATATTTAAAATAAGCGAGATATTGAACTTTCAATTTGCCACAATTGGTCGGTGTTTTTTCGACGCCCTGTGTAACTTGCATCAACTTTGGAATACTACAGATGTTTGGATACCTTTTAGTACTTCTCGTCTAAAATATTAGCCCTCTATATTAAAAATTAGAAGAGATAGAACCGATTAAGTGTAAGTATGTTTTTCCATAATAGGGATAGGGTTTGAGTTTAGGGATAGGGTGTTCTTATGAAACCTACCTTTAAATTTGACAGAATCCAAAAATGAAATAAAAAATAGTTCATTTCATTTGAAAGAAGCGAGTTGATGTCTATTTCCGTTAAAACCGGAAGTATGATGTCATCGGCAATATTTTTAATCGATTGAAAATTGTGATGAACCCCGTATATAAATTTTTAGAATTCCACTACGCGTAGTATTCTAGAAACGTCTAATGGAGGGTCTACGTCTCGGTCTACGTGGAACACCCAATATGTATCTACAAAAATATTATTTTTACATGATATTCTTTATCTAAGGTACCTACCTATATAAATTTAAACCTACAAATTTTAGTCAATTTGTATATTTCATCTCATTATCTTTAAATAAATAAATCCAGGATATAACAAATTATTCATCATTGTATTCCTAATTTTATTTTTTATTGCTTACATATAAACGATATTTTTAATTTAAAATTAATATTTACAATTTCATTCAATCAATTTTCAATCAAGGCTGAAATGGATGATACATCTTAAATATCATAAAATTTATGGGTACCAAAATTATTAGTATAATATACAAATATGAACCCCTGAAGTAAGGCAATTTCTATACAGAAAATTGCTTTCGTAGACGACAAATTCTGATGTTGTTAATTTAAAAATGAAATTTGTTAAAACATCTTTTCGATAAAGGTTCAATGTAGGGTTGACTTCAAAGGTATTTTTTCAAACTTTCTTTTTAAAGCTGCGCACTGAAAGGTTAAAGTTACCTATTTTTGTGACGTATTTTTCAAAATGGAAAACATATTTTTTCTTATTAAGGGCGTTGCTGTGTCGTAGAGCAAACAAACCTAGCTTTGTACCTAGTCTCAAACTTATTGTGGTTAAATTAGAAGTCTCAATTCTTCCACGTGTCTCCGGGCGTAAACGCCTGCAATTCAGTCCGCAGAAATGAGAACAGTACGAGTCCAGCAATAAACACAAATTTTATAAACGCGATGATGTTTGACACGAATTACTGTACTTAATTTACTGTGGTAACATTCTTCATATTTGATAGTCTACGTATTTTTTCCTGAAATTTAACATTTTTTTTTTTTTTTTTTAGGAAAAGTATATTTTAGTATATTTATACAGGGTATACATCGAAACCAAGTACGTTATATTTCATGGAATATATATTTTCAAGTTTTCATTTTCAAGAAGGGTATAGATTTATTTATATTTACTCATCTACTTAAAATTTCAGGTAGGTCCTATAGATATTAAATATAACAGAGTTTAAAACTTTTTATGAAATAAATAATAATTGAAATAAATCATTGCCGTTTTTGAAAATATGTGAAAATTTAAAGTGTTCCTTAACAAGTCCTTAAAAAACACTTGTTTCCGATCTACCCTATGTATATAAATAAGGCAAAGGACTGGACATTTAATTAAGTGTCCCACCCTGTACCTTCCGTTCAATTTACTGAAGTTTTCATTCAACAATATTACTTTTTTAATACAATCAGTATCAGATTGAATTGAAAGATTCTAAAAAGTTTTGAATTAGACATGGTTGATGGTTGAGAACACAAACAATTTTAAATAATAGAGTACATATAATACTACCTATAAAGTTTTAGGTACAGGTACTTCATTAAACTTTTCATAAAGAATTTTAAATAAATAAAAATGTTATTAATTTTTACTCGATTCAACTTCAACTTTGATGAGACTGCAACAGTTCACAATTTATATCTGGAGTTTGGTCCGACGTCTACTTCTAGACCAGGCAAATCTTATTTTTTCAATGAAGTTTAAGGGGACATTTATTTTTCAATGGAAATCGATAGGTTTTATGTTCAAGAACAAATATATAAAAATCCCAAAAAATCCGTTGTGAGCTAAAAACGTCATTTTGAAAAAACATTTCCGCCCCTTCAAATGTTTGATAATTAAATATCTTCTTATCCCTTGGAGCAATTTTAACATTTTTTTTTTATTTTTACAGGATTTTACAGGATTTTTATTAAAAATTAGAAAAAAATGATATTTTAATTTAGATATAACCAAGAATATAATTTTCCTAACAAAAAACGAAAAAGGAAACGATCTTTTTTAAATTTTATTGACTTCCTACATTTTCCTAACTTTAATATTACTAATTAACTTTCCAATCTAGTTAACTACAAAAACTCAGTCATTTAAAAGATCCTCGTACATATATATTTTTTTTGGCAGCCATTTCTACATTTACAGTCACGATATACACACAGAAGATAGGATGTTGTGCGAAGTGGGCGATCCTTAACATGACGCGTTACGTCACACAAACAGTGCTTTTCGTTACGGGGATACGCATTTTGTGCGTTTTTCGCAAAAGATGTTATGGTTCGTTTTATAACTTACAAATATAAAATGTCTCAATTTCGCGAAGCTGAGCTGTTGAACACATTCTTACTGAAAAATTTGTTCCTCTAAGGTTTTCGCCACGAATTTCGGGAGAATTGTACATACACTATTTTGTAGAGCACAAAATATACTACAAGAAAGACTATGGGAGGGTATTATATGCACAAATATAAACACAACACAAGTTTTAAAAATTTGGAGGTTTTATTAATACAGTCAAAATTTTATTCTTTTTTTTTCTTAACCAGTTTAATTTATTTACTTTTTATATATCAATACCTAATGCTTGCATAAAATCAAACAGTCTCCAAGTAAAAAGTATCCTTATCTAACCAAAACCTTACGTTTAAAGGATTGGAAAGTAAGGACCATATCAAATATGCCAAAATGATGGCTTATCCAAATCTTAAAACATATTTACATATGCTAGTTTATTATTGTCCATAGCATTCGGACTTTTATATTTATTACCTACCTCATAATCTTAAATTTACCAATATTTAATTTTAAATAATTTAAATTAGACAAGTTCACCAATTTATTTATTTATTAATATTTTCCTGGATTGTTACGCCGTTCTTGACGGTATTTACAAAACACGCAATTTAAAGTATTCAATATACATTAAAATACTACACATAATTCGATGATCGAGAGTATGATGATCCAATTCCAATCCTTTAAACTTAAGGTTTTGGTTAGATAAGGATACTTTTTACTTGGAGATTGTTTGATTTTATGCAAGCATTAGGTATTGATATATAAAAAGTAAATAAATTAAACTAGTTTAGAATAAAATTTTGACTGCATTAATAAAACCCTACATTTTTAAACCTTGTGTTGTATTTATTTTTGTGCCTATAATAACTTTATCCGGGGCTAGGAAATTTCCTATCCATTGCCGTATTTGGAGATAGGTCCTGAAAATATAAAAAAAAAATTATTTGCTATTAATGTAATCTCCATTTGAAGGCCCGTTTACAGTGCTCGAACCAGTGCTGAGGCTTCCGCCTGGTTATGTAGCAAGGTCCATTGGAAACTGGATCAAGGTAAGATTAAAGGAAGAATGGTTAAACGGGACTGGGCTGCGACAAGCCAGGCCCTTAATTGAAGGACCTTGGTCGAACGCAACTCGATCAATATTTGCGCTAAGTCGTAACAGCATAAGGATTGTCACAGGACTGTTGACAGGTCACGGACATCTTAACAAGCACCTTAACACTATAGGTCTTAGTGACACTAGAAGGTGCAGGTTTTGCGGACACGATGACGAGGACTCCATTCACATCCTCTGTCGCTGTGCCTGCCTCATGGTCAACAGACACAAACACCTAGGCGCAGCATTTCTCCTGCCTCAGGACATTAGGGAGCTTCCCCTACAACGGGTGTTGGCCTATGCGCATAGCACAGGTCTCTTCCAATAGCTCCCAACTAGCGGCAGGCACAATGGGTCGAAAGACTTGAGTGCTGCGGGTAACCGCGCCGCCTATCAACAACAACAACAATCCCCATTTGAAACTACCTTTAAATATGTTGCTTTAGTGCAACTTTCGTTGGAGGAAGAACGTCCAAATCAAAAGATTTTTCGACGTCCACTTAGCTATACCAATGTTGTAAAGTCTATATCGTTCTTCTATAATGTCTCGGGATCCGTCTAATCCGTACATAAAGGAGACAAATTTATAACCAACGTTTAGTATTTCATCTAGATCCGCATTCTTATCACCGAAGACTAACAATTTGTCATGCATGAATGTATGCTTCTTAAACACCTTAAAAATAACGCGAGCGGCCATGTTTTTTTAAATGGTGACTTTAGCTCACTTCCGATTTTTTGGGATTTTTAGATTTGCATTCTATAATAAGAGAGCTATTGTTTTCAACAAAAAAAATAATGTCCGCAAAAACTTCACCCTTAACGTATATTTCTTTTAAATTTGCCTGGTGTATTCCCTTTAGCACGTCAGATTCATGAATAGCGCATGAGAAAACAATGCGGTTTTTTGTCAGATTCGCGAGAACCGAATGAAATTAACGAAATTATGTCAACAGAACCATTCACATTCATATTTTAAGTAAATTTAAATAAGATACTGTACCGTAAAATTTAATATTTTTTAGTATGTGAATTTGAAAGCACTAAAATTTTTCTATTTTCGTAAATAATTTATTATGTATTATTCCATACATATTAGGTACCCTGTATGTATAATAAATGCATCCTTCACCAATTTAGTTCACAGTATTTGGTTAATGAGTGGGGTATAAGCTGAATCCTACTGTTACAATAATTTTAAATTTCGGTGTTTCAAATGGACACCAAAAATACTCGTCACACCCCTCGCAAAACACTACAACGAAATTGGTAGCATTTTATTATGCATTATAAGAACAATTTGACAAGCGTATTGTGTGCTTGTTTTGCAAAAATGAAAGTTTGTTTTTCATTATTTTTATAAAGATACCACATTTGCTCAGAAAGGAATGGGGATTTCAAAAATAATTTTTACTTTAATTAAAAGCAGTGGCGTACGGTACAGACGCCACTGGTAAAAGTAATAAAATTGTCCATCAGAAAATGCATCTTGATGCATAGAAGGGGTGTACCAAATTTCATTAAAATATCTAGGGTAATACCAAAGTTATAATTAAAAAAATATTTTTTTTAAAACTTTAGCACCCTGTAGTTCAAAAGTTTTAAGACTTTTAGGACATATGTTCATATGAAGTTTTTTTTCTCAAAATGGGCCCAAGAATAACCTTATATATTAGCATGTTATTAAGAAACAGCCACACACAGTGTCATCCAACCAAAACTTGACCCCCCCCCTGATCTTGGGAAGTAAGGATTTCCCGGAAAATTCCCAAAATACGACAAAACAGATTTTGAGGGGGAAGAATTTTAATGTTAAAAACAACTCGCAAACGTCGCCCCTAGGCGCGTCACATCAACCCTCTTAAGAATTTTAAAGGGCACGAGGGGTCATGTAATACATCAAATTAAAGGTATTTTTTTTATTCAGTAAACAACATTTTAAACTAAGTTTTTTCTTATAGGTACTTTAATCGATGCATCAAAAACAAAGAGCATTTAATGATAGGATTTATGTTTGCAAGTTAATGAGGGCCATTTTGAGCAATTCATTAAATAAAAATTGATTTTGTTTAATTTCAGCTTCTTTATTTCAAACTAAATTTTTTCTTTTCCATTGATCAGCACATCAAAAAACAAAAATATGGTTGTCTACAAGATAAAAATACCTTTAATTTGATGTATTACATGACCCCTCGTGCCCTTTAAAATATTTAAGAGGGTTGTTGTAACGCGCATAGGGGTGATGTTTGGGGGTTGTTTTTTACATTTTAATTCTTCCCCCTCAAAATTTCCTATCCCAAAAGTTCGGGTGTAGAAGATCTCTTCCATATTATTAGTATATCAATTATATTCTCTGTTGTGCAAGCAAATACATCCAAAACGTAAAGAGGCCGGCTTTGACAGGTCGGTGATTTGTAGGGCTTTCGGCAAATTTCAAAGGGTAGGCGCTCTTTGCTGCCTCAAAACGCTATCTTTCATTCGCCTTCTGTTTCTTTTTTCTCAGAATAGAAATCGGCTGGTGGAGGAAGACCACGTAATCAGAGTTCCACCAATCAGAGACTGGATATTATTTTTAGAGGGGGGGTAATATATATATTTATTTGCAGATCTGATTTCTTGCCATTCTAATTTCTAATTCTATTTGTTGGTTTTTGTTAGTGAAAGTAAATTCTTCAGCAGTTAAATTTTGTATCTCTTGATTTGTGTCGATCAATATTATCATAACTCTATAGTACCTACATTCAGTGTGTGTAGTGTGTGTCGCGACTTTGAAGCTCTAAAATAAAATAAGGAAACTTTTCAATTAATTTATGGAATTTGATTTCCGTTTTATTTACTGCAGTGCGTCTAAAAAACCTAGCTTTGGTAAGTATTTTTTTTTTCTATATTGAGGAAGTGTCGAGTTTACCCTAGACATATTAATTTTCAGATGTAATTTTTTTTTAACTTGTAAGAACTGGGCTTTTCTTAATTTTGCATCGTATATGATCATTAATTTAGGATTTAAAAACTTCGCCTGTTTTTATTTCAAATTTGTTATGTTGTTTAGGTATATATACATATTCAACATATATGTAGGTCTAAATAATAATTAGAATACGTTCATTCACCTTTACACAACTTTGGACAATCAATCAATCAATAATCAAGATCTGATTTAATGAATTGGGTTTTATGGGTTATTTTTTTAAAACATTTATTATTTACAAAGGATAATAATTGACGTTTCTCTCAAAAATTCTCGAGTTTCTTCTGGACACTTACTGTAATTGAAACAATTATATAATTCACAACAGGTACACTACTTTCAATTTGAAATATTAGAAAACAATTTGATACAATTTTTTTTCTTTGTAAAAAACCCTAAAATTGTACAGAATTTGGAATGGAAATAATACAGAATTTTTCATATTATTTTGATACTTTATACTTTTTGTAATTCTGAGACTTTTACTGGTAATTTTTGTAATTCAGTGATACTTTTTCTTATTCAGTGATGATTTTTCTAATTCATTGATAATTTTTGTAATTTATTCTTATAATTTTCGTAGTTTTATAGTAACTAATTTATGAAAATTCCATACTTGATAGCCTCGACTCAAGAATTTTTTTTAGCAATTGTTTCTTCATATTTGATAATTGATTTACACTTCCTTGCAAATTTTCTTTCTAATAATAATTTTAAAAAATTTTCCATGTCCTACAAATTTATTTTGATAGGATTAAACGCGGTAAAAAACAAAAGAAAAATATTTTTTCAAAATGTCTGCTTTGTGAAGATATAAAAGTCTAAATCCTTCAAAAAACAACACAATCGGGTGGCAAATTAAATTAATATTTTTCTCATTAATTGTCCCACTTTGCCCGTAATTAAATTGTAATTTTTTTACCTAAAAATATAATGTTCTTTCTGCAGATTGAATAGAAAACATTTCTATAGTGTAATTATGACTTTACTTACTTACTTACTTACCTACATTAACCTAGTTAGGTACAGGATAAAATTGAAAAATACATTTTTGTTTAGCAGATATTGATTTTGTCAGAAAATAATCAATGCTCAAGCTTTCGGGACAAATTTGGCTTCATGTGTACATGGTGTTCCAAGTTAAGTCTAATATTGCAAATGAAAAATAATATACTGCCCTATCTCCTACTTAAGTCTCAGACTTCCGGAGTAATCCTTGTGATTAGAATGAGTGGTACGGATATTATTTTAGGTATATTGTGATAAAAACACTGAGAATCGTGAAGCAGTATTACCTTACGAAAATACCATTAACTTCTTTTCATTTTCTTAGTGCTGCTGATAAACTTATTTATTTCAATTATTTATAGATTGAATATTATATACATATTATATTATACAGGGTGTCCCACGGTTACGAGACATTAGACATAGGTAATTTCAGAGACTACTTCGATTTTTATTTGAATATTTGGGCAATAGTGTTCTCGAGAATGCCCTTCTCAACTAAAATAATGGCGTCCACCTAACGCTTCTAGTTATACCAGAAGGTGATGTCATCTTCGTTATTTCAAATGGAACACCCTGTATATTATTGCAATTTTTAACTCTAATATTCTAAACACATTTCATGTAGGATATCCTATACTTCCTATACCTATCTTAAACTGTTTTATGAAATATTGACAGGTGAATATTGACATTTTTCAACTCTGACACCCTGCAAAATCTAAACGGTAGATATCAAGCAAAACGATTTGCACATTCCTATCTTCACTTTTCATAAGCTATCGTTTAACACTAATTTCAGATCTAACCAAGAGATTATATTTCATCGAAAATTTTTAATTTCTGGAAAATCTGAAATTAGTGTCAAACGATAGCTGATTGAAATGTGCAAACCGTTTTGCTTCATCTCAAATCGTTTAGATTTTACAGGGTGTCAAAGTTGAAAAATGTTAATATTCACCTGTCAATATTTCAAAAACAGTTTAAGATATGTATGGGACATCCTACATGAAATGTGTTTGGAATTTTACGTAAAGTTCAAAATTGCAATAATATACAGGGTGTTCCATTTTAAACATGACATCAACTTCCGGTATGACCGGAAGCGTGAGGTGGACGCCATTATTTTAAGTGAGAAGGGCATGCCCGAAAACACTATTGCCCAAATTTTCAAAATCAAAATCGAAGTAGTCTCTGAAATATGTCTAATGTCTCGTCACCGTGGGACACCCTGTATTAATTGCAATTGTTTTGGTGTTTATTGCAAGGCTCAAGGACTATCTATTCATACTAATAAATACATATCCATAATATTATGTTTTAGTTGGTTGGCAGTATTTTTTAATTTTCAACCGTTCGGAATACAGGAATAAACACAAATTTTATAAACGTGATGTTTGACACGAATTACTGTACTTACTGTGGTAAATATCCACCCATTTTATTTTAATCATTCTTCATATTTGATAGTCCACGTATTTTTTCCTGAAATTTCACATATTTTTTAAGAAAAATATATTATGGTATATTTATACAGGGTATACATCGAGACCAAGTACGTTATTTTTTATGGAACATTGTATACATATTTTCATGTTTTCATTTTCAAAAAGGGTATAGATTTATATAAACAGGGTGAGTCAGTTTTTTGTAGACAAACTTTAAGGGAAGATGGAACACATGTTTTTAAAAAGAAAAGTTCCTATAAACATATGTCCTAGAAGGCTTCGTTTCCGAGATACAGGGTGTTGAATATAATTTTTTTTCTCGAATTTTCATTATAACTCGTTAACGAATACTTAAATTTTTTTTCATGTTTGGGGGATATTGCCTACTAATTAAGGGGCATACAACAAGCTATAAGAATGTTCAAAAATTTGCACAGCGGCGGAGTAGACGGGGTGCTTAACCCTTTTCTTAAACAGAACTTCTACGCCAATGACTATTTAAAAAAAAACTTATTTTCATTATTTGCATACAGTTTACCAAAAATAATGTCCCTTCTTCTGTTTGGAAATTCCTGTGCGTTTCCGAGTTATTTTGATTTTTAATGATTGATGTGGTTCTATATTAAGTAATTTATTTATTATCAATTAGCGGCTAAATATTTAATTTTTTCAACGAAACCTACCTAAATATGGTTTGTTAAGGATTCTAAAAAGCCGAAATATCTTATTCTTTATCTCTTTCCAATGTAGTCAAAATAAATTATTTGTTATCAAACACCATATATCTCGGAATCGAAGCCTTCTAGGTCATATGTTTATAGGAACTTTTCTTTTTAAACATGTGTTCTATCTTCCCTTAAAGTTTGTCTTCAAAAAACTTACTCACCCATACTTATCTACTAGAAAGTTCTGGTACTATAGATATTAAAAATAACAGTTTAAAAACTCTTTATGAAATAAATAATAATTGAAATAAATCGATGCCGTTTTTGAAAATATATGAAAATTTAAAGTGTTTCTTAAAAAACACTTGTTTCCGATCTACCCTGTATAAAGAAGCCAAAAGAAGGGACATTTAATTACGTGTCCCACCCTGTACCTTCCGTTCAATTTACTGAAGTTTTCATTCAACAGCATTACTTTTTTAATACAATCAGTGTGATTGAATTGAAAGATTCTAAAAAGTTTCGAAAAAAAAAAATTAGACATGGTTGATGTTTGAGAACACATAAAATTGTAAATAATAGAATACATATAATACTTATACATTTTTAGGTACAGGTACTTCATTAAATTTTTCATAAAGAATTTTAAATAAATAAAAATGTTATTAACTTTTACTCGATTCAACTTCAACTTTGATGAGACTGCGACAGTTCACAATAATTTATATCTGGAGTTTGGTCCGACGTCTACTTCCCTTTAGACCAGGCAAATCTTATTTTTTCAATGAAGTTTAAGGGGACATTTATTTTTCAATGGAAATCGATAGGTTTTATGTTCAGGAACAAATATATAAAAATCCCAAAAAATCCGTTGTGAGCTAAAAACGTCATTTTGAAAAAACATGGCCGCCCCTTCAAATGTTTCAAAATGAAATATCTTCTTATCCCTTGGAGCAATTTTAACATTTTTTTTTATTTTTACAGGATTTTAAGCTTAAAAATTAGAAAAAAATGATATTTTAATTTAGATATAACCAAGAATATAAATTTCGTAACAAAAAACGAAAAAGGGAACGATATTTTTTAAATTTTATTGACTTCCTACTTTTTCCTAACTTTTTAATATCACTAACTTTACAATCTAGTTAACTACAAAAACTCAGTCATTTAAAAGATCCTCGTACATATATATTTTTTTGGCAGCCATTTCTACATTTACAGTCACGATATACACACAGAAGATAGGATGTTGTGCGAAGTGGGCGATCCTTAACATGACGCGTTACGTCACACAAACAGTGCTTTTCATTACGGGGATACGCATTTTGTGCGTTTTTCGCAAAAGATGTTTGTTATGGTTCGTTTTATAACTTAAAAATTTAAAATGTCTCAATTTCGCGAAGCTGAGCTGTTAAACACATTATTCTTACTGAAAAATTTGTTCCTCTAAGGTTTTCGCCACGAATTTCGGGAGAACTGTACAATATAGAGTTAAATTGTACATACACTATTTTGTAGAGCACAAAATATACTACAAGAAAGACTATGGGAGGGTATTATATGCACAAATATAAACACAACACAAGTTTTAAAAATGTGGTGTTTTATTAATACCACATTTTTCAATCAGTCAAAATTTTATTCTTTTTTTTTTCTTAACCAGTTTAATTTATTTACTTTTTATATATCAATACCTAATGCTTGCATAAAATCAAACAATCTCCAAGTAAAAAGTATCCTTATCTAACCAAAACCTTACCTTTAAAGGATTGGAAAGTAAGGACCATATGAAATATGCCAAAATGATGGCTTACCCAAATTTTAAAATATATTTACATATGCTAGTTTATTATTGTCATAAATTCATTCATTCATTCATTCATTCATTCATTCATTCATATCATTCGGACTTTTATATTTATTACCTACCTCATAATCTTAAATTTACCAATATTTAATTTTAAATAATTTAAATTAGACAAGTTCACCAATTTATTTATTTATTAATATTTTCCTGGATTGTTACACCGTTCTTGACGGTATTTACAAAACACGCAATTAATAATAATAATAATAATTAAGATTAAAGGAAGAAAGGTCAAACAGGACTGGGCTGCGACAAGCCAGGCTCTTAATTGAAGGACCTTGGTCGAACGCAACTCGATCAATACTTGCGCTGAGTCGTAACAGCATAAGGATTGTCACAGGACTGTTGACAGGTCACGGACATCTTAACAAGCACCTTAACACTATCGGTCTTAGTGACACTAGGAGGTGCATGTTTTGCGGACACGATGACGAGGACTCCATTCACATCCTCTGTCGCTGTGCCTTCCTCATGGTCAAGAGACACAAACACCTGGGCGCAGCATTTCTCCTGCCTCAGGACATTAGGGAGCTTCCCCTACAACGGGTGTTGGCCTATGCGCATAGCACGGGTCTCTTCCAATAGCTCCCAACTAGCGGCAAGCTCAATGGGTCGAAAGACCTGAGTGCTGCGGGTAACCGCGCCGCCTATCAACAACAACAACAATCCCCATTTGAAACTACCTTAAAATATGTTGCTTTAGTGCAACTTTCGTTGGAGGAAGAACGTCCAAATGAAAAGATTTTTCGAGCGTCCGCTTAGCTATACCAATGTTGTAAAGCCTATATCGTTCTTCTATAATGTCTCGGGATCCGTCTAATCCGTACATAAAGGGGACAAATTTATAACCAACGTTTAGTAGTTCATCTAGATCCACATTCTTATCACTGAAGACTAACAATTTGTCATACATGAATGTATGCTTCTTAAACACCTTAAAAATAACGCGAGCGGCCATGTTTTTTTAAATGCTGACTTTAGCTCACTTCCGATTTTTTGGGATTTTTAGATTTGCATTCTATGATAAGAGAGCTATCGTTTTCAACAAAAAAAATAATGTCCGCAAAAACTTCACCTTTAACGTATATTTCTTTAAAATTTGCCTGGTGTATTCCCTTTAGCACGTCATATTCATGAATAGCGCATGAGAAAACAATGCGGTTTTTTGTCAGATTCGCGAGAACAGAATGAAATTAACGAAATTATTATGTCAACAAAACCAGTCACATTAATTTTCTCGTAATTTTTGTAATTCAGTGATACTTTTTCTAATTCAGTGATGATTCTTCTAATTCAGTGATAATTTTTGTAATTTATTATAATTTTCGTAGTTTTATAGTAACTAATTTATGAAAATTCCATACTTCATAGCCTTGACTCAAGAATTTTTTTTAGCAATTGTTTCTTCATATTTGATAATTGATTTAGTTTTCCTAGCAAATTTTCTTTCTAATTATAATTTGAAAAAATTTTGCGTGTACTATAAATTTATTTTGATAGGATTAAACGCGGTAAAAAATAAAAAAAAAATTTTTTTCAAAATGTCTGCATTGTGAAAATATAAAAGTCTCAATCCTTCAAAAAAAACAACACAATCAGGTGGCAAATTGAATAAATATTTTTCTCATTAATTGTCCCACTTTGCCCGTAATAAAATTGTTATTTTTTTTTACCTAATAATATGTTCTTTCCGCAGATTGAATAGAAAACATTTCTATAGTGTAATTATGGCTTTACTTACTTACATTAACCTAGTTGCAGGATAAAATTGAAAAATAAATTTTTGTTGAGCAGATATTGATTTTGTCAGAAAATAATCAATGCTCAAGCTCAATAATCAAGCTTTCGGGACAAATTTGGCTTCATATATACATGGTGTTCAAAGTTAAGTCTATAATATGCTGCCCTATCTCCTACTTAAATCTCAGACTTCCGGAGTAATCCTTGTGATTAGAATGAGTTGTACAGATATTATAGGTAGGTATACATATTGTGATAACTAATGTTCTGAGAATTGTGAAGCAGTATTATACCTTACGAAAATATCATTTACTTCTTTTCATTTTCTTAGTGCTGTTGATATATTTGTTTCAATTATTTATAGATTGAATATTATATACATATTATATTATACATGGTGTCTTAGGGTTACGAGACATTAGACATAAGTATTTCAGAGACTACTTCGATTTTTATTTGAAAATTTGAACACCCTGTATATTTCAATTTTTAACTCTACAATATATTATAAACACATTTCATGCAGGATATCATATACCTATCTTCAACTGTTTTTTAAATATTGACAAGTGAATATTGACATTTTTCAACTCTTGACACCCTGTAAAATCTTAACGGTTTGAGATCAAGCAAAACGGTTTGCACATTCCTATCTTCACTTTTCATAAGCTATCGTTTCATACTAATTTCAGTTTTAACCAAGAGATTAAATTTAATCGAAAATGTTTCTTTTTAATCTGATATTAGTATCAAACGATAGCTTCTGAAAAGTTAAGATATGAATGTGCAAACCGTTTTGCTTGATCTCAAACCGTTCCTGTCAATATAGGACAACCTATTCCATTTTAAAATAACGAGGGTGACATCAACTTCCGGTATGACCGCGTTAGGTGGACGCCATTATTTTAGGTGAGAAGGGCATGCCCGAAAACACTATTGACCAAATTTTCAAAATCAAAATCGAAAAAGTCTCTGAAATATGTGTAATGTCTCGTCACCGTGGGACACCATTAATTGCAATTGTTTTGGTGTTTATTGCAAGGCTCAAGTACTATCTATTCATAGTAATAGATATATATATAATATTATGTTTTAATTGAGTGGCAGTATTTTTTAATTTTAAGGGTATAATGTACGGAGAAAGGAATTTATCCGTGGATTGCCAGCGAAAGGTCAGAGTGAGATGCAGCTAGATAAAACCATAAAAACTAATATGTAACTTGTGGTCACAAGCAAATACATGGGACGATGTAGCCAAACTTCTAGCCCGGCTGACACCTGTCAGGTACCGAGATTATTTATGATTTCTTCGTCGGGATCTACACTGTTATTATAAAGGAATTATTTAGGTATACCTATATTGTTTTTATATGAATTTTTGAATTGGCAATTGAATAAATATGTAGGTAAGCCGAATAAAACCTGTTCTAAATGTGTCTCATATTTAAAAAATTATACAGAAATTAAGTACCTACTTACGATCCCAGCCTATAATTCTTAAGTAAATAAACGTCTTGTAAACAACTCTTATACAGGGTGTCCCACCTAAGATTTATTGTTTCATAGCTCTCTTATCTAAAATTATATCTGAAAATGTTAAATATAAAAGTTTCAGCTAATTATGTAGGTCATCTTCAGAAAATATTTTTCATTATACCGGGTGTTTAGTTTAACCTGGGCGGTATGCAACATGCAACTTTGGTTTTTTAAATAGAACACACAATTTTTTTACATTTTCGGGAACAGCATGCAATACTGAATTAAAAACATGTAGCATACCCTATAAACTCAGCCCTTTCGCAAGATATTTGACATTCTATAAAAAATTTGAAAGTTTCAAGGCTGTGTAAACAGCCAGTATAGTAAGTAGATCCTTATTTGCCCTTGACAACGTACAAAAAACACAAACTGTGCCACCTTCTACATTTAAAATAATTTCAAAAATATTATACCAAGTGTTTAAACGATAAAAACTGTTTTAATTCAAATGGCGCACCCTGTATTTTTTACACCAGGTAGTGTGAAATTAAATTATTATTAATTAATTATCTTTTGTTTTATATACCTAGGCATTGTAGGGGTTTATATTAAGTTTTTTTTGCGTTTTTCGCGATTTTCTCCAATTTAAAAAAATATTGAAGGAAAGTTTATTAAACATTGATTTCTAAATTGGGCAGGTTATGAAAATATTATTTTAGCATAGTTTACATTATTGTTTATAATTTCAGTTACAAACTATCTAAATGTCAGATCGCGTTTTAAAGTTGGTGTTTACATTTATAATATCATTTAGTGTTAAAATAAAGAGAAAAATACCACTTACAAGAGAGGAATTAGTAAATATGGTTTTTGGTTTAGGACCTAAGGGTGTAGGGACTCCCGCGAAAAGTTGGGATTTCGGCAGGCGTGACGTGGCCATTAGGCGCGAGGACAAACGCCGTAGCTAGCCGTATCTCTCGCCGAAAATTTTGAGGTTTTTTGAATAGGCGTTTAAATTGGGAAAACGCCTATGAAACGGGACGAAAATACCCCTACGCATTGGAGAAAGGCTGGGGGCAATCTCCGGTCGCCCGCAGTGATCGCTGCGCGATCCGCCCTAGGAGGAGATAGCTTTGAAACTTTGTGGATTCGGCGATGGAATTTAGAGCGAGACAGAATCGACGCGTTTTAATATATATGGATAGGAGGAAAGTTTATTAAACATTGATTTCAAAATTGGCATGTTATGAAAATATTTTAGCATAGTTCACATTATTGTTTATAGTTTCAGTTACAAACTATCTGAATATCGGATCGCGTTTTAAAGTTGATGTTTACATTTATAATATCATTTAGTGTTAAAATAAAGACAAAAATACCACTTACAAGAGAGGAATTAGTAAATATGGTTTTGTTTCCAGACTGTGACAGGAAACCATTTATGGCATAGAGTTTTCTTTTGTCATTGGTACCAGTTTCTATTACTTCTAGAGGTGCTCGAAAAAAAAAATCCCTCTTTTTAATTTAAAATTGCGATCATTTTTTAAACGGAACATACTAGATTATATTATCATTCGTTAGAGACACTTTTCCTCTTTTCAAAAGTGTATAGTTTGATAGAGTTATACCAAAAAATAAAGGAGTTATTTCAATTTACACACCAACCCTTTTCAATAGGCCATAATTTTTTTGGAAGATCGCATTTTATTTTTTTACATTATCAGCACAGAATAACGGAATGCATCAAAGGATGGATAGGTAGAGCCCGACCAATAGAATGGCCTGCACATTCTCCCGAACGAACGGTACCTTTTTCATATGGGATTACGTCAAAGGTCGTTGTTATAACCCTGTTGTCCAAAATGTAAAACAACTAAAACATAACTAATGTTTTTCAGACGTTAATAGCGGAAATGTTAGCACTTGCTTTCAACAATATGCAGTTTAGATTACAAAAGTGTATTGAAGAAAACGTTAGGCACATTCAGCAATTTAACCTCAAAAATTAAAGATGTACAATACATGTGCGTATATTAAAACTGAATTCTTCTTAATTGGTGTTTTGGTTTCAATAACTTGGTAATTTATACTGTTTGTATAAATTTGTATTAAATTAGTTCTTTTCTTAATAATAGCTTTAGTTCATGCATGCAGTTATTCTGTACTGACAATGTAAAAAAAATAAAATGAAATTATGGTCTATTGAAAAGGGCTGATATGTAAATTGAAATAACTCCGTTATTTTTTTGTATAACTCTATCAAACTGCACATTTTTGAAAAGAGGAAAAGTGTCTCTATCGAATGGAAACATAATCTACAGGGTGAACTAGTACCAATGACGAAAAAAACTTTTTGTAAAATTAAGAGCACCAGTGAAAACCGCTCGTCCCTATCTCATTTTGCCTTGAAGTTATAAGCCTTTAAAATGTGT
The DNA here is from genome assembly GCA_963924545.1 of Pogonocherus hispidulus. Classification (NCBI taxonomy): domain Eukaryota; kingdom Metazoa; phylum Arthropoda; class Insecta; order Coleoptera; family Cerambycidae; genus Pogonocherus; species Pogonocherus hispidulus. Next base: position 51,750,909 of record OZ004699.1, read on the forward strand.
CACATTTTCTTGGAACACCCTGTATTGTACTTACGAATGAAAATCAGTTTTTGCTATTGCGGGGTGCATCCAGGAAATTTCGCAAATCAGTGTGCGCCAAATTAATAGAATGAAGTACATAACTAAATCGTCAGTGCATAATATTTAATTGTTATAATATTAGTCACATGTAGTATTTTTATGGAATATAAAACCAACTGTTGCTGCAATATTTATTCTAATGATACAGGGTGTTTCACGTAGACCTTCCATTAGACTTTTCTAGAATACTACACATACGGGAATTCTCAAAATTCATATAGGTACGTGGGTTTCTCAAAGTTTTCTAACGATAAAAGATATTGTCGGTGACGTCACACTTCCGGTTCTAACGGAAGTAAACATCAACTCGCTTAATTCAAATGGAATGTAGGTACTAATTTTTATTTCATTTTTGGATTCTACATCAACTATCTTCTATAACTTGAATTCTATATCTTTGGATCCGACAGTTGGCTGCAGGTTGGCTGGGGAAAAACATTAAATGTGACGAAATTTTTATTAATTTTTAAATAAGCACAAATTAACATTTCGGGTACGTTTTTTAATTAGGTTTCAATAAGTTTCAATTTTTTATTTAATTTTTAATTAGGTATTGGTTCTGAATTAACATTACTTTAATATTACTCGTTAAATCATTGACAATGAACCCGACAGAACTCAAATTCTACTTTATGAAATAATTTGACACAACTAATTCAATATGCATTTATTAGAAGTATCTACAATATTCAGCATTCACATAATGGTACACAATTACATTAATAATAAAAAAATAGTCTTTAATAGTCTTTTTTAATATTCAATTCTTTAATAGTCTTCTGACCATGTCCTTAGCTGGTCTGTGTTTATCTGGACTCTGCAAACACACACGACATGTTCTAACAATTGGATTACACTCCCCCATAAACGACCCATTAAATTTAAAAAGTCTTCGTTTGTGTAACCGGAGTATGCCATCATTATTAAAAATATTACAACTTAATCTGCAAATTCACTTTACAGCAATGACTGCAACTTTGCTAAATAAGTAAGTACGCTAAGTGCGACATTTAAATTTTTTGGTTCACAGCCAACCTGCAGCTAACTGTCGAATTATTTTCGTTGGAGCAATAATGTCCAAATATCTTCAAATCGGTGTAATTTAGGTATAGGAAATGCTAATACCAATCGAAAGAGAATTAAAAGCTACATCCATTAGGATTATAAAACATATGGTGTTGTATTTAAAATAAGCGAGTTATTGAACTTTCAATTTGATACAATTGGTCGGTGTTTTTTCGACGCCCTGTGTAACTTGCATCAACTTTGGAATACTACAGATGTTTGGATACCTTTTAGTATTTATAGTCTAAAATTTTAGCCCTCTAGATTAAAAACTAGAAGAGATAGAACCGATTAAGTGTGTAAGTATGTTTTTCCAAAATAAGGATAGGGCTTGAGTTTAGGGATAGGTTATTCTTATGAAATCTACCTTTAAATTTGACATAGAATTCAAAAATGAAATAAAAAATAATTCATTTCATTTGAAAGAAGCGAGTTGATGTCTATTTCCGTTAAAACCGGAAGTGTGATGTCATCGGCAATATTATTAATCGATAGAAAATTGTGTGAAACCCCCGTATATAAGTTTTCAGAATTCCACTACTCGTAGTATTCTAGAAACGTCTAATGGAAGGTCTACGTGGAACACCCAATATGTATCTACAAAAATATAATTTTTACATGATATTCTTTATCTAAGGTACCTATATAAATTTAAACTTACAAATTTTAGTCAATTTATATATTTCATCTCATTATCTTTAAATAAGTCAATCCAGGAAATAACAAATTATTCATCATTGTATTCCTAATTTTATTTTTTATTGCTTACATATAAACGATATTTTTAATTTAAAATTAATATTTACAATTTCAATCAACGCTGAAATGGATGATTCATCTTAAATATCATAAAATCTTGAGAACGCTCTTTGCTGCCTGAAAACCCATCTTTCATTCGCCTTCTGTTTCTTATTTCTCTGAATAGAAATCGGCTGGTGGAGGAAGACCACGTAATCAGAGTTCCACCAATCAGAGACTGGAGATTCTTTTTAGAGGGGGGGTAATATATATATTTATTTGCAGATCTGATTTCTTGCCACTTGCCATTCTAATTTCTAATTCTATTTGTTGGTTTTTGTTCGTGAAAGTAATTATTCAGCAGTTAAATTTTGTATCTCTTGATTTGTGTCGATCAATATTATCATAACTCTATATAGTACATTCAGTGTGTGTATGTGTGTGTCGCGACTTTGAAGTTCTTAAATAAAATATGGAAACTTTTCAATAAATTTATGGAATTTGATTTCCGTTTTATTTACTGCAGTGCATCTACAAAGCCTAGCTTTGGTAAGTGTTTTTTTTTCTATATTGAGGAAGTGTCGAATTTACCCTAGACATATTAATTTTCAGATGTATATTTTTTTAACTTGTATGAACTGGGCTTTTCTTAATTTTGCATCGTATGATCATTAATTTGGAATTTAAAAATTTTGCCTGTTTTTATTTCAAATTTGTTATGTTACAAATACCATACCATTCAATAAGTATTACAAAATATATAAATTCATATCATATTAGAACGATTATTTACTACTTTATGGTCAAATATATAAATAGGTAAGTAAATGTTTAATATTTGATATGTTTAGGTATATATACATATACAACATATATGGAGGTCTAAATAATAATTTCATTCAGCTTTACACAACATTGGACATAATAATCAAGATCTGATTTAATTTATTGGGTTTTATGGGTTATTTTTTTTTAAACATTTGTTATTTACAAAGGATAATAATCGACGTTTCGCTCAAAAATTCTCGAGTTTCTTCTGGACACTTAATGTAATTGAAACAATTATATAATTCACAACAGGTACACTACTTTAAATTTGAAATATTAAAACAATTTGATACAATTTTTTTTTTCTATGTAAAAAACCCTAAAATGGTACAGAATTTGGAATGGAAATAATACAGAATTTTTCATATAATTTTGATACTTTATATACTTTATACATTTTGTAATTCTGAGACTTTCACTGGTAATTTTTGTAATTCAGTGATACTTTTTCTAATTCACTGATTATTTTTCTAACTCGGTGATGATTTTTCTAATTCATTGATAATTTTTGTAATTTATTCTTATAATTTTCGTAGTTTTATAGTAACTAATTTATGAAAATTCCATAGTTAATAGCCTTAACTCAAGAATTTTTTTAGCAATTGTTTCTTCATATTTGATAATTGATTTAAACTTCCTTGCAAATTTTCTTTCTAATAATAATTTTAAAAAATTTTGCATGTACTACAAATTTATTTTGATAGGATTAAACGCGGTTAAAAACAAAAAAAAATATTTTTTCAAAATGTCTGCTTTGTTGATATAAAAGTCTAAATCCCTCAAAAAACAACACAATCGGGTGGCAAATTAAATTAATATTTTTCTCATTAATTGTCCCACTTTGCCCGTAATAAAATTGTTATTTTTTTTACCTAAAAATATAATGTTCTTTCTGCAGATTGAATAGAAATCTCTAAGTATAGTGTAATTATGACTTAACTTTCTTACCTACATTAACCTAGTTGCAAGATAAAATTGAAAAATAAATTTTTGTTGAGCAGATATTGATTTTGTCAGAAAATAATCAATGCTCAAGCTCAATATTCAAGCTTTCGGGACAAATTTGGCTTCATGTGTACGTGGTGTTCCAAGTTAAGTCTAATATTGCAAATGAAAAATAATATGCTGCCCTATGTCCTATATAAGTCTCAGACTTCCGGAGTAATCCTTGTGATTAGAATGAGTGGTACAGATATTATTATTATAGATACCTATATTTTGATAAAAACTAATGTTCTGAGAATCGTGAAGCAGTATTACCTTACGAAAATATCATTAACTTCTTTTCATTTTCTTAGTGCTGCTGATATACTTATTTATTTCAATTATTTATAGATTGAATATCATATACATATTATATTATATAGGGTGTCCCACGGTTACGAGACATTAGACATATTTCAGAGACTACTTCGATTTTTATTTGAAAATTTGGGCAATAGTGTTTTCGAGAATGCCCTTCTCAACCAAAATAATGGCGTCCACCTAACGCTTCTAGTTATACCAGAAGGTGATGTCATCTTCGTTATTTCAAATGGAACACCCTGTATATTATTGCAATTTTTAACTCTACGTAATATTGAAAACACATTTCATGTAGGATATCCTATACCTATCTTAAACTGTTTTTGGAATATTGACAGGAGAATATTGACATTTTTCAACTCTGACACCCTGTAAAATCTAAACGGTTTGAGATCAAGCAAAACGGTTTGCACATTCCTATCTTCACTTTTCATAAGCTATCGTTTCATACTATTATCAGATTTAACCAAGAGATTAAATTTAATCGAAAATTTTTCTTTTTAATCTGATATTAGTATCAAACGATAGCTTATGAAAAGTTAAGATATGAATGTGCAAACCGTTATTTGCTTGATCTCAAACCGTTTAGATTTTATAGGGTGTCAAAGTTGAAAAATGTTAATATTCACCTGTCAATATTTCAAAAACAGTTTAAGATATGTATAGGACATCCTACATGAAATGTGTTTGAAATTTTACGTAAAGTTCAAAATTGCAATAATATACAGGGTGTTCCATTTTAAAATAACGAGGATGACATCAACTTCCGGTATGACCGGAAGCGTGAGGTGGACGCTATTATTTTAAGTGAGAAGCGCATGCCCGAAAACACTATTGCCCAAATTTTCAAAATCAAAATCGAAGTAGTCTCTGAAATATGTCTAATGACTCGTCACCGTGGGACATCCTGTATTAATTGCAATTGTTTTGGTGTTTCTTGCAAGGCTCAAGGACTATCTATTCATAGTAATAAATACATATACATAATATTATGTTTTAATTGGTTGGCAGTATTTTTTAAGGTTTACGTATACCCCTTTTAATTTTAAACTGTAAGTTCAAAAATTATGAAAAAATTCAGGTACACTTGTTGATGCACGATGAATAAAATAGCAAATAATGAAAAATATCTGTCGACTAGTTTTTGAAAAAAACTGAAAAAACCTTGAAAAAAACTAGTTTTTAATTTTTTTCTGAAAAACTAGTCGACAGATGTTGATTAAAATTTTTAATATTAATGTAATTTCTATTGCAAATACGTCTGATTTTTTTGAAAATTTTTGAACTTACAGTTTTCGAAAAAAATGAGTTTTCAGTAAAAAATTGCTTATAACACAATTAATATAAAAAAATTTTACGATTTAAAAGTATATTATGATGCCGAGTCTTTTAGTGATGGACAGGACCAAAAATGTTTGAAGTTTTTAGAGATCTTTTTAAAATATTAAATAATAATTCATTAAAATCGCCTTCAACAATAATCAACCAGCACGTGCTGTCCTTTGTTAGTCATCTTTGCAACTTGAAAACCGGAATTACATAGTTGCCAGATCGTGACGGCACTTTGAGACTGGTTACGGAGGTAAAATCATGAAACTTTATAGTTTAAAGAATACAGTGGAAGCGATAGTAACGCATTATATTATGCCAATATTTTTCAATAATTCACTGAATTAGGTATCATTTGAATATTTTTAAACTAAAATGTAGGTACTGTTAATGGAATGTTACAATATAAAATAAAATAAAAAAAAAGTGGTTCCGTCGGGTTCGAACTCTTGCCGGACTGGCAGACATATATATTTTAGATCGCTAAATTTTATTAGGCTATAAAATTTTTGAGCAGACTTTTATTACAATAGAAATTATTTAAAAAAATAATTAAACCAGAGAAATGGTTAGAAAAAATTTAAATGAGAAAGGAAATATGTACGTACTAGAACCAAAAAGTAGAGATAATCTAGAACTGCAACCTATAATATTTATGTTTGGAAAAAAGTTGCTTTTTTTTTAACGTCTGTCTATATAATAGCCAGTGTCAGGGAGGAGAGGTCGCTTCCACAAATTGCACCTAACACCTAAATAGGTAACTTGTTTCAGTAATTCACGACGTAAATGTGGTTCGAAATTTTTCCCATTTTTGTCCATTTCCCATTGCACTACTGAGATAAAATTTGGACACAATATATTTAGACAATACACTTTAATACCCTTATACGGACAAAATTATAAATATCTATAAATAATATATAAAATAGTAATTTTACTATTTATGATCTGATCCTACTGAAAATTGATATTTGGAGATTTTTAGAATTGTGAATTACAAACTCTTATATAACGAATTTTGTCACTCATGGTTTGATTTAACCGAGAATTGGGATCAGCGGATTCTCACTGTCGGGAAAATCAGTATAAGGGGTGTTTTCAAGAACGTGAATATCGATATATGCAAAATGCCGGTACAATTTGGTTTTTTGTTTATTGGTCTATTCCACTAAAAATCGATAATATGAATGTTTTCAAGGTCGCGAATTGCGATTTTTTTATGAACAATTAGAAATTAAGAATGGTGGAATAAATACCTATATCACAGTATAATGCTTTTACCATTAAACTGTGCCTATATATGGATGTCACTCCATGAAGAATCACATAGACTTAACATTTCAGTTTAACTATAAAGTAAAATATAAAATATACAGGGTGAGCTACTAGTGCGTAGATGATCTATGCCTCTGTTATTGAAAGTTATACAATTATTAATAAATACGAAAATGTTTCTATTTATAGAAGATCTGCAAATATTATTGGCTGTAGTTTCTAAGTAATTTATGGCTATAATAAAAAACTGTTTTTATTGCTTTTTGGATATACTTTTGCAATAATTTTGATTTAAATAATATATAAATATATTAAATATAAGATGAAAATAAGATAATTTCTTTGTTATATTGTTATTATACACTATTAAAGGGTGAACTAGGAAGGGGAAACCTAAGAGTTTTGGACTAATCCTTGTGATTAGAATGAGCCCGGTCGAGATATTATTATCATTAATATAAATCCATCAAATGTAAAATTAAAACAATTTTTAAATGCACTGAAATAATATAGAGGGTGTATCATTTCAAATTTTCGATAAATATTGCAATTCTCAAAAAATAATATCGCCTTACATGATATGAACAGTTCAGAAAAAAAATAGTAGTGATACTTACGAACTATGGAATACTAATGGCATTATAATCAAGTTAAGTCTTTCAAAATGTTGATCATTTTCTACATTAATTGGTCATTATATTCAAGTTTGGTATATGGAATCCTAATAAAAGTGGTGAAAGAATATTAATTAAGGAATTAAAAAATGTAAAAATATAGGTGTGACATTTAATATTTCCTGTAGTCGAAAATAATTTAAAAATGTATTGAATTCTACAAACATTTCCCATAAAAGAAATATTTTTTATAACCAAGTTGTATGAGTCGCCCACATTATTTTTTTTAAAAGCAAGTTTGCGTTTGAAGAATTTTAAACAATTACTACGTTTTTGTTTCTGTTATTTACCATCGGCCTATTTCCTCAACTAAGGCCAATTACCAACCTGGAATATTTGCCGAACCCCCAGTTTGTCGTGCGGCTACGTATCTTTTATTGTGTAATGTTTTATTGTTTAATGCTATGCAAAAAATTTTTCCAATAGCTCAACGGATGAAATTAGCGTTAAAAATTTTGAACCACGTTTACTTACATTCTTATGTATTTACACACACAAGTGAAGTATAAAAGCTTGTATAAGAAAATTCTATATAAAGTTTGTAGTTTGATGAAATTTTAAGTAAATAAAAGGTTAATTCGAGGAATGTTAAATTTTTTTTTATATATTGGTATGTGAATACATATCGATATATGAAAGTGTTCAAAAATATTAAATTATCTCTATAAAAAAGTGATAGTTGATAGAAATAATAAAGAAATCAGCCCAAATGAAAAATATCGTAGTCATTTCTGATAGCAAATACCTAACATGAACAAAAATAAGTTTGTTTTATTTGGTTATACCTACTTCCGAATAAAAATACAATGTGCATATAATTTATAATAATTATTCTCTTACTTCACTGATATTTCTTTACGCAAGCTAAGCTGTTGCTATCGCGTAGAACCCAGAATCAAAAAAAAAAAAAGTTTGTATCCTTATAAATATACTTATATGTATATGTATATAGAGATTTATATTGAATAAGTAAATTTGTTAGGCATATTCTTTGTGCTACATGGTAAATATTATTTCGAACGCCAAAATTTAACTTCTTAATTCAATTATTTTATAACTTACATGGTATAATATTGATGTATAAACAATTTTTAATCATATTGAAATGTAAAAAATAGATCCTTATTTATTTTTAAAAATTATGAATCCTTCTTGATTTTCTAATTAATATCGTAGACATTTTGTAAAAGAAAATACTGGCGGATGCTAAATTCTAGTTAGGTATAACATAATATTAATAAGTAAAGTATATTATTTTCTAAATTTTGTGGGCTAACGCTAAACCCAAGGATTTTTAACTTATACCTATAAACCGGTCAACTCATTTCATCTGACAGGTGAAGGACGAATATGTATCGCCATATGAGTAACTTCATATGTGTATCTCATCTCATCCCATTAGCAAAGTGGTGGAGCGCACTCTCTCCCGTTTTTTGTTCCTCCGCTGTACTGCGTGCTCTCTTCTTCGTATGTGCATTTCACCCGCCTCATAAACACATTAAATGATACGAGTTCTAAAAGTGCTGAAAACCGGCAACGCTGCATAGAAGTTTACTATGATTTCCAAGTTTGGTAGCTGCTTTACCAGCCTGACACTAGTTGCATCTTGCGTATGAGAAACAAAGTAATTGGGGGTATACTTGTATCTTAATTTTAAACCGTTCGGAGTACAGGAATAAACACAAATTTTATAAACGTGATGATGTTTGACACGAATTACTGTACTTACTGTGTAAATATCCACCCATTTTATTTTAATCATTCTTCATATTTGATAGTCACGAATTTTTTCCTGAAATTTTACATTTTTTTTAAGAAAAATATATTATGGTATATTTATACAGGGTATACATCGAAACCAAGTACGTTATATTTTATGGAACATTGTATACATATTTTCATGTTTTCATTTTCAAAAAGGGTATAGATTTATTTATACAGGGTGAGTCAGTTTTTTGTAGGCAAACTTTAAGGGAAGATATAACACATGTTTTTAAAAAGAAAAGTTCCTATAAACATATGTCCTAGAAGACTTCGTTTCCGAGATACAGGGTGTTGAATATAATTTTTTTTCTCGAATTTTCATTATAACTCATTAACGAATACTTACATTTTTTTTCATGTTTGGGGGATATTGCCTACTTATTAAGGGGCATAAAACAAGCGATAAGAATGTTCAAAAACTTGCACAGTGGCGGAGTAGACGGGGTGCTTAACCCCTTTCTTAAACAGAACTTCTACGCCAATGACAATTTTTTTAAAAAAACTCTTATTTTCATTATTTGCGTACATTTTACCAAAAATAATGTCCCTTCTTCTGTTTCGAAATTCTTGTGCGTTTCCGAGTTATTTTGATTTTTAATGATTGATGTGGTTCTAAATTAAGTAATTTATTTATTATCAATTATCGGCTACAGATTTAATTCTTTCAACGAAACCCTCCTCAATATGGTTTGTTAAGGATTCTAAAAAGCCGAAATATCTTATTCTTTATCTCTTTCCAATGTAGTCAAAATAAATTAGTTGTTATCACAACATCCTGTATCTCGGAAACGAAGCCTTCTAGGTCATATGTTTATAGGAACTTTTCTTTTTAAAAACATGTGTTCTATTTTCCCTTAAAGTTTATCTACAAAAAAACCGACTCACCCATACTTATCTACTAGAAAGTTCAGGTACTATAGATTTTAAAAATAACAGTTTAAAAACTCTTTATGAAATAAATAATAATTGAAATAAATCGATGCCGTTTTTGATAATATGTGAAAATTTAAAGTGTTCCTTAAAAAAAACACTTGTTTCCGATCTACCCTGTATAAATAAGGCAAAGTACTGGACATTTAATTAAGTGTCCCACCCTGTACCTTCCGTTCAATTTACTGAAGTTTTCATTCAACAACATTACTTTTTTAATACAATCAGTGTGAGATTGAATTGAAAGATTCTAAAAAGTATCGAACAAAAATATTAGACATGGTTGATGGTTGAGAACACATAAAATTGTAAATAATAGAATACATATAATACGTATAAATTTTTAGGTACAGGTACTTCTTTAAATTTTTCATAAAGAATTTTAAATAAATAAAAATGTTATTAACTTTTACTCGATTCAACTTACTTACAACTTGAACTTTGATGAGATTGCAACAGTTCACAATAATTTATATCTGGAGTTGATCCGACGTCTACTTCCCTTTAGCACGTCATATTCATGAATAGCGCATGAGAAAACAATGGGGTTTTTTGTCAGATTCGCGAGAACAGAATGAAATTAACGAAATCATTATGTCAACAAAACCAGTCACATTAATATTTGAAGTAAATTTAAATAAGAGACTGTACCGTAAAATTTTATATTTTTTAGTATGTAATTTGAAAAGCTCTGTAATTTTTCAACTTTTATTAGTAATTTTTGTATTTTTTCTACTTTGCTCTGTAATTTTTCTACTTTCCATAATTTCGGAAGTAATTTATGTAAATTACGAAAGAATGTTGGTAATTTTATACTTTCGTAAATAATTTATTATGTATTATTCCATACATATTAGGCACACTGAATGTATTATAAAGTCAATTAAACACTCCTCATGCATCCTTCACCAATTTAGTTCACAGTATTTGGTTAATGAGTGTGGTATAAGCTGAATCCTACTGTTAAAATAATTTTAATTCTGGTGTTTCAAACGGACATCAAAAGTACTCGTCACACCCCTCCCAAAACACTACGACGAAATTGGTAGCATTTTATTATGCATTATAAGAACAATTTGACGAGCGGATTGTGTGTGTGCTTGTTTTGCAAAAATGAAATTTTATTTTTCACTATTGAAAAGTATTGTGATTGAGTTTTAAATTTTTTTTTTAGTTATGCACACCACATATCGTTAATATAGGCTTTGTAGGTACGTTGTGTAAAAACATAATTTTAGTAGTTTTGGTTAAGAGTGACATCTATTTCGTTACTTAGGCATAAGTGGACTATTATTATAGGTTCTATTTTATTTAATAAAACAAAATGTAGGTATTAGTAAAAGAAAAGGCTGGATTAAAACAGAAAAGAAAAGAAAAGGCAGCATCTTAAACATTTATAGATGGGACTATTTATTATTTTTTTATGGACATTATTCTATTGGTAAACGTTTGTTTAGTGATTCCGACATAATTTGTTTGCCAATCTGCATGGTATAGAGTAGGTACCTGCACAGCATGTGAATTTGGAAAAATTGGTGTTTTACTTTTTAAAGGGGTGAAAGAGATTTTAATGTATTGTATGATTTATGACATATCTTAATTTATTTTTTTACATGTTTTTTTTAAATTTTTCTGATAAGTGTTGTATGTATGGTACTGCGGTAAAACGGCAATTGTTCCTATCAGTACTGATATTATTTTGTTGATTTTTTATGAAGTGTGGAATTTATACATTTTAAATGTTCGAGATTTAATGGTTTTTTTAACACGCATTTTTTTGTAGAACTTTTTGACTTTATCTAATAACTTTGAACGAAACTCAGGATTGGTGAGTTCTAAACTCTGTCTCTATATAACTCTGTGTCTGTAGAGGTAGGTACCTACAGTGTTGCAATTTGTTTAATTGACAGAGTCTTAGAACTCGCTAAGTAATCCTCAGTTTCGTCCAAAGATATAACATAATTAAGTCAAAAAAGTTCTACAACAAAATAATTACCCTTCAATACTTGTTAAATAAATCCATTTAATCTTGAACCTTCAAGGGGGTTGGAACCTTTGGTGTGAAGACATCACTGACGTAGTTTTCCACATAATACCAAAACGCTATACTGCACACGACGCGCGCCTCTCCAGCCTAGTTGGTATCATCTAGAGATGATTAAAACTCAAAATCATCTCCAGGTGATGCCAACTCGGTTGGCGAAACGCGCGTCGAGTGCAGTATAGTGTTTTGGTGTTATGAAGAAAACTACGTCAGTGATAAATCTTGAACATTTAAAATGTACAATTCCACACTTCATAAAAATCAACAAAATAATATTAATACTGATGGGAAAAATTGCCGTTTTCTCGCGGTACCATACATACAGCACTTATAATAAAAATTTAAAAAAACATGGTAAAAATACAATATTAATGTATTAGATATGTCATAAATCATAAAATACATTAAAATCCCTTTTAAAATATTAAAGTTTATATCGACGTAGCTTCATTGAGTCGCCCTGTAAAATAGATTTTCCAGATTATAGTCTTTCCATAATTGATCGATGGAGTTTCGCGGACATCCTGTATTTTGCAATTTTGTCAGGCGTCCTCCATACATAAAGTGATTTATAAAATCGTCTGACAATGAAGAAATACCATCTAGATTAGTTAGTTAGTTAATCACTTTTATAAAAAAAATTGTGAGAAATGTAGTCCTCTGTCAGTTTGACAGCGTCTGTTTGGAAAGTGCTATCGATTTTTTCGTCTCCCGGTGCGTTTTTGTTTTTATCATGACTAGATGAGTTATTGGCAAATCGATTCGATGATACGAAAAGCAAAAAAAAATGTTGATAAATATGGTTCACAGACACAGCCACACACAGTGTCATCCAACCAAAACTTGACCCCCCCGATCTTGGGAAGTAAGGATTTCTCGGAAAATTCCCAAAATACGTCAAAACATATTTTGAGGGGGAAGAATTTTAATGTAAATAAACAACTCCAAAAGTCACCATGCTCGTCAGATCAACCCTCTTAAGAATTTTATAGGACACGAGGGGTTATGTAATACATCAAATTAAAGCTATTTTTATCCTGTGAACAACTGAACTGAACTAAATTGTAAACATTTTAAACTAAGTTTTTTCTTATAGGTAGGTACTTTAATCGATGCATCAAAAGCAAAGACCATGTAATGATATGATTTATGTTTGCAATTTAATGAGGGCCATTTTGAGCAATTCATTATTAAAAATTGATTTTGTTTCATTTCAGCTTCTTTATTTCAATCTGAATTTTTTCTTTTACATTGATCAGCACATCAAAAACAAAATTATGGTTGTCTACAGGATAAAAATACCCTTAATTTGATGTATTACATGACCCTTTGTGCCCTTTAAAATTCTTAAGAGGGTTGATGGGACGCGCATAGGGGTGACGTTTGGGGGTTGTTTTTTTACATTTCAATTCTTCCCCCTCAAAATTTTGACGTATTTTGGGAATGTTCCCTCCCGTATATAATATCTCTTCCATATTATTAGTATATCAATTATATTCTCTGTTGTGCAACCAAATACATCCAAAACGTAAAGAGGCCGGCTTTGACAGGTCGGTGATTTGTAGGGCTTTCGGCAAATTTCAAAGGGTAGGCGCTCTGCTGCCTCAAAACGCTATCTTTCATTCGCCTTCTGTTTCTTATTTCTCAGAATAGAAATCAGCTGGTGGAGGAAGACCACGTAATCAGAGTTCCACCAATCAGAGACTGGAGATTCTTTTTAGAGGGGGGGTAATATATATATTTATTTGCAGATCTGATTTCTTGCCATTCTAATTTCTAATTCTATTTGTTGGTTTTTGTTAGTGAAAGTAATTATTCAGCAGTTAAATTTTGTATCTCTTGATTTGTGTCGATCAATATTATTATCATAACTCTATAGTACATTCAGTGTGTGTATGTGGGTGTCGCGACTTTGAAGCTCTAAAATAAAATATGGAAACTTTTCAATTAATTTATGGAATTTGATTTCCGTTTTATTTACTGCAGTGCATCTAAAAAGCCTAGCTTTGGTAAGTGTTTTTTTGTATATCGAGGAAGTGTAGAATTTACCCTAGACACATTAATTTTCGGATGTATATTTTTTCAACTTGTAAGAATTGGGGGCTTTTCTTCATTTTGTATCGTATGATCATTAATTTAGAATTTAAAAACTTAACCTGTTTTTAATGTTGTTGAAGTATAACAATACAACATATATAGAGGTATATACAATAATGATTAGAATAATTTCATTCAGCTTTACTCAACATTGGACATAATAATCAAGATCTGATTAATTTATTGCGTTTTATGGGTTATTTTTTTAAAACATTTATTATTTACAAATGTTAATCGACGTTTCGCTCAATAATTCTTGAGTTTCTTCTGGACACTTACTGTAATTGAAACCATTATATAATTAACAACAGGTAGGTACACTACTTTAAATTTGAAATATTTGAAAACAATCTGATACAATTTTTTTTCTTTGTTAATAATCCTTAAGTGGTACTTACATCATACAAAGCACCGAGGGGTGTGACACGAGGAAATAATACAGACACCTACTTAAATTACATAAAATTACTTAGGTATCTACTTAATATAATTTACTTTTTATAATAGATAACTTACTTTTTCTGGCAATCTCGGCAATTTATACTTTTTTTCATATACCTAATTTTGGTACTTTATATATCTACTTAATACTTTTTGTAATCCTTTCACTGCTAATTTTTGTAATTTATTCTTATAATTTTCCTGATTATAGTCTTTCCATAATTGATCGATGGAGTTTCGCGGATATCCTGTATTTTGTCAGGCGTTTGTTTTATAAAAAAATTTGTGAGAAATGTCCTGTCAGCGTCTGTTTGGAAAGTGCTATCGATTTTTTCGTCTGCCGGTGCGTTTTTGTTTTTATCATGACTAGATGAATCAATTGGCAAATCGATTCGATGATACGAAAAGGAAAACAAAATTTTGATAAATATGGTTCACCAAAACTTTGAAACCACCCCTTTTTGGCATGCACTCCATGCAATCACGTTGACATGGCAGACGATCGATTTTGGCATTACCAAAGCCAAAGAATTGATTTTTATCTGCGAAAATTTGTATTATTATCATCCACCATCCTGTCTGCCAGCTCTCGTATAGTGTATATAAGCACAATTGAAACCGTATAAAAACTAAAAGCCCGCAAAAACAGTCGGCGTCTCTATATTGTACATGGGCGCAGGTAGAAATGTTTGCTATTAAGAAAATGTTATAAGAGATCGTTTCATGAGAATTGTATTCATTTTTATTAGTTTTTGTTTAGATACCTATTATTTGATCATGTAGCCAATAACATATTTTATTATTGTTAAGTATTGTTTGTTATTGTTATTTTTATTGTTTATTTAACAAAATTAAACTACGCTTGGTAATTGGTATTTACGCGCTGCACTGGAAAACTATTGATGATATTTCAGCACTCGGCACGGGAAACAAAAAAATTATTAACAACCCATCAGACCAGTCTGTTTATTCTCTTTACATCAGCGCGCAGTTGTAGACGGTTCATCGGGCTGATTAGATTTCCAGTGTAGGACTAACATGTACAGTTTTAGTACTATTTTATCGGGATACCATTGCTAAATACATAGGACGAAATATCAAGATAAGTGCGCACGGTCCTGTGCCTTACCACTGATCAGTTTCAATTGTGCTTATATACACTATACTATAAGGCATTTTGTGTTTTTAAATGATTTAATACCTTGTTTCCATAATACCTGCCGACCTGTTTACCAGACTCAATTGTTCTGATATGCTAAACGAAAGGTATACGAATTTGACAAATTTACATTGAAATAGGTATAGTTTATTTTATTTAATTTTGCATTATTGTTGTACATACATAATATATAACATAATTTTTTCCATTTTGATAATTAATAGATCCTCCAATTTTTAACAACCGATTGGTTAAATTTGTTATAGAATTATAGATAGGTGTTTGATAGTTCACCTTTCAATGCATGGGGAATGGAATTGATGAAACTACAGCAGTGTCTCTTTCATGTAAAACATAGTTTTCGAAAGTTCAAATCAGTTATGAAATGTGCTGGCCCACATCAAATTGTATGCCTTGCCACCAAAACGATCGACACCCTCGTACTTATATATTATCAAAGTAGGTAAGTCAAATTTGAATATATGTATGCATGATTTTGGAAAATGTAAGAAAACGTACGATATTTATTTAACGGAGGGAAAATCACTAACAGTAATTTTTATTATGGAAAAATTAGTTGATACAAACCATTTTTTTCATATTTTTTTTTTGCAGGTACCTAATTACTCCTACTTGTTATAATATAACTGACAACGTGAACCAAATCTGTTTTATTTGTGCTTAAGCCATATTTGGGTATTATTACGTTTCGGTACGTTATCAACTTGCTTCTTAAGTAGTGTCCTATTAAAAATTGACCGATATACTTACCTAAATTATATTAGGTATCTATATATTTTGTGTTTGCAATTGAATGTTCTAACAGTACCTATTTCTTTTCACTTGTGTTTGTTAAGTGTGTTTGAATTTATATTGGTTAGTTTAAAAATTATTTACCATGGAGTATAGGCGGGATGTGCATTTGCTTGAAAAAAATTTTATTCATAGCAAATCAAATAAATAGGTACATTTTTTGTTTTCATGAATCAACCTACGATGAAAATTTCTATGAAATGGCTGCAGTGTGCCGAGGATGTGACACCAATGTCAATAGTTAGCTGTTGTATTCCAACCCCCCCCCCCCCCCCTTTCTGTTTCTCAAGGAGATGAGTAAGTAAAAATACTTTTTTTACATTTTTTTTAACTCCCACTGTAGGGGATTCATCAAATTATTCAGTTTTACTAGTTAGAGGATACAAAAGCTCTTTTATCCATGCTATGAGATTTTGATTGGCAAAAATTAAATATTTTTTCACTATTGACTGAAGTTTTTAATAGGTATGTGTTATGTAATAGAATTGAATAGAATTTAAATTTATTGATGCCCTGCATTTTAAGAAAAATATGATAATTGTCTGAAATCAAAGTGGCTATCAAGTGGTAATGCAATTCAAGTAACTCAAATTTTCATTTTACTTCCCTTGCTATCTTAATACTTCAGTCAATGCTGAAACCTATCCAACATCTGGTAGTATCTCTAACAATAATTCGTATCTTACAATCTGCCAACAAAAAGGCAATACTTGCTATTTCACTAAGAGTTGTTAGCTACTTTTAACAACAATTGAAGGATTTTCTATAAATAAAGAACTACATTCGTTGTGACAAAATTATACAACCCACCTTAGAACATAGGTACTGGTTGCCTAGGTATATGTCACACTAGTAATTAACCTTCATATAACCATGTTATACAGTTTTTAGTATCGTGATATGACCATAAAGGTGATATTTTCAAAGGTTTAAATATGACTGAATTTTATTTTATTTCTTCTTTGAGGAAATGTTTAAGAATTTTAATTACCATTCACTATATGCACAGTATACCTAACGCCTTGCAGTAACTTTTTGTCTATCAAGATTTTTATTTTTTAATGAATTGTGTATAATGTACCTACCCATTTGCAGATATGTAACTCCATTGATCGATTTGATTGATTGATTGAAACTGTAATTAGGACAAATCTGAAAATTTGGTAGCATACCAACAGCGATGGGGGCTTTTCGGCTAAAATATTTTCTAGACTATAGCACTTCCAGTTATACCGGAAGTAGATGTCAACTTGCTTATTTTAAATGGGACTCTAGATTCTAAGCGAAATTCTATACACATTTCATGTATAATGTCCTATACCTAAGTGCAACCATATTTGACATTTTTAATTTTATGTTGAAAATGACGTTTAACGACCAAAAAATAATTAGGTACCAATTTTGACTGTATGGGAGCCTTTATTATTTAATTTGGGTTGGTTTCTATGTTGGAAGGGACCTACTTTAGCAAACTTCGTGTAATAAGTATATTGATAATTATTAACAAAACTGCCAAGTCAATTTTTGCAAATGGAAACTCCTTGCTTTTAAAATTTTATCTTATTATAGCATTAAAAGTAAGGCTACATTTGCATAAAGTTGTCTATTCCGAAAATTTGTAGTTTTTGAAATATTATCAATTTAACATTTGTCTGTTGCAAAAATGATATGGCTTTTAAGTTCAGTTATTAGTTGGCTATGATGACGTTAGAAAGTTCTAAATAAATGTCACTGCCATCTACTTTCTAAAAATTATCAACAATCATGCTGGGAATTACCTAAGTCTTATAAATTTCCGATATTTCGAAAACTATGAATTTTTTTAATAGACAACAAAGTTTTTTGAGGATCCTGTGTTTATAATTATAAAAATATTATACACAATGTGCTAAAATAAGTTTCTTTTTACATTGAAACCAATCCATATTAAATAATTAAAGCAGCCCATACAGTCAAAACTGATAATTATAATTATTTATCGGCCTGCGAACATAATTTTTTACGTAAAACTTTTAATATGTCAAAAGTTGTTAAACTTGACTATAGGACATTATACATAAATGTGTTTTCAATTAAGCGTAGAACCTAAAAATGTAATAATTATAGGGTGTCCTATTTAAAATTAGCAAATTAACATCTACTTCTGGTATAACCAGAAGTGCCACTGTCTTGAAAATATTTTAGCCTAATGGCTCCCATCGACATTGGTATGCTTCCAAATTTTCTGATTTCCCCCAATTACAGTTTTCCCGTAATCTATTTATGAAGTTCTCGGCGAGACACCCTCTATATTCTAACATAACATATTCAAGTTCTTTATTGCTACCAGCGGAAAAATTAAATACTGACCCTACTGCTACTTTGGCCCTCAAAAATGTAGTTGTATATGTTGCTTATATGCATGAGGTTTTACTTCTAGGCAGCTGGTGTCATAACCTGACTCATCATGGTGGATTGGATTGTTATTTAATGTTATACTTTACTATCCTATTCCTATTTATTACATATAAAATATTGCTACCTCACATACTAAATATTTACTTCAGTATACTGAGCAGTTCATTTTCGTGGCAATAGGCATTATTTATAGATAAATATAGACATCTTTATAACCTTTTACAAGTTGAAATCTTTAATCTGAATTAAAAAATATATTTGAATTTTGATAGAATGGTACCTACGCTTTAAATGCCCAGATAATTACATATTGTTCAATTGGTTAAAAAGGAAATCATTTTGCAGATTATATTTAATTATCCTGCGATGAAGATGGAGACCAAAACCCATTATATTCTGTTGACAGTTCCAAAGAAGAAAATAGGATGTGACTACAGCCATTTCTTCTGATACCAGTGATACCTACCCTTCGTTGAATCAAGTAGGTACCTACCTATGTTATTTAAGTAAGCTACCTAATTTATACAAGGTCAGCTTTTTTTAACATGTAGTTTAACAGAAATAAATGGATATAATTTATTAGCTCAAATTGGCATTAATATGTAAGTGAATTTATTCTAAGTAGACATATGATATATTCTAACCTTGAATATATTATAATCGTGAGCACTTTAAGGCCAATTTACAAAAACATTGCAAAGGCAATCTGGTGACTCAGGGTTTAGTGTATCAATCGCTCAACCCCGAGGTCCTGGGTTCGAACCCCCATTCCACCAAACAATTTTTAATTAAATTGTTTAGTCGTAGATCAAAGCTTGTTTGTAGAGATGGGTTGGCAACCATCCTGGCGATGGCCTAGCATGGAAAGAATGTCAACTTGGTGTTAATGTGATAGATTAAAATTTGTTGATGTTTTACTGCCCCCCTAACTAATGAGGTTTTCCACCGGTTTCCCTCATTCCAGAACTGAATGGTGGCTAAGGCCGACCAACGTAAGTCGTTCCTGAGGCGCAAATGCGGTCAGCGTAATAATGAGTTGCCACCCAAGGACCTCCGGCAAAATATAAGTTAATAACGGTAAATATAAAACATTTGGAATTGCAAATAATCCACAAAAAAGCGAAACATTGGGGGTGCATTACAGGCATCACAAATAGTAACTTGTAGATTAATCTGTCTCTGAAGTCATTGATATTTTTGAAGCTGTACAATAATTGGCATATTTAATAAACATAATTGACTAATTAAAATATTTTTTTGTTTTCCAAGTATAGTGTATTTACAAATTTGGTTAAGAAGTATTTGACAATATTTTAAAATGTATATTAAAAAGTTGGTACAGACTGCCCTATTTTTGATGGTAATATCAGAAAATACTAGAGATTGAAAAGCTATATCGTTCTGAATTTTTAAAACAAATAATTAACCTACCTATCAAATTAGAATTTTTTTACATTTATTTTCTATTTCTGCCACTTCCGAATCTGGTGATAAATAAAATCTCGATAATAAGTGCAATCAGCTCGACATATTTTCAGTTATAAACTTTAATGGTGCTTTTAATAATTTTGCTTAGTATATCTTAAGATTACGGAGCTTTGAAGTTTTTTTTTTAATAGCTCTGATTACTAATGAAGATTATAGTTGGTTAAGGTTTAGGAAAATAAGATTGTTTTTGGTGTCTATTTTCAGTATTATTTGTAACATTGTGCTATAATTTTTTCCTGTTCCTAGTACTTTCTGAGATGTTATGCAATCTCATATCGAAAATGGAGCAGGTTTTATATTCTGCTGGTCAGTGATTACCACTGATAACTTTCATACTTTAATAGTGACCATAGTGACTGGAGGCACTATTTTAATGATATGGTTTAGTGTGGATCCAGCTTAAAAAAAGTGCAAGAAGTACTTAGTTACTATTAATTATAACAAGGCATTGATTCATTTCAAAATCATCTTTTTGCAACACCTTGGAAACTGACTGGCATCCTGTATTTAAATTGTTAAGAACATATTATGAAATGG
Source organism: Pogonocherus hispidulus (assembly GCA_963924545.1). Taxonomy (NCBI): domain Eukaryota; kingdom Metazoa; phylum Arthropoda; class Insecta; order Coleoptera; family Cerambycidae; genus Pogonocherus; species Pogonocherus hispidulus. The sequence continues at coordinate 51,771,874 of OZ004699.1, forward strand.
AAAAACTTTATTTTATGAATATACAATATGTTTGTATCACAAATTCAGTATTCCTTGGATCAATGCAAATGTGAGTAGTCTTTTTCTGCCAAGAGCTATATTTAATGATATGGTTTAATGTGTACCCAGCTTAAAAAAAAAAGTGCAAGTACTTAATTATTATTAATTATAACAAGTCACTGATGCTTCATTTCAGAAGCATCTTTTTACAACATCTTGGAAACTGACTATCATCCTGTATTAAAATTCTTAAGAACACATTAAATGGAAAAACTTTTATTTTATGAATATACAATATGTTTATATCACAAATTGCACAATCACAATGCAAATGCGAGAAGTCTTTTTTTTTTGCCAAAGCTATACCTATAGGCAAATTCACAACAAATAATGAATTTTTTATAGTATATTTTTAATATTATTTATTGGCTTTATTTAACTGTTTACAACTTTCTTTATATAGGAATTAAACCAAAAAGTTAACTAAGAGATAAATTATTAATAAAATTATCAAATGTGGTTCAATAAAGTTTTATATTTCCTTGTTACCTATTATTCTAGGTATGCAAAGGAATAACAAAAATATGTATCGTACATTAGGCTCAGGAGTATTGCTACAATTTCAGTTTTGTCGGTTAAAATTTAAAAACATTTTTTAATGTTTTTAAAACATTAAAAATTATTCATTAAATTTCAATAATTAATTCAAAAATAATTATTTTTAATGTAATGTAGATGGTTGTTTAATATGTCATTTAAAAAATGTGGATAACATTATTTTAAAGAAAAATGTGTTAAAGACAATTAGTTGAGGTTATATGAAGGTATAAGACTGGTGAATTAATACTAATTCAGGAACCGTATGTTTACAGGAATCGAGTAAGAGGACTCTGAGGCTTTGGATACCAGATGGCAGCTGGTAAGGAAGGAGGAGAGGAAGGACCCAGAACTTGTATATTAGCATCTAAGGATCTCAATATAATGCCATTGCCGCAGTTGGGGAACAATGATGCTACACCGGTCATCCTCGAGTACAAGGTAAGCGAAATTAGAGCTGAGGCCATAGTTTGCAGCATATACCTCCCGTATGATTTAGTTGAACTACCGCCAACAAAGGAACTATAAAACAGTAATCTTTGCAAGGAATTTAGGTTTATTGTTAATAATCGGATGTGACGCCAATTCTCACCACACAGTTTGGGGCAGTAGGGATACTAATGCCCGAGGGGAGGCGCTGTTGAAATATCTGGCGTCTACAAACCTACAGGTAGTAAACAAGGGAAGAGAGCCAACGTTTGTCAACCGCATCAGACAAGAGGTGATTGACATTACATTGGTATTTTAAAGCCTAGAGGAAGAAATCTCAGAATGGAGGGTAACGAAGGACATCGCTACGTCTGATCATAGAATGATCAGATTCGAGATGAATTTCGACCAACCAAAAACCGTCCAACGTCGAAATCCGAGAGCGACTGACTGGGGGAGGTATAGGATTAACTTAGGAGGCGACAACGGCAATTAACTGGCCTGTTCTGGAGAGGCCAAATTGCCTCTCCAGAACAGTTAGAAGAGGAAGTGAATAAACTTAGTAACCAAATAGTATCGGTCTATGAGGAATCATGTCCCGCTAGGTGAGCACAGAAGTCATTGGTGGAATAGGTCCCTCGAGGATCTTCACCAGGCGCTCTCTGAACCGATCTGTCAAGGGAAGGACGGAGACCTCACGGGACGAATATAAGGCAGCAAGGAAGAATTTTGAGGAATTAAGGCGCAGCAAGAGGTCTAGCTGGAGGGCATACTGTAGTGAACTGGAGTCCCTGCCTGAAACAGCTAGGCTGATGAAAATACTTCGCTACGAAACAAGAGAGAAAATAGGATCACTGAAGAGACAAGATGGGACTTGGACCATCACCAGTAAAGAATCGCTGGAACTATTGCTGGAGACGTACTTCCCAGGAGAGGGTGAAGCCACGATTGCACCCATGGTGAAGCTCAAACCCCAGGTGGATTGGCAACTTGCCGAGGGAGTGATCGAGGATGGCACCATATCCTGGGCAGTGAACGAGTTCAACCCATACAAGGCAGCAGGGCCAAATGGTATCTTCCCGGTGTTATTGCAGAAGGGCTAGGATATCCTCCTACCGTACATAAGGAGGGTCTTTGGAGCCAGTCTAGCGCTGGGATATGTTCCCCATGTCTGGAGAGCAGCCAAAGTGGTCTTCATTCCCAAAGCGGGAAAAGGAGACTACACGACTGCGAAATCATTTAGGGCAATCAGTCTTACATCATTCTTGTTTAAGACTCTTAGAGAAAATTGCAGATAGGTTTTTGATGGAGGGGGTGTTACCTAGACACCCCATCCATGAAAATCAGCACGCGTATATGCGAGGGAGGTCTCCAGAGACAGCTCTGCATAATGTTGTGCATAAAATGGAAAGGGCACTTCAGTTCAAAGAGGATGCCCTACAGTGTTCTTTGATATAGGAGTCTTCGATAAGGCAAGGAGTCTATCTGCGATACCCTTCAGGCCAGAGGAACACCAGTAACTTTGGTCAGATGGGTAAGATCCGCGCTGGAAGAGAGGAGGGTTAGCGCAGCCTTAGGAGACTGCCACCTGGACATGGGGGTGAGAGGGGCGATCTGTCAGCAAGGCAGCTGCCTATCGCCCCCACCTATGGTGTCTTGTGATGGATGGACTCTTGAGGGCGCCTTACCTCCCAAGGATTCAAGGATTCTATACGCAGGCCTATGCAGATGACCGACTAGTCCTAGTGGCTGATCGCTTCTTAAACGTAGTCTGTGATAGAATGCAGGTAGCCTGTAGGATAATTGAAAGATGGTATAGTGAGATGGGTCTGTCAGTCAACCCTAGGAAGACTGAGATGATCCTTTTCACAAAAAGAAGAAAACTAGAGGAATTCAGGCCACCTACTATGTACCAAGAACCTCTGACACTCGTGGGGAGAGGTGAAATACCTAGGGGTGACCCTAGATAGCAAGTTGACCTGGGGGCCACGTGTTGACAGAATTATTCAAAAGTCAACGACCACCTTCTGGCAACTAAGACGAACAATAGGCACGAATTGGGGTCTCGGTCCTAGGATGCTGCACTGGCTATACGCTATGGTAATTAGACCGAGGCTCCAATATGGCACCCTAGTCTAGTGGCCAAGCGTCGGCCAGGTAACGGTGTCCAAGAAACTGACAAAGGTCCAAAGACTTGCCTGCATAGGAATTACAGGTGCAATGAGGATGACACCTACAGCTGCCACTGGATATCCTGCTAGGGCTGCCAAGCCTATTCAATCCACATGGATAATGAGGGAGGCAATGGCGGCCTATTTAAGAATGCGGGACTCAGGAAGCTGGCAGCCGGGAGGAAGACATAACGGTCACGCGGCAGTTACACAGATAGCGCAGAAGGAAATACCTATATCTGCCATCAGAGTAACTGAAGCAAAAGATCGTCTTAATTAAAGAGGAAATATGTTGTCAAATTTCCAGAGAGGGAGGAATGGAAGCAGGACCAGTTTAGATTCCCCCCTGATTCTCTGGTCTGCTACACAGATGGCTCTCTTGTGGCAGACAGGTTCTCAGGGGCAGGAATTTATATGGAGGACAGGGGCGTGCATCAAAGCTTGGCACTGGGTTTGTATGCCACAGTCTTCCAGGTTGAAGTCTTCGCTATCCTAATGGCAGCAAACAAGGAAGTAAGGAACTGTACAGAGCAAAATATTTATTTCTGCTCCGACAGTCAGGCGGCCTTAAAGGCGTTAGCATGTCCAAGGACAAGATCCGCTCTTGTCCAAGATTTTGGAGATACCCTGGAGGAGCTGGCCAGAGGAAAAGAGGTTAAATTGGTCTGGGTACCACGGCATAGTGGAATCTCTGGGAACGAAAGGGCTGATGAACTGGCTTGACTCGGATCTCAGGCACCCAGCCAAGGACCAGAACCGATTTTAGGCATTACCCGGAGGCAGGTCAATATGGCTCTTAATGATTGGGCTCATGAAACACTAAGTAAAAACTGGAGAAGGAGTGGAAGTTGTAGACAAGCTCGCAACTTTATAGTGAAGTTAAGCAAGACCAAAGACGGCCTGGCTGTTAAGTCGTAGCCGGATTGCTCTAAACCAGTTGGTGGGAGTTTTAACGGGTCACTGCAGGTTTAGAAGACATCTATCATTGATGGGTGTTGAGGGAGGCCCTATCTGCCCAAAGTGAGGGGAAGGCGACACAACGCTTTCCCACTTCTTGGCGGAATGTGTGGCTTTCGGCAGATTAAGAAACGACGTCTGGGGGGGGGGGGGCAGGTAGCTGCAAGGGAAGAGGTCAGTTCCCTTGAATGGACTGATATTCTGACCTACAATAAAAGATCGGGAAGGTGAAGGAGGTGACGGAGTTAGGTAGGGACGACAGGGGTAGGCAAAAAGGGCCCGCTTGTAGCCTACTTGCCAGGTCTTGGCCGCCCCATACACTACTGCTACTACTACTACTACTATATGAAAGTATGCCGTTGTAATTCAATGTTGGTTAGTGTGTGGTGCATGCTAAGTAGTTGTTTGCTACATCTTATAAATAATAAGGTTATTCCTTTGCATACCTAGGATAATAGGTAAAGAGGAAATATAAATCTTTATTGAACCATAATATTTGATCATTTCATTAATAATTTATCTTAGTTAACTTTTTGGCTTAATTCCTATATAAAAAAATATGTAAACAAATAATTAATTCTCAACTAGTCTCTTTCACATATTTCTTTTACTTTATCTTTTAATAACTTCATACATTTTAATAAATACAGTGAATATCATAGTATTAAAAAATATACTTATTTCATTTGCCATCGGTTAGCGTATAATTGTCAACATCAAATTAAATTTCTCCTGTCTTCGGGCTCTTAGGCCATGCCAAGATCCTTGTTCCGTGTTCCATGTTGACAATGAATCTAATATAGAGGATGTGCATTAAAAGACATTACTTTTTTATTAATTCTTTTATTTTTTCTCTTTTGTCCATAAAAATCGTGCACAGTAAGTAACAAATATCTTTATTTTTAAATAGTCAATTGATCCATGCACGTCACGTTTCGCCTTATATAGTCTCTGAAGCCATCCCCACTACATTCATTTCATAGTTCTCGGAACATTCCAAAACATTTTCGATCCTTCCGGTCCAGTTCATTTGAGAACATTCTAACTGACGACAACCCTAAAGACATTCAAAACATTCTAGCTGAGAAATATCCTAAAAACATTCGAGAACATTCAACCTCATATTATTTTTATTAGTAGGAACCGACTCTCCAGGAAAATTAGGATTTCCAAAGTTGCTAAAGGTATAGAGCTAATTGCTCCAGTTATGGCCAGGCATGCTTCTCTCTGTGAACCAGAAAGTTTTATTTTGGTCCTTTGTTGTAGTCCTTTCGACCACCAAACTATGGAACTGACGCCTTCATAGGTCATATGATCGTCACGGACAGCCAATATACTTGTTTGGACCAATGCCCCAAGATTTCCCAGATTCGTTGACATGTCCATAAGGACGGTCGTGCCTTGTGGATTGTTTTCTCCAGATGGGAGTTCCGATTAAGTGACTTATCCAGTACTACACCCAGATACTTCTCTTCCTCCGCAAATAGAATTATTTCACCAAGTAAGAAGAGAGGAGGGTTCACCATGCTCAAATAGGATTATTTCACAGACATTACTTCCCCTCACACCAGCTCAGTACTATGTCTAGTACCTCTTGGAGAGTGAGGGAAATTCCCTCTTCAGAGTTTCGTCTAACTTAAATGATTAGAATTTCAACCTCCCACACAGAAAGTATGGCCAGCAGGTCATCCACAAGCAATGACAAAAGTAGGGGGGGAAAGAACCCCACCTTATGGACTCCTTCTTGCGGCTCTAAATCTGACCGTTTCTTCCTGCAGGGACATCGAATAGTTCTGTTTTCTAACAACCCGAATCCAGTCACTTATGGTTGAGTCAACTCCCCTAGCAGCAGCAGCCGTTGTAACAGAAGTTCCAAGATTTTCGTTCCAGAGTATGTAAAGGTGCCATCAGGTCGTTTTATCGATCCAAATTCCCTTGCCGAATCTCTAGAAGGGATCTTGTGGATTCTAATGGTGCTAGGTAAATCAGATATACTCACGCAGAACTTCCGCCAAGATTCCCTTTTTGCTCTTCTTGTTTCTTTATTATAGTCCGTTAGTGCGGATTTATATAGAGCCCAGACGCCCGAAACCTTAGGTCGATTAAAGAAGCATAGAACTTATTTCTAAATTTTTTCCAATTTTTTGTTCCACCAAGAAGTGCCTCATATTATCTTTTTTGGTCTTAGTGGACAATTTTCGTGATAAGCTGCCACAAGAGCATTCCGAATTTGATCCGTCACAATTTCTATCTCATCACGATTATTTATGGTGGTGGGTGCGTTGAAGTTGCAACTGGACCGATCGTTTGTACCTGCTCCAGTATGTGCTTCTCGGGTCCCCATATTTCGCCATAGGCCTAGTTTCTATATTAAATATATGTTTATGATCTAAACATGATGGTTCAGAAGATACTTTCTAATCAGTTATCTTATTGCTCAAAAAGTTTGAGCGGATGGTCTAGTACCTCTCCTATTTCTAGTTATAAAGTTGGTTCTGAACCAATGTTGTTCACTATTAGCCCTTGAACTAATATGTAATCGAATAGTGACTCACCTTTTTGGTTAATGCCTTACTTCCCTATGCCGTATGGTGGCAATTTATATCACATGCAATAACCAGGTGGACATTGTTTCTTTTGCTGAAGGCGACTAGATCACGAACTGGAGATGGAGGAGGTTGACCAACATCCCTATCACCCTGAAAATAAGCTGAGTAGATGATTATATTCACCCTGTTGTCCTCCATCCGGAGAGTTAGATGCTACGACAGCCGGAGATGCAGTATGTAGCGAAAATTTTATAAATTCCAATCAATAGCCACCAACTATGCAATGTATAAATCACTCATATGTAGTGTGTGACTTGAAAGACAGGTACTGCTTTTTCTATCTGAATTTTTAGGTTTCATTTTTAAATATTTAATAATTAATATATTATTATTATATCTGTTGTTGTGACAATTTGAGTGGAAATTTGGATTCTTTAGTGAATCTCGATGCCACGTGTCGGCGTTCTTTTTTTGGTTAGATTTAATGATTAAGTCCTTTTATAGATATTGTCTGTGAACTATATTATACTCATTGAAACATGGTTTTGAATTTAGGTCTTTTAGACTGGGATGTAACCAACTTACAATTTTAATAGAGTTTCAAGACAATAATTCAGTTTACTCTTAAAAACGATTTTTTTCTTTAAAGCTCATTTAAGTGGTTTACATCCGTAAAGGTATGTCATTATTTTTGTTGGCACAGACAATTTTTATACATTTAAGAAAATATATTGCCTAGTAATTTTTTATTGAACCATTTCTTGTAAAACACCTTGGCTTCTTGGAAGAGGAGAACTGACGTGGAATTTCAACTCCACCATTCGAAGTACGATAAAAGCAGAAGGCACTTGCATCCCGATTAGCAGTATCTGACTATCGGCATATAGACAAGAAGCTAGCTAGCTATATCTTGTTCGAAGCTTCCGGAAGGTCCGAGTATCTACTGTTTGTTGCCGAAAGTCCACTTTGACCATCTTTACTGAAGAGTATCTGTTGGTGAGAGGTTGTTATATTCTCCGAGGCCAGAATACATTTTGTAAACCAGATAATATTTATTTTACCAGATACATTAATGTAAAGTAATTTTGATTGGTTACAACCATCAGTTCTTTCTTTCTTATTTTTTATAGAATTGTTTTTACTTTGTATCAATACGCCAAACATTCACTATTCTTTATAATTATCATTGCATATTTAGTCGGAACAAAATTATCCTGGCGTCCACAGGGTGGTACAAAAATTAATATTATAAAGCTTTTAATTTGCACCCTACCATAAGCTTAGCCGGAGCTAATGTCAAGGAATCTAATTAATTAGAGCCAAAAAAAATTAAAGAGGTTTGTTGCAAGTAGTAACCTGTAAGTACAAAATAGTTAATATGGTTTCCGAGATACAAGTTCTGAGTCTTGTTTCGGAGTCCATTACTGTTGCTTTTTGAGGAATATTATCTAGTCCGGTTATTCGGCCTGGATTACTAGTCCAGGGTTCCTGAATGAAAGCAATGTCAATTTGCTTTTCCTGGAATTTTCTGCCAGCAACATAAGTTGCAGTCTTGGCTAGTAGAATGTTCGCCTAGTCACCTGATGTGTGGATGTCAGGGGGAGGGGATAGGCTATTGAAGAAGAAGAAGAGGAGAAACTAGGATGCAGGGTTAGGAAGTGCTTGGTTTGGGTTTGAGGGAGGACGGTTTTAATCGGCTCTTCCGAAGAGGATGTTTGTTTGGGAAGGATTTTCCTTTCCCAAGAGGTTTAATTCGGAGCAATTTTCCCCCTGTCGGGGGCGTTTTGGATTTATCCCTCGAGGTTGGTCGTTTAGTCTCCAAACTTGTTGAGGGAAGTTCTTTCCCCTTTACCCCTTTGATTTTTGGGCGGAATTGCACCTGCCCAAAACTAGAATTGGGTCGATTGTTCAGCCCCTCCAGAAGTGCCTTCGTTACCTCGTTAATAGATAATGTCCAGATCTGCCCTGGGCCAGACTCTTCCCGGTGTAGTACTTTTCCCTCCCGGGTATTCAAGCCGTTGTTCATTTTTCTCAGTCTACTGAGAACTAAGTCCGATGTAAGCCGTTTGTCGGCTTCATCTGGTATATAGGCCACATATATATGTGGTTTGATTAAATCCTCACCCTGTACAGATTGACGAGATCCTTCCCATGGTTGGAGGTGCTTTATTGCATTTTCCAGTCACGAGACGCTCGTCTGACCCACATAGGTGATGAGAAGCCATCTAGGCCGATGAGTACAGCTCTGGATTCTCACCTGAGGTGCTTTGTCTGGCAATTCATCTACAGCTGACATATCGCCTCTCCAGAGTCTTCAGTTGGTTATTTGTCAAAGTCGTCTAAATATATTCAGAGTGGATAATTCCCACCCTAATTCCCTCTGTCACAGCCTTGAATGAAGGTTTAAAAATATTAGTTATAGTGATTGCTTAGAAGAACTCAACCTTTAGCAAATAATTTCATCACCTAGAATTACTAAAACTTCCAGAATGTTATTGGATCATATAGTAATACCAAGTAATAATGTAGATTTTACATGTCACACGAAAGATATATAAAATATTTCGTAACATTTATTAGTGTTTTGCAAATTAAATAAAATTAACTTCAAAGCGAAATGTCAAAATAAAACCAAAATGAGAAATTTAAAGGATATTGACAGATTTACTTAATCAATTCTTAATAATTGAACATTTTGAACTTTTCTAGTGGACATGAAGAATCGTCGGCTTTGTGACTGTGACTCACCTCACCTCTATTGGAGAGGTGGCTGAATACCAGACTCCAAGTGTTAAGACCATAGTCGTCTCAACACCTTACCATAACCTCCTGCAACTTTACCCCGAAATAATAAAGCCATATGGAGCAGCAACTAAAGTGAATCACTCCACCAAGCACCATTATTATTACTACTCTTGGACCACCCATAGCCCAAAAACCAAGGAAACTTGCCCCGGACAAATTCAAAGCTGCTCAGAAATAATTTGAGGCAATGGTACGGTTAGACATCGTTGGACCATCAGAAAGCCCTTGTTATCAACAATTGCACATAGTGCCACAGAGCACCATGTGCACCAAGCAGAGATGAATGAAGGTTTTACGGTAATTACCGCGCTCTCAACGCTTGGGCGGTTCCTGACCAGTACCCGATTCTCCACTTGGGCGGTTCCTGACCGGTACCCGATTCACCACTTGGGTTTTTTTGCAGACATTATATGGAATGAAAATATTTTCCATCATTGACTCGGTGCGCGCGTCCAACCAAATTCCCAAGACATGGCCAAGACAATCATAACAACCTCGTTTGGACTATTCGAATTCCTATAGATGACCTTCCTGCCTTCGTAACTCGGGCCAGACGTTTCAGAGTCGCATTCGCATTCGTGTGTTCACATTTGTATACATCGATGATATTCAACACCTTAAATAGTGTTCGAGAGGTTATGCAATTATGGTGTTGTGATCAGCACATCCAAGTGTGTATTCGGGCAGCCTGAGGTAAAATTTCTTGGTTACCTCGTTTCCAACGAAGGTACTAAGCCATTACCTGAGAAAGTGGACACATTAGTATGGTTAATTTCTTTCTGAGATTTCTACCCAATGTTTACAGCAGTTCAGGCACCACTCAATAACCTGCTTCAAAGCAATGTTAAGGGCAAGACACCAGTGAACTGGACGCCCAGTGGTGTCCAAGCACTCCAGGCAACTAAGGAGAATCGTGCCCAAGCAACATTGGTTGCTCATCTTGCCGAATATACACCCCTGCCCATCTTCAGTGACCCTCAGACTATTAGTCCAGTGCATTTAGGGTCCCTCTTGGAACAAAATCCCCTAAAGCTGATTTTTGCAGGAATGTTTAGTATTTGTGGTATAAATTAACATACTTAAAGTCCCTACCTGTCCGAAGGTACAAACAGCCCCAAAACTACCCCAATGGGTACATTTTTTTAGTTTTTGCTTACAACTTGCTTGTATTCTAGCTAAAGACCGAATCCCTTCCGTCAAGTTTATGTATCCACTTCCTGTTTGTTGCTCCTCTCTCCTTTTCATTAAATTGACCAATTAATGATAACTTGAGAGGTGGACAAAACACATTACAAGGTGTAATATTATGAGTTGCTGATATTCAGGGGTTAAATGTAAGGATTTTTTATATAATAATTCGTCTGGTAATATACTGCTCTAAATAACAAAAGGGAACAAAATGATTAAAATTTTGTTACACACCCCCCCTTTCCTGGAGAATAAAAATTAATAACTTGAAGTTATAAATTTTTATAAAAGAAAGTGACAAAAGCTACCCAAAAGTCTATAGCAAAATGTACGTAAAAATAATATAAAGTAACATGAATAAGCTAAGATAAATATGTTCTAAAACACTTGGTTATAGGTTGCCAAAAACTATAACACTTGTGAAACTAAATACTAAAAATAGATAGAGGACTTAATACATAGGGCTATTAGTGCGTCTTGAAACTACAGCACTTGTGAAGAAAAAACAGGCACAAAAATGCTTGACAGCAGTCTGTGGTAATAGCTCCACGCTATATCTGGCTGTCAGTCAAATCAATTAGCAAAAAGTGGGCCCAAAATTGCATCCAGTGTTGAAGAAGTAAAATCACACTCACAATACACCCACACATACACGCACAGACTCACGCGCGCACACATATACACATCCTCTGTAGTACTTCGAGGCTGGACCCCATACCAAGATGGCCCTCGGAGAGGTAGCGGTGAAAGAAAACTAGGGGGGGGGGGTTCACCTAGTGTGCCGTGTTAGTTTAGGGGCCCACCCTTGTCTAGCCAGTGTAGGGGGCTGCCCTATCAGCAGGTGTATAATCTCGAGTGTGTAGTAGTGCCAGGTGGCGCCTGGATCAGGGTCCTGCTGCACATCTGGGGGGGGGTTCATCAGCGGCTGCCGACCCATCTGGTATGAATTTTGTTTGGCCATGAACGAATCGAGGAGGCGGACGCTGAGAGACTTCCAAAGTACTATAGTACCGAGCAAAACATGGCACCACAGAGAAAACACGATTTTGATGTCATCGAAGAAAGGAAAAAGGTAAAAACGTCAAACCCAGAGCTTCCCAGCTCAAAGGAAGGTATATCGGAGGTGTGTATACCCGCGCCAAGTTACTCCCTGGAAGAGGAGGCACTCTTGAGGTGCTCTGGGGATGAGACCAAGATTGGACAAGAAAATTCCCCCATGGATCAAACCTCCATAGAGGATTTCAAGAAAGCAAAGAGGAAGAAAGCTGCCAGAACGGGGAAGCGAAGAGAGGAAAAACAGGCTCGGAGGGAGCAAGTGCAGGTGCCAGGCAACCCAATAGGGGACCAGGCGGCTGCACAAGCTCCACCCACACCTACGACTGCGACACCCCCTATCAACCTGCCAGGTACTAGTTCTGGGACACAGACGGTTCAAGGGATGGATGATAGAGGGTTCCAGCCAAAACTCTCTAAGCCCCGACGCCCTATTGCAAGGGAGGCAAAAGGGAAGCCAAACAGCAGTCCTATGTCCTTCCTATTGCCCCCGCTTCAGTAAGGGACGGGAGGGAACCAGGGAGTTCGAAAGAACGCACAGGCTCCCCAGCCTCAACAGGATGCAAGAGGGCACAGTCAGATAAGAGCACGACCCCGAAGAGGCAAAGGAGGCCGAGGCTTCGGTGCCGGCTGGCGAGTCGACCCATGTTTCCCCAATTTTCAGTGGAAGGTCTAAGGCAGCGCTCCAGCGGGCACCGATGCCAAAAAGGCAGCCAATGAGCTATAGTGCGGCTGGTCATACTGTCCAATCGCGAGGATGGTAGGGTGACGCCTGAAGAAGGAGACAGAGTGAGGCATCATCTTGTGTCGGAAATGTTCCGGACCATGATGGGCCCCGAAGGGGGTCCTCGAGGACCGGAACTCCCCTTCAGGAACTCTGGTCTGGTTAAGCCAGGCTGGTTCCTGGTGTCGGCGCAGGATGGGGTCTCACTTAACTGGCTACTTGAGGGATGGGCATCTGGCTGAGGGGGATATCAGGTTTCACACCTTGCGTGCGACCGACGCTCCATGGCCAGAAAGAATCCGGCGGGAACCCCCGGCGTCTGGGAGGCCAGGACAAACCGAGGAGGAAAGGGAATAGCCGCCGCGCCCGCACCATTTTAGCCTCAAAATGGTCACCTTGCGGGTAAGTCAAATTAATCTCCAGCACAGTTTGGCTTCCTCTGGGGAACTAGAGCGAATGCTGACAGGGAAGACTGGTGAATTAATACTAATTCAGGAACCGTATGTTTACAGGAATCGAGTAAGAGGACTCTGAGGCTTTGGATACCAGATGGCAGCTAGTAAGGAAGGAGGAGAGGAAGGACCCAGAACTTGTATCTTAGCATCCAAGGATCTTCATGTAATGCCATTGCCGCAGTTGGGGACCAAGGATGCTACAGCGGTCATCCTCGAGTACAAGGTAAGTGAAATTAGAGTTAAGGCCATAGTTTGCAGCATATACCTCCCATATGATTTAGCAGAACTACCGCCAACAAAAGAACTAGAAAACATAATAATCTTTGCAAGGAATTTAGGTTTACCGTTAATAATCGTATGTGACGCCAATTCTCACCACCACACAGTTTGGGGCAGCAGGGATACTAATTTTTAAAATAGTAAATAATATGTTACCTTCTTATTTTGATGAATTTTTATTACTTATAATTATGAAATGCATAACTACCCAACTCGAACAAATTCAAATTTTTATTTGTCAAGAGTACACCTAACTAGATCTATGAAATCATTGTTTTATAAAGGACTTCATGATTTTAATATACCTACCAAATAGTATCGGCCTATGAGAAATCATGTCCGCTCAGGGCAGTAGGGAAGCGCAGAACTCGATGGTGGAATAGATCCCTCGAGGATCTTAGCCAGGCGACCAGGCGCTCTCTGAACCGAGCCGTCAAGGGAAGGACGGAGACCTCATGGGATGAAAATAAGGTAGTAAGGAAGAATTTTAAGAAGGAATTAAGATGCAGCAAGAGGTCTAGCTGGAGGGCATACTGTAGTGAACTGGAGTCCCTACCTGAAACAACTAGGCTGATCAAAATACTTAATTGCGAAACAAGGGAGAAAATAGGATCACTAAAGAGACGAGATGGGACTTGGACCAGCACCAGTAAAGAGTCGCTGGAACTCTTGCTGGAGACGCACTTCCCAGGAGAGGGTGAAGCCACGATTGCACCCATGGTGGAGCCAATACCCTAGGTGGATTGGCGACTTGCCAAGGGAGTGATTGAGGATGGCACCATAACCTGACCAGTGAACGAGTTCAACCCATACAAGGCAGCAGGGCCAGATGGGATCTTCCCGGCGCTATTGCAGAAGGGTTTGGATATCCTCCTACCGTACATAAGGAGGGTCTTTCGAGCCAGTCTAGCGCTGGGACATGTTCCCCAAGCCTGCAGAGCAGCCAAAGTGGTCTTCATTCCCAAGGCGGGAAAAGGGGACTACACGACTGCGAAATCATTCTTGTTTAAGACTCTGGAGAAAATTGTAGATAGGTTTTTGATGGAGGCCGTGTTAAGTAGACACCCCATCCATGAAAATTAGCATGCATATATGCGAGGGAGGTCTACAGAGACAGCTCTGCATAATGTTGTGCATAAAGTGAAAAGGGCACTTCAGTTCAAAGAGGCTGCCCTACAGTGTTCTTTGATATAGAAGGACCCTTCGATAAGGCAAGGAGTAGGACTGTCTGCGATACCCTTCAGGTCAGAGGAACACCAGTAACAATGGTCAGATGGGTAAGATCCACGTTGGAAGAGAGGGTTAGCGCAGCCTTAGGGAACTGCCACCTAGTCATGGGGGTGAGAGGGTCGGCTGCCCGCAAGGCAGCTGCCTATTGCCCCACCCCTATGGTGTCTTGTGATGGATGGTCTTTAGAGGCGCCTTACCTCCCACGGATTCTATAGGCAGGCCTATGCAGACGACGGACTAGTCCTGGTGGCTGCTCGCTTCTTAAATGTAGTCTGTGATAGAATGCAGGTAGCCTGTAGGATAATTGAAAGGTGGTGTAGTGAGATGGGTCTGTCAGTCAACCCTAGAAAGACAGATGATCCTTTTCACAACAAGACGAAAACTAGAAGAATTCAGGGCACCCACTATATACCAAGAACCTCCGACATTCTTGGGAGAGGTGAAATACCTAGGGGTGACCCTAGATAACAAGTTGACCTGGGGGCCACATGTTGACAAAATTATTAAAAAGTCAACAACCACCTTCTGACAACTAAGACGAACGGTAGGCAGGAATTGGGGTCTCAGTCCTAGGATGCTGCACTGGCTATACGCTACGGTAATTAGACCGAGTCTCCAATAAGGCGCCCTAGTCTGGTGGCCAAGTGTCTGCCGGGTAACGGTGTCCAAGAAACTGACAAAGGTCCAAAGACTTGCCTGCATAGGAATTACAGGTGCATTGAGGACGACACCTATAGCTGCCCTAGAAGTCCTCCTAGGGCTGCTAAGCCTATCCACATGGATAATGAGGTAGGCAATGGCGGACTATTTTAGAATGCGGGACTCAGGAAGCTAACAGGCAGGAGGAAGACATAACGGTCATGCGGCAGTTACACAGATAGCGCAGAGGGAAATACCTATATCTGCCATCAGAGTAACTGAAACAAAAGATTGCCTTAGATTAAAGACGAAATATGTTGTCATATTTCCCAAGAGGGAGGAATGGAAGTAGGGCCAGTTTAAATTCCCCCCTGATTCTCTGGTCTGCTACATAGATGGCTTTTGTGTGGCGTACAGGTTTTCAAGGGCAGGAATTTATGTGGAGGACAGGACAGCAAAGCTTTGCACTGGGTTCGTATTCCGCAGTCTTCCAGACTGAAGTCTTCGCTATCCTAATGGCAGTAAAGAAGGAAGAAGTAAGGAACTACGGAGCAAAATATTATGCGGAAATATTAAGAGTGCGGAGATACCCTGGAAGAGCTGGCCGGAGGAAAAGAGGTTAAATTGGTATGGGTACAGGTCATAGTGGAATAGCAGGTAATGAAAGGGCCGATGAACTGGTTTGGCTCTGATCTCAAGGACCTGAACCGATTTTAGGCATTACACGAAGGCAGGTCAACATGGCTCTTAATGATTGGGCTCATGAAACACTAAGTAAAAACTGGAGGAGTGGAAGTTGTAGACAAGCTCACAACTTTATAGTGGAGCTAAGCAAGACCAAGACGGCCTGGCTGTTAAGACGTAGCCGGAAGACTCTAAACCAGTTGGTGGGAGTTTTAACTGGTCACTACAGGCTTAGAAGACATCTATCATTGATGGGTGTTGAGGGAGACCCTATCTGCCCAAAGTGCGGGGAGGGCGACGAAACGCCTTCTCACTTGTTGGCAGAATGTGTGGCTTTTGGTAGACTAAGACACGACGTCTGGGTGGTCGGGGAGCTGCAAGGGGGTCTGAGGGTACAAGAGTTGTAGATAATGATACTTTACAGTACTATAATCAAAATTTGAAAAATAATTTTAGTTCATTATTTGACTTTCATACAGTACCTGAATAAATGGTTAAACAAAAATTTTGAAATAAAATCATTAGCTACCGGTAATGTTCATGCACGCAGAAAGGTAAATCTGACTTTCAAAAAAAACAACGAAGACAAACGCTGACCAGAAATGATTTCACCTACCTGGAGAAGGGGCGGAAACGAGATATGTTCTTTCAGCCGTAGTCGCAGGATTTTACTACTCAGCAACTTCTTTCCTGAGAACACCGGTGGTTTTTTCTTGATTAGGTTTGCCGATTAACGTCAAGGTTTATACAGTTGTAGCACGTACCACGATCTTGTTTCATCTGGTACTGTGTACGTGCACGCCGTCTTCCTCTCCACAAAGAACGGTGGTGCGCAAGCGCGCGGACGGTAACTGGGGTAGGATGTCAAAGGAACATGGGTGGGAAACATTTCCGGTGTAGACCGTGAAAAATACAAATTAACTAACTAAATGATAGCATGAACATTCCACCCACCAAAATAAAGTACTTATTTTGTTACGATTTAGAATTTTGTAGATGCCTATAACTAACTATACAAAAAAAGAAAAAAAGGTGAAACTCCTTAGTGGAGGGGTAAAGGACACAATTTTGCTAACGGACGATCTATTGTTCCTTTGGCAGTACGTACCTTTGCCACTCGAGGGATACCGTCACTACTAGGGTTAAATTTCAAAATGCGTCCCAGTTGCCATTGCAGTGGTGGATGTAGATTATCTTTGATTAATACACACTCATTAACTTGAGGAGGATTCTGAGGGGTATTCCATTTGTAGCGTTGCTGGAGAGTGAAGATATTCCAAACTCCATCTTCGCCAGAAATCCTGGTGCAAGCGCTGAATCAACTGCCATCAGTTAAGCCGGTTAAGTTTTAAGGAAGTGAGATCCTCATCGGGAGGTGACGTTAATGGTTCTAAGGTTAGAAAGTGACCCGGAGTGAGAATCTCAAAATTATGTGGATCTTGACTTTAAGTGCACAATGGCCGAGAATTGAGTAAGGCCTCAATTTGAGTTACCACAGTAGTTAGTTCTTCGAACGTCAGAATTTGATTACCAATTACTCTTTTCAAGTGAGCTTTCATGGATTTTACACCGGCCTCCCAGGGTCCCCCGAAGTGAGTAGAGGAGGTGGGGTTAAAATGCCATCTAACACCAGAGTTTTCCGCTGCTGCCTGACAATAAGACGAAAGTAAGCGGTTCGCTCCTACAAAATTAGTTCCCTGATCACTATACAGATCGTTACATCTACCCCTTCGTGCAACAAATCTTCGCAAAGCGGCCAGGAAAGCCTTAACAGACAAACTGGAGACCACTTCCAAGTGGATTGCCTTGGTGGCAAGGCACACGAATAGACAGATGTATGCCTTTTCCGACCGAGACCCTCATCTCCTCTTTTCAGTGATAAGAATAGGACCTGCAAAGTCAACGCCATTGTGCGAGAAAGCCTTCACTTGTGACACTCTTGCCGGAGGGAGATCAGCCATAAATGGTTCCTGGAATTTAGGCTTGACACGAAAGCACCGATAACACCGTGATAGGACATGATTGATGGCACGTCGAGGACTCAGGATCCAAAACCGTTGATTAAGTAAATACTGCATGGTGTTTAAGCCAGGATGTAAGTTCCTTGAATGCACGAATTCAATCACTAATTCAGTCAACCTATGGGATCGAGGTAATAACATGGGATGTTTGGCATCATAAGGCAGGTCAGAATGCCGAAGACGACCGCCCACCCTGAGCGCATTATCTTTGTCCAGGAAGAGTGCCAATTTCGTAAATGGTTTGGAACAGAGGTCACCACTTTGAAGATTAAGAATCACTACGAAAGACCTCATGCTGAACAGCGCGTACTATTACTTGTAGAGCCTGATAAAGATCTAATTCGGAAAAGGATCCCGCATTCCACTGCTTATGATCATGCATAGAAACATTCAGTCGAAATCTTTGACAGTATGCCACTATCCTTTGAATTTTAAGTAACGAAGAGAATTTAACCAACAGCCGAGTTATCCAATCACTTGGAACCAAAATTATACATACCACTTTTCTCTGTTCACATTCGACCGCTGTTTCAATCAGAGATGAGTTTGACGCACATCCAGAAGACTCCGGAACAGACGACAGTAACTCGGGATAATTGCTAGACCATTTTCTTAATTCAAATCCAGCTTGAGCTAATATAATAAATCAACAAGTTCAGCTTTCATTTCACAAGCTAATTCAAGGGAGCCAGCACCTGTTACAATATCATCAACATACAAGGAAGATTTCACAATTTGGGATGCGAGTGGGTGTGTTTCCTTTGCCTCTTTTGCTAATTGGATTAGACAACGGATGGCAAGATACGGACTGGAAGAAATTCCATAAGTCACGGTGTTCAATCGAAAGAGTTGAATAGGTTGAGAATTTGAAAATCTCCACAAAATGCACTGGTACCAATGCTCAGGTTCCATGTACCTGTGAGGTTCATGGACAAGGATTTGCCAGTACATTTGGCGAACATCGGCAGTGAAAACAACTCGGTAGGAACGGAACACTAACAAAATCGAAGCAATATCCTGTTGTAATTTAGGACCGACTTATAGAACATCGTTTAGGGATGTTCCCGAAGATGTCTGCTGACGCATCGAAAACTACTCTAATTTTTGTGGAACTATGGTCTGGTCGAACGACACAGTGATGTGGGATATAATACTTTGGACTACACTCTTCCGAACTATTTTCCTCGAGGGACATGTGTTTCTGATCTAAATAATCCTTCAGGAAAACTGAATACGCTTCGTATAAAGAAGGGTCCTTTTCAAGCCGATTCTCCAAAGATAAAAATCTCCTTAAAGCAAGATTGTACGATTCGCCAAGTTAGAATGGAGTATCACGAAAAGGTAAATTCACAACAAATCTCCCATCGGGGTTACGAAAATGTGTTTTTCTGAAAATATCCTCACAGAGTTGATCCTCCGGAGAGGAACACCTTTGCTGAGGAATTTGCTCTAATTCCCAGAACGCTTTAACACTCGTTTCCAATGCAGAACCTAGAGACGTGCAAAAAGACTTGATAGAACCAGTAGGATCATTATTCACCTTACCAAGAATTACCCAACCCAACACCGTCCGAGTTGCGCAAGGCTCGTAATAACCTCCCCTTTTCACCCCAGGTAACAATATGTTTGCGTATATATCTGCACCCAAGAGAATGTCTATGATGCCCGACTTTCCAAACTCCGGATCAGCAAACGACAAATTTTGAAGATGGTGCCATCCCTGGTTGTGGACAGACACAGGAGGAATGTTTTCGCAAATGGTTGAAATGATCAACATCTCAATGTCTAACACAGGTTGAGGTTTAGTAATAAATGGAGTCATGGTACACACGACTTTACTCAAATTGGAATGTGTATTCATTTGACCTAAGCCTTGAATAGGAATTGAAGACGATCTGGGTAATGAAAGGTGTTTTGCACACTGCTCGGTGATAAAGCTAGATTGACTTGCAGAGTCAAGTAAGGCGCTACACCTTTGAAAATTGCCTCTCGAATCCTTGACTTTTACTAACGCAGTGGCAAACAACACGGAACTTTGACTGGCGATTGTACTTGCCATAACCTGAAGTGAAGGGTCCTGCGATACTCCCTCCTCCTTTTTTGGATTTTCATCAGACTGACAGATTTTCTGGATGAAAATGTAAAAGACTGTGGTGTCTTTTATTACACACACGACAATTGTACTTCGAAATGAGAACCAGAAAGGCAATTGAAACACAACAGCTTATTTTTCACCACGTCATTCCTTTCCTTAGGTTTCAACTTCAAATGAAGATAACAAATGATTTTGTTTACAATAAACACACACAGGTTTGTTGGTATTAGTTATTAACGATCAAGAAGATTTTTTTTCTACTTGCTCACTGGTCCCTCTTTTTGATTGTGACGTAGAGGGGCCACCTGATACTATGGCATCGGTTTCTAAAGCCTTACACTGTTTTTGTACAAAGATAAAAAGTTCATGAAAAGTGGGTATTTCTACATCACTGAACTCCATTTCAAATCTAGTCCTTATGCTAGGATATATTTTTTTTAATAGCCAATTAAATTTTGTGAAATCCCACCAATCACACTGAAACTGATCTAATGCGCCTAAATTGTCTGAAAATATTGATAACAAATTTCTCAAAGCAGCTGGTGAATCACTACTGATGCTTTGCGTTTGGGCTATAGCTTTCCAATAACTATGATATAACGCTTTTTTGTTTTGAAACATAGATTTTAAAGACTCATAAGCTATAATGTAATTTTCGGCTCTCATTGGCAAGTTTTTCAAGCACTTTAGTGCATCTTTTGTTAAATAAGCACATTAAACATATCAAAAAATGTAGGCCAGTTATCAATATCACCATCAAATTGTTGTATCTCTAATTTCGGTAGCTTCACTCTCTCAGAAACTTTACTTTGGGTATAAATAGTTTTCCCCTAAGTTTTTGTCTCATCCACCCCGCCCGTAGCAGTAGAATTATCTTTTCTAGACGTTGCTGCCGACACATGAGATTCGTGAGCTCTTTCAGAACGATTTGAATTTGAATGAACAGATTTTTCCGAGCTACAATAACCTCCCGAGATTATTTTAAATAAATCGTTATGAATCGATTTAATAGAATATTGCAAATCGTCAAATCTATTTTGTGTATTATGTTGTTCCTCTAACTGAGAAGAATCAAGTAGTTCAGCAATTTCTAATTGCAAAGAATCAAATGAAGTTACTAGATCCCGTAACGAATCAAATCGTACCTCAACTTCACCAATAGCTGAAGTATTCGCTTGCACACGTTGCGCGATTTTCAAGATATTTTCCACGCGCCTAAAAATAACTTCACGTTTGTTAGATAAGCTGATAAATGATCCACGCTCATTTTAATTGAAATACACGAAATCACGAGAGAAAATTAATCAGTGTCTTGAACTTGAAATACAACTTGAAAAGTATTAAAATCACGCATTGGTAGCAAGTCTCTTGAAATTAAATACACGTGGCAACACCGCTACAGCACCGGGAATAAAGAAACACGAACGGTACAATAAAACCGGTAACACTTACAAAAACGAGTTTGAACTGTTTGAAGTAAAGAATTCACCTCAAAATGATTATAAGAAGCTGCAATATAGCTAAAACACAATGTATTAATGTATTCTATGAAATGGACTGTATTTTAAGAGCTTTTCTAATGCGGGTTGAAGGCCAAAATGTTCATGCACGCAGAAAGGTAAATCTGACTTACAAAAAAAAACAACGAAGACAAACGCTGACCAGAAATGATTTCACCTACCTGGAGAAGGGGCGGAAACGAGATATGTTCTTTCAGCCGTAGTCGGAGGATTTTACTACTCGGCAGCTTCTTTCCTGAGAACACCGGTGGTTTTTTCTTGATTAGGTTTGCCGATTAACGTCAAGGTTTATACAGTTGTAACACGCACCACGATTTTGACGCCGTCTTCCTCTCCAAAAAGAACGGTGGTGCGCAAGCGCGTGGACGGTAACTGGGGTAGGATGTCAAAGGAACAAGGGTGAGAAACATTTCCGGTGTAGACCGCGAATAATACAAATTAACTAACTAAATGATAGCATGAACAGGTAATGACTGAATTAATTTAAATATGATCCTTTTAAGTTATACGAGAATGCTTGCCTTTCTGACTAAAATTGTAAATTCTTGCTTGCCGGGTTCTATTTTTGCACGAGTAATTGTGTTGCAGAAATAACAAAATCCCGCATTGTATGATCTAGGTCCAGTAAGTATATTACCAGTCGTCTCCAAACTCCAAGGTGATTGAAAAAATAATGAACAGTCAAATACGGGAACATCTTAATTACAATATTTTGCTTCAAGAGCAATCTGGTTTTACACCAGGTTTTAGTTGTACAACAGCACTACTTATTATTGTTAATGACATTGCTAGTGTTAGATTATTCAAAAGCTTTTAATAAAATTAATCACCAATTTCAATTTTACACATGTTGGTTTTTCGGAGATATTGATTAATAGCTCGAAATCGATGCATAGTTACTTGAATCACAGAGTTCAATTTGTAGAAACTGACCGTGCAAGGTATTATTTCATATGGAGTATCTCAAGATTCGATTTTTGCACCATTACTATTTAGTATATACTCGTGTAACCTCCTAAAATTGAGTTATAATGATTAATTTTGCATATACAATCTAATTATTGTCTGTGTAATTTGGTATTTGTATTGTATGTCGTATATATATATATGTATATATAATTTAACTTGTCTAGTGTAGGATTTCGTAATAATTCGTATACTTGTAAAACATATTTTCATTTTGGTATGCTTATTAAATTTAGTTTGTTATTCAAGAAACATGTAATAAGGTTTAGTTAACATGTTTGTTTTAAATAAAATGAAATGAAAAAATCTACAAAGTTTACAGATTATATTCTGTAAACTTTGGTACCTACCTACGTTACAGGATTACAGGATAACAAAAAACTGTTTCTTTTTTAATTTGAGCAATTTTCATTCTTATTCATTACATTACTGATTCAATAAACTAGGTACTTAGTTGCCTTGTAAGTATTACATAACGGACTCAGTTTTTTCGACATAATTTTAATCCAGATAAATAAAATATTTTATAAAATTTCTTGTGATGCATTCAGCAACTCTTGTCTTTAATAAAATATTTATTTTAACATTTATTATTTTTCCCTAGGTAGGTATATTAAGGAAGAAAGACATTTCTGATACTGGAACTGGAATAATTCATCTGTTAGTGGACTTCCCAAATAGTGACGTCTATCGTAGAAGTGAGTAGTGTAGTTCGGACGGCTCCCACATGAAATGAGGCATTGGTGCTCGGACTTGAACAGTGACGCGAAATGCCTACTTGTTCATTTGTCAAAAAGAGACATGCGGTGGGGTTTATTCCTTTCATCTCTCTAGCAGTGATTCAGTGAACATAAACACAAACAGTAATGAATGAACATTCGGTGACTGGTAGTTGAGCCAGGGACGAGCATCTTGGGTAATATGCTGATAATTAAGATTGTTGGCGTATTATTCGAGTGATAAGGCCCTAATTGTTTTTTCAGAGATGTAGGTAGATTGAGATCTCTGGGAAGTCAATTGTAAATTGCCAGTTTTACGTGTGTGTGTACGCGCGGTCAATCACGATGGAATTGATGGACTCTTCCCTGCGAAGCAGTCGGAAATGAAAGGCAAAGTGGTAAGTTATTTTATTTTTTAACCAAATCCATAGTTTCTAAATGTACGTAGTCATTGACATTGTTTTTCCAAAAACATTCTATTTTTTGTTGCTTAAAAAACATGGTAACTTGTATATATGCCTCTGAGGAATACGTAATAATAATTATTGTCAATTTAATTTAACAGCCCCAAGGAAAACAGTAAGGCTTGTAATTTGTTGCTGGAAGTTTTAAAATATGTTAAATTGTTAAATTTTTATAAGTACTAGAATGATTTATCCTTGATAAGGATAAGTTAAAGGTAAAAAATACTTGCTATAGCTTTGAAACTTTATCAGGGGTGAGCAGTGAAGTACTTCAGGGTTGATTACTGGGCACCATTAATCGATCTTTTTTTTTTTTGTTAATTAAAGTAAAATATATGTTTCTATCTAAGTGAAGACAATTACAAAAAAACACTTGGATAGAACAAAGTTAATCTTTAATATAATGATATCAGACTATACATTTACGGAAAGTTTATAAACACAATATGAATATCGATAAAAAACATATATTCAAATCCTACAACAGACCCTCAGATTCACATAAATGAGGGATTAGTATTCATTAATAAATACTCACAAAAGTATGGTTCATATACAGGGTGGGCGAAATTCGAGGCTCACCATTGGGATCTCGGAAACGGTAAGAGATACGAAAACGGTTAAATTGGGGCAAAGTTGCGTAATTTTGTGACCAATAATATGCCGTCAAGAAATCCAGAATATCTACATTCGTTTTTGAGTTATTTCAAAAAAACCAAAATTTTGAGTTTTCGTTTTTAATTTTTTTTTCGAAACTGCACAGACAATTGACAGAAAACGGTAGTTTTGAACATAACAGCATTTACAGGAGAATACAAAATAATAGTCCAAATTGTTATTGAATGTTCAAATTTGGTTTTATATGGTAACACAAGTTGTACCGTATAATTAAATTTAAAATAATGATAAAGTAATTTATAATTATAACAGAAATATTTTTGTCAGCGGAATCTAAAATTAAAATTCAAAATGTATGTTCAAACAGGCCACCATTAAAGCGAAGCCCTTTAAACGTCAAATTGTACTGACAATTAAAAGTGTTTTATAACAAATGTCATCAGCCCAAAGCATACTAGATTCGATCCTCTTAAAAGTTATTCCTAGTGTTTGAGCAAAAAGAATAATTAAAACTATAAAGTATCATACATCATTGGAATCAGAATAAAAAATCCTATCGTTTTTCGTAAGAAACATTATGGGTCCCTATTTAAAAAAATAAAGTTGAAGATGGTCCTGATCGGACGAAACGCCGTAACAGAAATTTTGTACTGCCACGTTATAGAGCATAAAAAGTGGCAATGAAAAGGTCTTGTCAGTTTTTTGATATCGTCTCAAATAAAGCTAAAAAAAATTAAAAACGAAAACTCAAAATTTTGGTTTTTTTTAAATAACTCAAAAATGAATGAAGATATTCTGGATTTCTTGACGGCATATTATTGGTCACAAAATTACGCAACTTTGCCCCAATTTAACCGTTTTCGTATCTCTTACCGTTTCCGAGATCCCAATGGTGAGCCTCGAATTTCGCCCACCCTGTATAGAGTTTCAGTTCGCGATATTTGAATAAAGGGCCCTTATTAATTCTCTAGCACACACGACCTATCCATAGGGTAATTTAGGCGACTAAAAGGCACGGTACACTCAACGTATTTCAAGATGCACTTGTCCAAAAAAAAAATGGTAAATGTACTTCACATAAAGGTATTTACAAAGTTACTACCATCAATTCATCATAACCATCAATGTGTTAAATCGTGTACAGGTCTAACTAATTATGATTTTATGAATAAATATAATTATTCAAGATGCTCATCAAATATTTTGTGTACATACAAGATAGAATTTAGGTCATATAAACTTTCTCGAGAACTAGGATATACAGGGCGACACTAATTTATGACAGATTCTCATAGACCATTCTCTCACAAATCCATTTAAATAAAAAGTGACGAGTAGATTGCACATCTGTAATAGTAAAGGAGATGAGATATCAAGTTATTTTAAGGATATGTAAATGAAGAAAATTGTTATGATAGCAACAAATTGATAATCTCTTATCACATCAATCTTATCAATAAGATTGATTTCTCTGACAACTATCGGTTGATAATATCCACTTTTTCAGTAGTACTTTTTGGGTTTTTTTACTAATATTTAATAATTTTAATTCATTTGGAAGCATATTGAAAATTTTTATTGCCAAATAGCTATACTTTTTTTACCAACTTCTAGTTGGTTCAGGAAACATTAACGTTAGTTATACGTTATGAAGATAAGCACCATCAAAACATACTGAAACGACTTTATTCACTAATAACTTAGTAATAATTAGTGTTGGCAGACACTTATATAAATGTCCTTAAATGTCCGGACATGTGTCCAAAAGTGTCTGGACAGAATGAAAGTGTCTAGACATTTATCATATCTGTCCAGCTTCCTTCAGATTTATATTACCGCCATTTTCAGCTAACTGAGCTAACCTAAAAATCCAATTAAAAATTGTCACAATCTCTTGAAATTGTTTTCTATATTCTTTTTGTGGTTTTGACTCCAATTATTTCGGCTTAAAGATGGTAAAATCAGAAACTATGACTTTGAGATACTATAATAAAAAGTCAATAAATGGCAAGAAACTATATAGAAAATTATAGACCTAACAACTAATTATAAACCTTAATTACATTCAAAACCCTAAGTATTACACATTGCCGAATTCCTTGATTTTTTCTCTATCTAACCACGTCAAATTCTACTATGGCATCCATAAGAAAAACAAAAGATGATATTCATATATCAGAATGTAGTAGGTGAACAAAAATTCTGGTTGCATTAAAACAAAGATAATTATGCATGTATGTACGAAAGAATTTTTATTTGAAAATTTCTATAAATAACGGAGCCAGAGCTAATTTAGGTTTTTTGAAAATTTATTGTTTTGTTAAATATCTTGAGAACCGCTGGTTTCTTGTACAATTTTCTGGAGCCACTATTTAGTGCTAGTAATTGCTCAACTGTTCTCTAATTGAACCAACTTCGTACCTCTTCAAATAACAAAGATTGTAATTGTTACTCCAAATAACAATTTATTTATTTATTTTTTTTTTTTAGTTTTCTTTTTTCTATAATTTATTTATTTAATTTCAACAGGTAGGTACACAGTAGAAACTTAAACTTTAAATTAAATCATAATTTCGCAATTAACACTATTCATTTTTTACTATGTTAACCTTAAGGTGGTAAAAGGTAGACGAAAATTGAACATTGTTACGAAAATATTGATTTTTCACCTAATGCTTGTATTTCAGAGAATATATTATAAAAATATATAAGTATTTGGTATCATCTTGAAGCTTATGACATGTGCTATACAATAAACCTGTTATATTTCATTGTCTAAAATGTCTGTATATGTGTCTAAAATGTCCAGACAGTTGTCTGGACATTTGTCCAATTTTTAAATGTCCGGACATTTGCCAACACTAGTAATAATTAAATTTCTATAGATATTTTTATCAGCTTTTACACTTTCAAAATCAGTCCTGATTAATTACTAGGCCTGACCGCTTTTTCACTTCAGTCGCCATTCTTTTTCCCTTCTCAAATCCTTTTCATTCTACGTCACACATCAGTTTACGTACTTTCCCCGAGATGGAGACACTATATTGTTTCGAACTTCCGATCACGCATATCTATGACTGCGTATAAACAGATATAGCGGACAGAAAAATACATTGAAGTCATTATTACAATTAATTAAAATACATAATAAATATAAACCTTTAAATAAATGTTTCCACAAATGATGCTTTAGCAAGTTTTACAGAATATATTTACAAGAGTCTAGATAGCAGTAAGCCAGTTGCAGCAATTTTTCTCGATCTTGCAAAAACTTTCGACACTTAAGCATAATATATTGTTAAATAAACTTAATAACTACGGAATAAGAGGAACAGCTAATGATCTGCTACGTAGCTACCTAACCAACAGAACGCAGGTAGTCAAAATTGGTGAAAGAAGGAGCACTCAAAAAACAGTCTCATGCAGAGTACCTCAAGGATTCATTTTGGGACCTTATCTTTTTGTGCTGTACATAAATGATATGCTAGGCTTATTGAATAACGGAAGAATGATTGCCTACGCGGATGATACGGTAATCATATGTGAAGCTGATAGCTGGTATGAAGTGCAAAGATCTCTAAATTATAATTTAAATATTGAATGGTTATGTAACAATGAACTATCCCTAAATGTCAACAAAACTGTGTATATGACTTTTGTGACTTACAATGATAATCTGTCAAACGATCTTAATATTACAGTGTCTAGAAATGAGGCAATGTATGCAATAGCCAGATCAACAATAACTAAGTATTTAGGAATATATATTGATCAAAATTGTAAATGGACAGAACATATAAAGAAAGTGATAAATAAAACTAGATATTTAACCTATGTAATTAAAAAACTAAAAAATATTCTCCGTACAAACAATCTTAAACTAATATACTACGCTTTTTTTCAATTCAATTTTAAATTACGGTATTGTTGCTTGGGGTAATGCATACCAAAATGTGTTTGAAAGCTTCGAAAGTTTGCAAAATAGATTAATTAAAAAAATTTTTGGTATGGCAACAAATGAAAAATTCCATTTTTAAAGTAAGAAAGATGTACTACTACAATTCTATTCTAATGGATTACAATAAACTAAGTAGTAGGTATGTGGAATGTGAAAAAATTACTAGATATAAAAAAATAACTACCATTATGTAAACTAGAAGTTGGTAAAAAAAGTAGAGCTATTTGGCAATAAAAATTTTCAATATGCTTCCAAATGAATTAAAATTATTAAATATTAGTAAAAAAACCCAAAAAGTACTACTGAAAAAGTGGATATTATCAACCGATAGTTGTCAGAGAAATCAATCTTATTGATAAGATTGATGTGATAAGAGATTATCAATTTGTTGCTATCATAAAAATTTTCTTCATTTACATATCCTTAAAATAACTTGATATCTCATCTCCTTTACTATTACAGATGTGCAATCTACTCGTCACTTTTTATTTAAATGGATTTGTGAGAGAATGGTCTATGAGAATCTGTAATAAATTAGCGTCGCCCTGTATATCCTAGTTCTCGAGAAAGTTTATATGACCTAAATTCTATCTAGTATGTACACAAAATATTTGATGAGCATCTTGAATAATTATATTTATTCATAAAATCATAAATAGTTAGACCTGTACACGATTTAACACATTGATGGTTATGATGAATTGATGGTAGTAACTTTGTAAATACCTACCTACTTTTTTCCTCTGGTGTTGGTAGGTAAAATTTTTTCTACTCAATGTACTCCTTCAAATCAAATTTATTCCCACCTTTACGTATTTATTTACTTTTTAATCTGCAGACCTTATCGGTTCCTTTAACGTTCTGTACGATGTCAGCTCCATTTGCAAGTAAGCTGTGTGTTGTTGCGTCCATGCATTGTTGCCAAACTTCAGAAATAATTCATTTAGATTAATTTGGACTTTGGAGTAACTCGATATGTAAATGATGATACAGTGTTTAGACGTGATTCTCAGAGTTGGCTGGGTTATTAGATTGGTTGAATGTTACATGATTGTAAAGAGATAGTAATTATAAGAATATGTTCGTAATGTAAATGTTATTTTTAATGAGTGCCTTTTCTTAAATATACAGTGTCCCAGTTTTAATCTATCAGACTTCGAGAGCAGATAGAACAAACAAAAATAATGCACTTTGTCATATAAACTTATATCCAAATCTGTACCGTTTCCGAGATACAGGGTGTTGAAGTTGAAAAAAAAATATTTTTTTTTTATTTATATCTGACATGAATAAACCAATTCTTTACAAATTTTATTTGGTATATGCTACTATGAATCTTTACTTCCACAGAAAGTTTGAGCTCGATGGGAAGAGCCAGTGGCATGCAACCTGCACTCTTGGGACTTTTTTCTGAAAAATTGTTACGCCACTAACGTTACAAATAATACAATAAAATTAATAATAGTATACCTACTACCTACTTACATTTTTTCCACAAAACACTGTTACGGAGAAAATCAATAAGGATAGGGACTAATAGAGATTAATAGAGAGGTTTAGGGATGGTTGTATCAGGATGGATTACCAGTTCTCATGTGTACAATACCTATAATAGGTTTTTAAATTATACATTTTTTTGGAATAATAAAAAGTGGTTGAAATTGATATTTATTTTTAATTTTCTTAGAATCTACCTCAATGAGATAGGTTAGTGGTTAACTTTTTGGCTTAATTTGGCATTGGCATACCTCAACCTATATAAATAGGTGTATTTGTTTGACAATAATGTTGTAAACAATAAAAAAAACTATTAATGCTCTTCCTACAAAATAGAACAGGTTTAGGGATGGTTGTTAGATTTAAAATCTAACATTTAATTTGTTAGTTCATTAAGTCCAAGTAACTGCAGTATATTCATTAGTAAAATTATTTAAATGGTCCAATTATACTATTCTGTAGAATATTTTGTGACGCTCTCAATTCGGTTTCGGTTTTTATTCTCGAGTTTCTGCCTTCGGGCGCCACCGTCCACTGGTTTTGTGTGGTGGAAGATCCACACGAACTCTACTCGCTTATGAGTAAAGGTGGGGTAGCTTCAATGGAGAAGGTGCATAAATGCACGTGCCAGAGGGTCAATGTTTCTTAACTTAAGTAATAAAAGTCGCACACTTTCAAGGCCTAAACTATTTATTTATACTTTAAATAAATCGGTCAGTAAATAACACAGCAACAAAATAAACCAGTATAAAATATCAATAGCCATATATTTGTTAAGCAGGGGAGGCAGCAGAGGTAAATAGTCCAAGCAATTTAATATTAATATACAAATAGTCAAAGCAATTAAATATTAATATACAGGCGGAAAATACAAATAGGTACTAATAATTATTGTGAGCAGGTAATAATGCAGCGGTAGATATACAGGCAATCAAATAATTATTAAGCAAACAACAGTGAACCAGTCAACTAACCACAAACTTAAACAATATACAATTAGATTCGGTAGCTATTACCTATTACTAAAAAGGTAATAATGAAACGGTTGGTGAGTAAGTTAGCAATCTAATTAATCAAAGTAATTATATTCGGTATTAAATATTACTAATAAAACGGTTGATGAATAAATTATCAATCTAATTAATCAAAGTAATTATATTCGGTATTAAATATTACTAATAAAACGGTTCATGAATAAATTATCAATCTAATTAATCAAAGTAATTATATTCGGTATCAAATATTACTAAGCAGTTAATACTAACGGTTAATAGCAACAATAGGCAATAAGCAATGCGGTAGAACAATGTAACTTACTCCTGCTGTAGGTATCGGCCACTTTCACAATAATTCACTACTAAATTTATTTATCCGGACGGCCAGGAAAATCGGAGCACAAAAGAGAACTAAACTAGTGATACCATGGCTTTTATGTCCTGATCGAGCCTGGCTTAGCCAATCACAGTAGCGGATTTAAGTCATCTGCTTAATATATTTTCTCGAAAATATTAAAAATTAATATAATAATTCATTAATTAATTTATAATATGAACATAAAACCATATACAGGGTAGTTTCTAATACTCCACTATCAAATAACAATTCAATAACTTAAATCTAGTTGCATCCTATTGTTATTCTCATTAATACAATTCTATACATAACATAAATACCACCAATACTGGTTAACACGGATGGAAAATAAAATAACAACCTTTTATAAACATATTTCCTTTAGTGGAAATAAATATTTAACGCTACAAACGCCTAACAGGCGGTGAATCAAATAAATGCACTTTTTGCAGTTTCGGAAAGAGTTAGCTAGCTCAAACTTTACCATATCATTCATTATTAAATGTGTTATCTCAAAAGTACAGCCAATAGCATATATCGATTGCATAAGTATTTTTAATTGCTATTTAAATAAAATATTTTAAATCTCCAATACATTAAACATAATTTTTAAGGTACCTAGAACTCGGCTATTTACACATTTAGTGGCGCTGACAAAAAGTCGGTGAAACTATAAAAACAGCGGTCTGGAAGTTCGGTAGATAGACTTATTTAACAAATGAATATATGCATTGTGTTTATTGCTAACTGCAACTACGGAATATTTAAACTTTACCAGAAAACTTAAATCTATTTTTATATACGGGGTGAACCTCAAAATAAATACATGACACTGCAGTAGTTAAATTCGACTGAAATTATTCTAAACTAAATAGACGGCTTATAACAATGAAATAACTTATCATTATGATTCTCTTGGCTGGTAACGGTCACATAATAAAAATAAACAAATTAACCTAAAGCCGGCTAATATTATCATCGGAAAATAGTGACTTCGTTACAATTTTTTTCAAAATGTCATCAGGGTGGGTCAAAGTAATATTTTTTTTACAATAATTTTACAAAATTACATTTTTTTATGTTGTGTTCCAGGCTTAAATTGGTAGAGTTCATACAGGTAGGGGATCATTCTCATTAAAAAATGTAGGGAAGAAAATATTAATTTTAGAGTATTTTAAAATGAACAATGAAGAAATATATTAGAGCTTGTATCATATGTAAAGAATAAACACATTAAACAGTATTAAAAGCACAGGTAGGGGACAGGCGGGCAAAACGGGGTACTTAATGTTTAAAGTAGGATTTAAAAAAAATCTAAAGTATTGGGGGTCTGGAAATAAGGCAATGTCATTAGTACAGTACTAACTATTTATTAATAATATTTTAACTTAAAAAAAGTAAACGTTTATTTTATATTACACAAAAAAGAAAATAAATCAACTTGCCCCATTATGCCCGTCCTGTAGGGCAAAATGGGGTAATATACTTAAACTGAGAAAAGTTTATTCACAGTGACTGCAAATATGTATTGCTTCGTCATCTTCATCATCAACACCTGCACATGAATTGTGAGCCCATTTGTGGCAGCCAGAACAACTTATCCATCCTTCTGTTGAACATGAATAAAAGTCTCCGCAGTACAAGCAGTCAGTGTCACTATCTTCGCCTTCTGAATCTGACTTTACTTTTTTAGTTTTTGCCAATTTAGATTTCTTGATTGTCTGTGATTTGTTTTCATCATCTGCTATCTTTCTTTTTACTGATTTCTGGTTGATAGATTTACTTTTTTCTTGAGCCAATTCCAGTTCTGTTTTATAGGGTGAAGACGTTAAAATGGCGGTTTTGCCCCTTTTTCTTGATACCCTTTTCTTGGACTGATTTACTTTAGGTACTGCTAAGATCACTTTGGGGCTTACAAACTCAAAACTAGTGTCTCTTTTTTTGGACGATCCTGGTTCAGGCTCTGGCGTTTTCTCTTTAATCGACTGTGCAACATGTTTGTCTCTGTCTTGTTGAGTAGGTTCAACTTGACTTTCAAGCGCATTGGGATCCATTTCTAAGTCAGTTGTAGCCGACGGCAAGAAATCTGCTTCAGAAAAAACGGCCGTATCCACAGGCCACACCCCGGTTGCTTTAAAACCATTTATAGCAGTAATCATTGAAGCTGCTCTTAAATATGCAGCACTGAATAAGGAAGAAATTTGATGAAGTGTTACTACTCGTCCAGGATTTGTTCGAAGCCATTTTCTTACTTCGTCATCATAATATGCGCTTAATGGCTTCATAAATGCAACATCCAAGGCCTGAAGACGGTGAGTGCAATGGGGTGGGAAGCATAACATTACCACCCCGTTTTCTCTACCATAATTGATTACGTCTAGGTTTTTCGTGTGTGACGAGTGACCATCTAGCAGAAGCAGAACCGGCGAATCTTTTGAAGCTTTAGAATACTCGACAAACTTTTTAAACCATGAAAAAAACAATGTCTTATCTATCCACCCCTTTTCATTTAACTCAACCCATCCGCCAGGCACGAGGCCATCCAAAAACCCCTGCTGCATTCGCTTTCGGGGAAATATTAGCATGGGAGGCATATAGGCTCCTGATGCAGAGAAACAAATCTCTGCAGTGATAGTTTCACCCTTCTCCGCGGACGTAAGCGCGCCAACTTGGCGTTTTCCTTTTGAAGCTATAATTTTTGAAGTCCCTTTTGAATTGACCGTAATTCCAGTTTCGTCAACGTTGTAGATTTTTTCTGCAGTTAGTTGATATTTCTGGACAGTTTCTTCTAACAGTTTAAAGAATTGTTGCACAGCCACCTTGTTAAAACCCATCGCACGGGCACCTGACGTAGCCTCCGGCTTTCTAATTGACAAGTCTTTGTGCCTATTAAAAAACCCTTGCATCCATCCCTTCCCAGCTATTTTTCGATCTTTATTAAAGGGGTGCTCAATCCGATTTTGATCAGCAAGTTGAAAAGCGAGTTGTCTGCATTCTGTCAAAGTCAGTCCAAATAATCTGGCTTCCATATCTTTAAGATAATTAACAAGTTCTTCTTCTTGTTCGGCACTAAAAACAGACTTTTTACTGCCTAAAACTTTCGAAACCGAATAACTTGCATTATCTCGTTGTTTCTTAACGTGACGCTCTAAAGTTGTCTGAGGAACAGCAAACGAAATAGATGCTCGATAATACCCCATCTCACCACTTACTACAGCATTGACAGCTTGTTGCATAGTCTCCTTTGACCAATTTTGACGATTAGTCTTTCTTTTGTACTTAAATACCATCTGAAAACGAATAAAAAATATTTACTGAAAAGTTGCATAGGGCAAAATGGGGTACCCCGTTTTACCGTACCTGCTGGTACCCCATTTTGCCCAGCTGAGCAGATTTTTAGGTTAAGGCGTATTTATTTTTTTTTAGAAGTAATTTTTTTTACACAATGGCAAATAAAGTATTTAGAAAACATAAACTTTAAAATAGTAATAATATTATTTGATAATAAATTAGTTTACTGCTACTTACAATGAATTTATTATCTGGCGATATTAAAACTTTATGTACTAAAAACGCAAATGTGCTAAACACAACGGTCGACTAGCAACTAGTGGTGCCTGCTCTGTGACAAATACCGTATACATGCGTGTGTATTATAATTTAGGAAACGCCGTATAGATGGAGATAGTGGTGTAGAAAAAAAACAGGGTACCCCGTTTTAGGCTCCTACCCCGTTTTGCCCGCCTGTCCCCTATATATTTTTTCTGTCCTTGAAAATTTAAATAATGTTTAGTAGGTTATTTAAGCTAATGCAATTTAAGGTTAATTGACATGATGTTAAATTTTATGACCAATTTTCTGTTGATACAATTTCTATAGAAAATATGTATATTAAATATATAAATAAATTATGTTACATATTTATTAATTCCATTAAAAAATATTAAAAATTCTGTTATAACCTAACAGCGTGCCACTTATCCTTTATAACAAAATAATTAGTGATGGGATCGCTCGAGGGAAAAATAATCGATCATTCGATTATTGAAATCATCGAGATATTTCGAGTGGTTACGAAATCATTCGAAAGATTTTTCCGTGCGAGCGATAGGAGGTTGTTTCGTTGTATTTGTGTATGTTACTGAGATTACACCTTTAGAGCCTCTATTTTAATAATGGCCTATCCTATATCTAATACCAATCTAAGGAATTTCCGAACATGTTGAAATGTTTTCCCTGAAAATAGTTTATAGTCAACCTTGTAATTATTGAGTACTGCGCCCGCCGATCTGTTTTTGTTTGTCTTATGTTATGTCACTTATGTCTCACTTCGAGTGAAATGTCTTACCCCAATGCCGAATGCCGGCCTAATCATCAATCGTCAACCATGATAGTGTATCATGATCGTCAACGTCAATCTCAATGTAACATGTAACGAACGGCGATCGCTCGAATGACGAGTGCCAGCCAGAGACAACAGCGTTGTTTTTAAACCAGGAATGTGACGTCATCACTCGGAAGAAAATCACTCGAGCGATCATTCGATTATTAATTTCACTCGAGTGACGATTTTTCGATTGTCAGAATAATTCGATTATGCCCATCACTAAAAATAATAAGAAATATAATATATAATTTAATGTTTCGTGCTTTTTAATTGGCGAGAAAAAATTTTGCTTGTTGAAAATTATGGTGGGGGCTCTTTCTATATAAATACTTTTCACTAAATCACTCCCTACAGAGTTATGTTCCTCCAAAGAAGGTGGCCAAAATTAAGTTCTATTTTTTTTATTCTAATCTAATCTTTTTAATCTAATTATTTAAATGAAATTCAGTGGACGTTTTCTACTTGTCAAAAACGTAAAAAAATTCTTTTACTCATCTTTCATAGAGGATGAAACTAGGAAGATTTTACGGAAGAATATTATAAGCAAATAAAATTGTTTTTAGATTCATTCATTTATCGTATTTTTTCTCTAGTTAATGAAAATAATAAATACAGCCAATCCGACTTGAAATCTCTTTTATGCTATAGAGCAGTCAATACCATTACTATTTTTGGAAAAAAAAATATATATATTGAGATTAACCGAATCAGACCAAGGCGAGAAAACATAAATACACATAAGTACACCAGAAACATTATACACAATCATTCACAGATGGAGACAAATGTTATTATCATTATAAAAAAGGATATAGTTAATTAAATAAAATTGAATAAATAAACAATGACTATTTATAGCAGGAAATTAAGAAATTTAACATTTTAAAGGGAAATGAGGGATAAATACATAGGAAATATAGGTATTCTAAAATATAAAGGAGCAATACATTCATTGAAATCATAATAGCATAGTAAACTAAGTATCACAATGTAGCAAAAGGTCTAAATTTTAAATGTACACACATAAATAATGGTTAATATGCAAGTTAAATCAGAATTTGATGACCAAAGTAAAAAATTGTATAATTAGAAAAGCATAAATGTCAAGGGATGACAAGCTTAAGGTCAGTACATGAAAGGTAAAAAATCAAAATAGTGAAATTATTGAAGAATACATAATTCTGTGAAATATCAATAAAAATTTGTAAATTTAGAATAAGAGAAGTGATAAAATAGGCATTCAGTAATTCAGTGTTAGAGAGTGATTTAAAAAAAATATAAATTAGAGTTTAAAAGTAGCAAGAAATCAAACATGTGAAGACAACCTAAAGGGAATGCCAAGAAGCTAAGAAAAAAAGAAGAATGTTGTTGAAAAATTAGTTACGAGATAATTTTGGGAAAAAGAAGCAATTTATGAAATCTGAAATCAAAAATTAAGAATATGAGGAAAATTTCATTTAAACCAGCAAAATTTGTATGAAGTAAGTTTAAAAAGGACCAGAGCATCAGTAGAAATAATTGAAGACCGGTCCTGACTGTATAATGGTGACAAGAAGAATTCATTTACCAGGGAGAGATTTTATCAAGGTATTTTACAATTAACAAAGCTTATTGTCACAAATAACCACGTAATTAAAGTAAAATCATTAAAAGATCATAATCAACAAATAGGTATACCTACATAGAGACAAACCTAAAGAAGGTTATAATACAATATGAGACACTCAAAAGAGTTAAAAATTATAAAGAAAAATAGATAAGGACTTACCTTTTGAGATTAAGAAACACCGTGCACCATAATTAATCACAATTATAAAAAAAATTTTTAAATATTGGTGATAAACTTTATAAACTAAAGAGTGTGCGCCATTTTGTAATCCAACTGAAGACAGACTTTAAAATATAGACTAGATTTAAAGCAAGCAAAAACAATAATTTCAATTAGGGATAAATTTTGATAACTATGTAACCCAGCATACACTTATAAATATACGTAGTTGCAGAAATTAAATCAGTTTCACATTTCAAAAATAATTATATGTTTGGTACGTGAACTTAGTTCATAAGAATAATATTAAGGGAAGCAAGTACTAATGTAGTAGATGTTAAAAATTTTTGAAAATTAATTCTCAGAAATATTTATTTATTAATAATTGACAAATTACAATTTAATTATTATTGGATAATAAGATATTTATTTGTTCTTTGTTATTAATCTATGAAGATTCAACTTGCATAAATAATATTAATAAAAATTTATATTGACATAGAAAAACCTTATTTTACTATTAAAAGAAAAAATTTATGAATGTGAGAGTAAATGAAACTTGTAACCAGAACCGACTACTGAGATAGAGTCTACATACATAACATATAAAGAGCGAAGCCGAGGAAATTTAAAGAATTTTCGAAAGTAAGTATTTAAAATAAAATATAAAAGACTAAAATCAAATTAAAATTAAAATAAATAAATAATTAATAAATAAAAATAAAACTCTAAGAAATCAATATAAGTACGAATAGTATAATATATGGGTATATATTGTGGCCCACCGAAAAAAGTCCAGTGCAGTTTGTAGCGTTTTAAGTGGAAATAATGGACAATTCTAGGACCAAATTTCTTATTACATATTATTTTAATTAAGTGTATTATATTATTATTATATTATAATAAGACCTGAGTTTTGATGCATGAAAATTTCTTAAAAATAGGCAAATTAATGTATTAGGGTGAAGTTATCCACAAATGCTGAGGTGGAGGAAATTTTATCCGATATAGGCATATAAGTAGTACGGTTAACTATAAATGATCGCTAGGCTAATCATCTTTCAGACGATCAGCGCATGACCAGTATAGGTATGATACTCGCTCTGTGTCTTGTTTCAAAGAATTATTTTTTTATCCCACCAATTTTTATCACAGTTTAGCATAATATTTATTCTCAAATTATATTTATATTTATTCAAGCAAATATAAATACCTGAGGAGCCGAACCTCACAGAAAATTAAATTATTTTTCATTTTTGTGGATTGTCGTTGGTCTGTTGGTACATCCAATAGATCTTTTTTCTTAAAACGCCGACGGGTGCCCCCACAAATATTTTTTCACAGTTTAACAACACCTATATCAATGTTCTCAAGCAAAAATTAATGCGTGAGGAGCCGTCCTTCATAGCAAATAAAATTATTTTTCATTTTTGTGGATTGTCTTCGGTTTGTTAGTATATCCAATAGATCTTGTTTTTTCTTAAACGCCCACGTGTACCCCCACCAATATTTTTCCTCAGTTTAATAATAAATATACCAATATTCTCAAGCAAAAATTAATGCGTGAGGAGCAGTCCTTCATAGGAAATTAAATTATTTTTCATTTTTGTGGATTGTCTTCGGTTTGTTATTACATCCAATAGATCTTATTTTTTCTTAAACGCCCACGTGTACCCCCACCAATACTT
Source organism: Pogonocherus hispidulus (assembly GCA_963924545.1). Classification (NCBI taxonomy): domain Eukaryota; kingdom Metazoa; phylum Arthropoda; class Insecta; order Coleoptera; family Cerambycidae; genus Pogonocherus; species Pogonocherus hispidulus. The sequence goes on from OZ004699.1 coordinate 51,810,688, forward strand.
TTTCACAGTTTAAGAACACATATATCAATGTTCTCAAGCAAAAATTAATGCGTGAGGAGCCGTCCTTCATAGGAAATTAAATTATTTTTCATTTTTGTGGATTGTCTTCGGTTTGTTAGTACATCCAATAGATCTTATTTTTTCTTAAACGCCCACGTGTACCCCCACCAATATTTTTTCACAGTTTAAGAACACATATATCAATGTTCTCAAGCAAAAATTAATGCGTGAGGAGCCGTCCTTCATAGGAAATTAAATTATTTTTCATTTTTGTGGATTGTCTTCGGTTTGTTAGTACATCCAATAGATCTTATTTTTTCTTAAACGCCCACGTGTACCCCCACCAATATTTTTCCTCAGTTTAATAACAAATATACCAATATTCTCAAGCAAAAATTAATGCGTGAGGAGCAGTCCTTCATAGCAAATAAAATTATTTTTCATTTTTGTGGATTGTCTTCGGTTTGTTAGTACATCCAATAGATCTTATTTTTTCTTAAAAGCCCACGTGTACCCCCACCAATATTTTTTCACAGTTTAAGAACACATATATCAATGTTCTCAAGCAAAAATTAATGCGTGAGGAGCCGTCCTTCATAGGAAATTAAATTATTTTTCATTTTTGTGGATTGTCTTCGGTTTGTTAGTACATCCAATAGATCTTATTTTTTCTTAAACGCCCACGTGTACCCCCACCAATATTTTTCCTCAGTTTAATAACAAATATACCAATATTCTCAAGCAAAAATTAATGCGTGAGGAGCCGTCCTTCATAGGAAATTAAATTATTTTTCATTTTTGTGGATTGTCTTCGGTTTGTTAGTACATCCAATAGATCTTATTTTTTCTTAAACGCCCACGTGTACCCCCACCAATATTTTTTCACAGTTTAAGAACACATATATCAATGTTCTCAAGCAAAAATTAATGCGTGAGGAGCCGTCCTTCATAGGAAATTAAATTATTTTTCATTTTTGTGGATTGTCTTCGGTTTGTTAGTACATCCAATAGATCTTATTTTTTCTTAAACGCCCACGTGTACCCCCACCAATATTTTTTCACAGTTTAAGAACACATATATCAATGTTCTCAAGCAAAAATTAATGCGTGAGGAGCCGTCCTTCATAGGAAATTAAATTATTTTTCATTTTTGTGGATTGTCTTCGGTTTGTTAGTACATCCAGTTGAACTTGTTTTTTCTTAAACGCCCACGTGTACCCCCACAAATATTTTTTTACAGTTTAAGAACACATATATCAATGTTCTCAAGCAAAAATTAATGTGTGAGGAGCCGTCCTTCATAGGAAATAAAATTGTACTTCCAATAGATCTTGTTTTTTCTTAAACGCCCACGTGTACCCCCCAATATTTTTTCACAGTTTAAGAACACATATATCAATGTCCTCAAGCAAAAACTAATGCGTGAGGAGCCGTCCTTCATAGGAAATTAAATTATTTTTCATTTTGTGGATAGTCTTCGGATTTTTAATACATCAAATAAATCTTGTTTTTTCTTAAACGCCGACGTGTACCTGCACCAATATTTTTTCACAGTTTAAGAACACATATATCAATGTTCTCAAGCAAAAATTAATGCGTAAGGAGCCGTCCTTCATAGGAAATAAAATTATTTTTCATTTTGTGGATAGTCTTCGGTTTGTTAGTACTTCCAATAGATCTTGTTTTTTCTTAAACGCCCACGTGTACCCCCACCAATATTTTTTCACAGTTCAAGAACACATATCAATGTTCTCAAGCAAAAATTAATGTGTGAGGAGCCGTCCTTCATAGGAAATAAAATTATTTTTCATTTTGTGGATAGTCTTCGGTTTGTTAGTACTTCCAATAGATCTTGTTTTTTCTTAAACGCCCACGTGTACCCCCCAATATTTTTTCACAGTTTAAGAACACATATATCAATGTCCTCAAGCAAAAACTAATGCGTGAGGAGCCGTCCTTCATAGGAAATTAAATTATTTTTCATTTTGTGGATAGTCTTCGGATTTTTAATACATCAAATAGATCTTGTTTTTTCTTAAACGCCGACGTGTACCTGCACCAATATTTTTTCACAGTTTAAGAACACATATATCAATGTTCTCAAGCAAAAATTAATGCGTAAGGAGCCGTCCTTCATAGGAAATAAAATTATTTTTCATTTTGTGGATAGTCTTCGGTTTGTTAGTACTTCCAATAGATCTTGTTTTTTCTTAAACGCCCACGTGTACCTCCACCAATATTTTTTCACAGTTCAAGAACACATATCAATGTTCTCAAGCAAAAATTAATGCGTTAGGAGCCGTCCTTCATAGGAAATTAAATTATTTTTAATTTTTGTGGATTGTCTTCGGTTTGTTAGTACATCCAATAGATATTGTTTCTTTCTTAAACGCAGACGTGTACCCCCACCAATATTTTTTCATAGTTTAAGAACACATATATCAATGTTCTCAAGCAAAAATTAATGCGTAAGGAGCCGTCCTTCATAGGAAATAAAATTATTTTTCATTTTGTGGATAGTCTTCGGTTTGTTAGTTCTTCCAATAGATCTTGTTTTTTCTTAAACGCCCACGTGTACCCCCACCAATATTTTTTCACAGTTCAAGAACACATATCAATGTTCTCAAGCAAAAATTAATGCATTAGGAGCCGTCCTTCATAGGAAATTAAATTATTTTTCATCTTGTGGATAGTCTTCGGTTTTTTAGTACATCAAATAGATCTTGTTTTTTCTTAAATGCCGACATGTACCCCCACCAATATTTTTTCACAGTTTAAGAACCCATATATCAATGGTCTCAAGCAAAAATTAATGCGTGAGGAGCCGTCCTTCATAGAAAATTAAGTTATTTTTAATTTTTGTGGATTGTCTTCGGTTTGTTAGTACATCCAATAGATATTGTTTCTTTCTTAAACGCAGACGTGTACCCCCACCAATATTTTTTCACAGTTTAAGAACACATATATCAATATTCTCAAGCAAAAATTAATGCGTGAGGAGCCGTCCTTCATAGGAAATTAAATTATTTTTCATTTTGTGGATAGTCTTCGGTTTTTTAGTACATCAAATAGATCTTGTTTTTTCTTAAACGCCGACGTGTACCGCCACCAATATTTTTTCACAGTTTAAGAACACATATATCAATGTTCTCAGGTAAAAGTTAATGTGTTAGGAGCCGTCCTTTATAGGAAATTAAATTATTTTTCATTTTTGTGGATTGTCTTTGGTTTGGTAGTACATCCTATAGATCTTGTTTTTTCTTAAACACCGACATGTACCCTCACAAATATTTTTTCACAGTTTAACAACACATATATCAATGTTCTCAAGCAAAAATTAATGCGTGAGGAGCCGTCCTTCATAGGAAATTAAATTATTTTTCATTTTGTGGATAGTCTTCGGTTTTTTAGTACATCAAATAGATCTTGTTTTTTCTTAAACGCCGACGTGTACCGCCACCAATATTTTTTCACAGTTTAAGAACACATATATCAATGTTTTCAAGCAAAAATTAATGCGTGAGGAGCCGTCCTTCATAGGAAATTAAATTATTCTTCATTTTTGCTGATTGTCTTCGGTTTGTTAGTACTTCCAATAGATCTTGTTTTTTCTTAAACGTCCACGTGTACCCCCACAAATATTTTTTTACAGTTTAAGAACACATATATCAATGTTCTCAAGCAAAAATTAATGCGTGAGGAGCCGTCCTTCGTAAGGAATAAAATTAATTTTCATTTTTGTGGATAGTCTTCGGTTTGTTAATACATCAAATAGATCTTTTTTTTTTCTTAAACGCCGACGTGTACCCCTACCAATATTTTTTCACAGTTTAAGAACACATATATTAATGTTCTCAAGCAAAAATTAATGCGTGAGGAGCCGTCTTTCATAGAAAATTTCCTTTCATTATATTCCTCAGGGGAATAATATGGTATGTCGATTAAAAATCTCTATATGGATTAAAGCAAGGTGGAAGGCAGTGGCATAAGCATAAGCATGGAGAAAATTTGTGAATCGTATCTATCTTCGTCGAAGACCTTATTGCCTGTCAAAATGTTTCTGAAATAATGAAATTCAAGAATGTAATGCTACATTTTGGAATAAGGGATTTTGGAGAAATCAATTACTGTTTAGGAATAGAATTTAAGAAATTAAAAAAGGTTTATCGTAACACATAGACCAGAGGAAAATAGAGTAGCTGAGAGGAAAAATCGAACACTTACCTCCATCATTTTGGGCACAAACTATAATAGCAACTTCAACTTATTATAAGAAATAGATGTCCTATAAGAAATCTAAATAGGGAAAACCCCTTTTGAAAAATGGACAGAAAGAGTTCCTATTGTTTCACATTTGAGAGAACTTGGATGGAAAGTTTTTACTTCGAATAGAAATGTAGCCAAAGGAAAATTCGAATCACATTTTAAATAAAGAATTATGGTTGGCTATTCAGAGACATCAAAAGCATATAGAGTTCGGATACCAGAAGATCGCAAAATCGATATCACAAGGGATGTTAAATTTTTAGATGAATTTGATAACCAAGAAGAATTATAAGAATTTTTCACTGAGGATATTCTAAGAATTGAAATAAAATGCTACTTAGAAGAAACAGTAAAATCAAAACGTAGACAGGTGAAAATAGATATAGTCAGATAATAATAAGTCAATTTCACACTTAAAATTTTTTTGAACAGAATTTGATGAGAATGAAGGTGAATATCGAAGGTGAAAATACATCAAATAAAAATAATGCTGAAATAAATCGAGAGATAATGTATGTCCATAAAAGAAGACAGAGACGTTCACATTTAGAAAGAATCGGAAAATCAGGACGACCTCGGAAAATTTACAATATGCTAAAAAACGAGCAGTTCCACGAACGAACGGATGAAGATCAAAACAATTATGTAAATTTAACATATTTCTGTGAAACAAGCAATTTCAAGTTCTAAAGCACAAGAATGGAAAAGAGCAACAGCAAAAAAAGTAAAATCGCTTGTTAAGAAATCGTGATCCATCAGACCAATCGAGATATAATTAGTTCCAGAATTGTACTAAGGAATACCTAAATACAATGCAGATGGAATCATTAAAAGGCGAAAAGCAAGAATAGTTGCCAAAGGATTTACAGAAAAACCAGTGTGACGCTCTCAAATCGGTTTCGGTTTTTATTCTCGGGTTTCTGCCTTCGGGCGCCACCGTCCACTGGTTTTGTGTGGTGGAAGGTCCACACGGACTCTACTCGCTTATGAGTAAAGGCGAGGTAGCTTCAATGGAGAAGGTGCATAACTGCACGTGCCAGAGGGTCAATGTTTCCTAACCTAAGTAATAAAAGTCGCACACTTTCAAGGCCTAAACTATTTATTTATACTTTAAATAAATCGGTCGGTAAATAACACAGCATAAAAAAATAAATCAGTATAAAATATCAATAGCCATATATTGGTTAAGCAGGGGAGGCAACAGAGGTAAATAGTCAAAGCAATTAAATATTAAGATACAGGCGGAAATACAAATAGGTACTAATAATTATTGTGAGCAGGTAATAATGCAGCGGTAGATATACAGGTAATCAAATTATTATTAAGCAACTAACAGTGAACCAGTCAACTAACCACAAACTTAAACAATAATCAATTAGATTCGGTAGCTATTATTACTAAAAAGGTAATAACAAAACGGTTGATGAATAAATTATCAATCTAATTATTCAAAGTAATTATATTCGGTATCAAATATTACTAATAAAACGGTTGGTGAATAGAGTATCAATCTAATTAATCAAAGTAATTATATTCGGTATCATTGTGGCATGGCCACAATACCAGAGGGAGGTCTGATCTGATTGATGATAAAATGAATTATACTTGCCTACAAAAAAATGTAAAACATTCTATAATAAAAATTTACAATACAATACCAATCTCAATCAGAGCAAATTCAGTTGGTAAGTTGAAAACAATACTGTATGATATTTTGATACAGAAGGCCTACTACAGCGTTGGAGAATTCTATAGTGACTCTCATTTCTGCATCATATGAAGTACTTGTTAATGAAATATTGTGTTGTTTGTTTGTTGAAACTCAAGTTTTAACGTGTATGTTTGTTACTTATACACTTGTACACCTAACTGTGTTTTGTACTTGTAACTGTTTTATTATCTGTAATTAGATTATTCTTTGTAATTGTTCATTGATTCATTATTGAAACTGTATGACGTGTTCTACACCTTAAGGGTATTTTTTAAGAACTAATAAACATATCTATCTATATCTATCTATAATATATGACTAATAAACGGTTAATGAATAAATTATCAATCACTTATATTGTGTGAATTGTGTGAAGAGCTCCTGGAAAAAACGCTAAGTTAAGGCTGTTTTCGTGTTGATTAAAATGTGATTTTTTTGAGACACCAAGTGTAAACGACACTCTTTTGGAATAAATAAAAGAAACAGTGTCAATATTAATATAACCACTCAATAAATAAAATTTTGTTAATGTAAGGTATATAAACTTAATTCATGGTTGTGGGCATATATCAACCTGCTGTAGAATAAAAAGCCGAAGAAAAGAAAAAAGCAACTGATAGTGGCAAGCTAAACTCACACCAGAACTGTACAGGACTGTACTTAATAAATTATTTTACTGCAAAGTAAATAAAATAAGGAGGCTAAGAAATGGGCGATGAGAAAGAAATATTTATTTTACTGCAGGAGGTAGTAAATACAAATAAAGTAATTAAAGAGCAAAATCAAGAAATTAAAGAGCAAATTAAACAAGAAATAAGTTCGATAAGATCTGATTGATTTAAGCAAGTGGAAAATTTCAAAGAAGAGAATAATCAACTAAAAAGGGAAAATGATAGTTTAAGGTCTAGACTCCAGGCGATTGAACGGAAACAAAAAAAATATAACCTTATAGTATATGGGTTAAAAGAGGAAGAAGAAATTGTGTAAAAGATGATTGAAACGTCGGATGTTGTTACTACATAAATCGTTTATTCGATACTGATCGCTGTTTTACATGTCATATATGTTTTATTGAACTTCCCAGTGCATTGACTTACTTACTAAACATTATTCAATATGTACTAACTAAGCAGTTTCGCGAATGCAAGTAATATGCAAATTACGAAACTACGTACATACTTAAAAACTACAATAAGTAAATACCTTGCATTACACCATCCCTTTCAGGAGAATGACCCCCACTATGGCCATTTGTGAAGATCATTCTCTAGTTAGGATAAAATAAACAAACCTTGTTATATCTTAGTTTGAAATTCTAATCTAATTTAATCTAACACCTTAGTTTATACATATTATGATGACAGGCCTGTCCTTATCTAATACTTAATTTACTTATTTACATATTTTCGAATTCGATTTTTATGTACCATGGTTTCTCTACCTTTATTGTCTTTAATAGTACAATTCGGTTCTTCAATACTAACTACAGGGAAAGGACCATTATACCAAGGGTCAAATTTGTGACGAGTTTCATTGGTTACCGAGACTAGATCTCCTGGCTTTAGCTGGAGATTTGTTGCTTTATTATCCAACTGAGTTTTACGGTCTAACTTAGATTTTTCGAGAGATTCCTTCGCCCTTTTGTGCGCTAATTGTAACCTATATCGAAGCTCTTGATCGTACGCATCTATATTATATAGAGGCTCGACGTATGATCCCCTTAATAGTTCAGGAAGATTTGCCTTTCTCCCAAATACTAACTCAAACGGTGTATAATTGTGATAAGTGCTCGGGGTTGTATTGTAACAAAATGCATAGTATCGACTCCAAGTGGACCAGTCAGTTTTGGCCTCATTTATATACATACGCATGTACTCATTAAAAACTCTATGGTTTCTTTCACATCCCCCAATCGATTGACTATGATAGGCAGTTGATATTTTGTGATTTATTTGTAATAATTTCGTTATATTGTCGAAGATTTGATTTTTATACTCACCTCCCATGTCTGTACGAATTTCTCTCATGGGGCCATATACAAGAATAAAACCTTCAACAATGCCTTTAGCCACGGTTGATGCTTCTTTGTTTGGTATTGGAATCACTACTATGTATTTTGTCAATTCACACTGTATTGTAACAGCATATTCATCCCCTTCGTTTGATTTAGGGAATTTACCGATTGTATCTATGCAGACAATATCAAAAGGTTTTTGAGGAGTTGGGGTAATTACCAATGGCTCGGGTTGTTTTATTTTCACCTTATTAATTTGGCATTTATGGCACTTTTTTATAAATTTGGCAACATCGCGCGACATATTTTTCCATATATAGGAAGTTTTTAACTTTTTTAGCAGTCTTTTTTGGCCGCAATGTCCCCCTAACAATGGATTATCATGAAATTTTTCTATAAGTTTTAATTTGTCATCTTTATCGGTAATCAGTTTTCTTACGTTACAAAGAATAATAGTAAGATTGTTTAAATATCTATGCCCTAATTGCTTAAATTGATTAACAGTGCACTGTTTAAATATATCATCGTCTAGGCTTAATTTCAATTTTTCGAATTTACAATAGTCAGCAATAATTTGTAGCTGATGCAATATGTGCTCTAATGCAATATTGCCATTAACAATTGAAAATGTCTTTTGAGAGCTCAACTTTCTTTTATACCTAATCATCATCCTAAGAGATGTAGGTTTAACTTGAAATTGTAATAGGGGCAGTTTTATCGTTTCAAAATTATCTAATGTTTCATAAACATTAGGCTTCGCAGGTAAGTTCACTGATGGATTATGTTGGTGTGTTTTATCACTTTTTGTCGCTGACCGCGTAATTGCGAGTACTTGTGATACATTGCTATGTATACCTTTAAGTTTATCTATGTTTATTCTAGACAGCGCATCGGCACACACGTTGTCTTTGCCTTTCACGTATTGTATTTCGAAATCATATTCTTCCAGTTCTAGGCGAATTCTAGTAAGTTTAGATGTTGGGTCTTTCATGGAAAATAAATATACTAGGGGTCGATGATCTGTTTTTATAAGGAATTTAGTTCCATAAATATAACAATGAAAATATTTTATCGCCCAGTATATGGCGGTTAATTCCTTTAAAATGGTTGGTTTATGAGTTTCTCCTTTTGTAAACGCACGCGACCCGTATGCAATTGGTAATTCTTGACCATTAAAATTTTGAGAAAGTACCGCCCCGCAGGCTTCGTTCGAGGCATCTGTCGTTATTATAAAAGGTTTAGAAAAATCAGGGTACTGCAGAATCTGGGGAGAAATTAATGACTTTTTGAGTGCATCGAAAGAATATTGACACTCAGCCGTCCAAACAAATTCAGCATTTTTTCTTGTTAATTTATTTAATGGTGCTGTTATTTCCGCGAATCGAGGTATAAATCTACGATAATAATTAGTAAACGCGACGAACCTCTTTACTTCGTCAGCAGTTTGCGGAATAGGATATTTGTTTATAATATCATATTTAGAGTCGTCTGGTAGTATACCTTTGTTTGTAATTTTGTGACCTAGATACGTGACCTCGTTTCTAAAGAATTTACACTTGTCGGGGTTTAGTTTCAAATTGTACTTTCTACATGTCTCAAAAACTTTTTTTAAATTGGTTAAGTGATGATTTTGTGAACAGCCTATTACTATTAGATCGTCCATATAGAGAAATGCTTTTTCAGGTGTAATTCCTGCAAAAGCTATTGACATCATTCTTTGAAAACTATTGGGACTGACTGACAATCCAAAAGGCAATCTTGTAAATCTGAAAGATCCAGCATCTACACTAAAGGAAGTTATATTACGCGATTCGTCATCTAAGGGGATTTGGTGAAACCCTGAAATTAAGTCAATTACAGAGAACCATTTAGCTCTTCCAAGTTGATCTAATATGTCGTCTATACGAGGGAGAGGATATTTGTCTGCAACAAGTTTTTTGTTTAGTTGGCGAAAATCTATTACTAGACGCCAAGCTTTGTTACCATTTGTAGACTTTTTAGGAACTAGTAGGACCGGGCTATTAAATTCCGAAATTGATGGCTCTATTATTTCATCGTCTAGCATTTTTTCGACTTGCTTGTTAATTTCATCTTTTTGAGCCCTAGGCGTCCTATAGTTTTTTATATAAACTGGATTATTATCTTTTAGCTGTAACCGTTGTTTGTAAAAATTATTAATCGTTAATTTATCCGATTTAAGTGCGAAAATATATGAAAATTGTTTACACAAATGCACTAGTTTGTCCTTAACATCATCCGGAACCTCATCTGTATTTAATTGCTGCATCAATTTTGAAAAACGGTTATTAGTTTCAGATTCTATTTTATAAATGTTAAATTGATCAAGGCTTATTGTTTCCAGTTCGACATGTTCTAAAATGACAGTTTGACATGTTGTATTGATAATTTTTACTAAAGGACAATCCTTTGACACTATTGTTCTAGCAACAAAAACGCCAGGGTTAATTTCTTTGTTTACTACTAAAGAATCCTAAGAAAGATTTTTTAAACTCGTTATTTTTCTTATTACTTCACACCTAGGAGGGATGACTAGAGAATAATCTCCTGGGCAATTATGTATTGGAACAGTAATTTGTTTATAACCTAAATTAATAGACATAGTCCAGTACGAGTAATCTAAATTACATCTATATCTGGTCAGAAAGTCTCTGCCTAGGATTGCATCTGCCGGAATTGGAAAATTTGAATCAACAATGTGAAATTTATGTTTTAATTTGTAACCTTCGAGAAAAATGTCAGTTTGTATGACTCCTAAAGATTTAATTACACCTTCTGTCACACCTTTTATTTGGATAGGATTAGAAATATCTAACATTTCGTTAGGATTAATTTTTCCTCTTTTAAAAATGGATACGTCAGCGCCTGTGTCGATTAAAAACTTGTTTTCTGAACCGGTCATTTTTGTAAAAAATACGACAAAATTTGAAAATGTTAGATCAAAATGGAAAATATTTACATTTCTTCCCCCAATCGAACCTGTTGGGGGTCCAATTCGTTTCCCGGATCCCGGTTTGCTTCGACAACCCTTATGTCTCTCGATGTACCTCTAACATAATTATTGGATCTGTACCCGTTATTTATTCTACCTATATAATGTCCTTGATACCTATTATTTCCGCGTCCACGACTGCCATGATTATTTTGCCCTTGAGTGAAATTGTTACGATTAAGTTGCCCTCTGCCACGATTATGGTGACGTCTAAAATTAGAATGGTTTTGTCTAGCATAAAGCACATTTGAAGTACTAGTTTCTGAATTGGTATTGACATTAATAAATTTCGTGATGGCTTCATGTACTGTACTAAAAGTACCGGCTTCCATGACAATTCGTGCTCTCTCGGAATTTGAATTGTTACTTAGAGATCTTACGACTTGTTCTGTGGAGTACTTCCCCGCTACCTCGGAAGGTACTCCTTCACTAATAAATGCTCTTTTTAGGTTTTCCGCTAAAGATTCGACTTGTGCTGCATAACTTACAGCATCTTTATGGTTTTGCCTATAATTTAATAGTTTGGATGTTAAACAATGCGAACTTTCACCTTTAATTTTATTTTTAAGGGTATTAATTATTTCTAGAAGTGTCGTTTCTGTTGAGATTATATCACGAGCCTTACCAGATAGACGGGTTTTAACGAAAGCGACAGCATTAACAGCATGGTCTTGAGAATTTTGATCAAGTAGAGTTAGAGCATCCAAAAATGATTGTAATTTACTATGAGAACCGTCAAATTCTTGTGGAACTATTTTGCTAGCTAGGTTAAAAAAATCTAAATTTGACAGTGCCATTGTTACCTCGTCTGGTGTAAAATCTTCGTCAAGTATTAAAGGGTCAATTTGCTCTACACAAGTTACAGGAACTTTGTATTTAACGTTTAATATGTGGAATGATTTGACTACTTTATTTCTAATTACTGCAAAAATATCTTTAGCTTCACTTCTTTGCGAATTATCTAAGTTAGTCCAGTATATATTTAGAAATTGTGTTGTCTCGTTAAATAATTTCACAAGAGTATCTCGGATTTCAATTCTAACGAGATCACTTTTTGGTACTTCTTTCTTTATCGCGCGTTTAGACTGATTAATAACATCGTCCCTAAATTTGAGCAATCTTTGGTTGATAATATGCAAATTACGAAACTACGTACATACTTAAAAACTACAATAAGTAAATACCTTGCATTACAATTGAGGATATAGAAAACTTCTTAAAAGTAGTAAATACAAATTTAGAAACCAATTGTCAGTTTCAAGATTTTAGAGATATATACAGAATTGGAAGGAGCGACTCAAAGAAAAATCGACCTCTGGCAGTAGAAATTGTTAGCTACAAATTAAAATTAGAAATATTACGTAATTGCAAAAAGTTGAAAGGTTCAGGAATATTCATTTCACCCGATTATATAGAGGAAGACTACGAAAAACAGACAGTTCTAAAGGTATTTTTAAAAAAGGCACTAAATAATAAGCATGCAGCCAGGATAAAGAATAATATTCTAATTGTGAATGGTGAAGAATTTAGCTACGAAGAGTTATTGAATACAAAAAGAACGCAAGGGGAAAAAGGAGTGGAGATAGTGGAGAGTACAAAGCAAAAGGAAGTAGAGGAGGAAGAAGAAAAGGAAGAGGAAGTAAATAACATTAAACCAACGACAGAAAAACCAGGTGGGACCGGAAAAAACAAGAAAATTACTGGTCACCTCACCAACGTATTCTTACTCTGTAAAACGATCAAATAGAAATTAAAATAATAATATAAAATACTTTACATAGGAAAATCATTGTTGAATAAAGTCCCTGTAGAACTTATTAGTAAGTAAGTACATAATTCATTATTAGTAGTATAGTAGTATAAGTTTTGCAAAGTAGCCTAAATAATTGCTATTATAGTTTAATTATTGTCTCTAATCTAATCTATATATTTAGTAATATATATAGTATAATATATATTCTCTGTTATAATACCTTTATATTAAAATGAATGGTTACATAAGAAATTTTGAGATTGAAAAAATTGCAACATTTACTTTGGACACTGCTGAACAAGGAAATGAAATTTTAAGAGTCAATAATAGTAATAGGAATTTTAAAATAATTCAACATAACATCCGCAGTATTTCACATAATCTAGATGAATTTAAACTCTTTTTAGATCAGTTTCAATTTGACTTTGAATGTATAGTGCTAACAGAAACGTGGCAAATATTTGATCAAAATTTATTTCATATGGAGGGGTATAACATTATATATAATTCTGGAGACTATAACCAGAATGATGGTACGGTCGTCTACATAAGGTCAGATATAAGTTTCACCTGTGAAATTGTACAACTTGGTCTCATAAAAATAATAAAAATTGAAACTGTGCTTGAAAATGAGCACGTGGCAATAACAGCCATCTATAGATCACCGGACACTTGTCCTTATGAATTTATTGCTCACTTGAGAAATTATCTAAATAGAAATTGCTGCTCAAATGCTGGTTATAGCATTCTAATGGGAGATATTAATATAGATCTTTTACAAAAAAAAAAATTGTGAGTATGTAAATGAATATATTAATATCTTGAGTGAGTATGGATTTATATCAATGATAAATGATTATACTAGAATTTCTAAACAATCAAAGTCATGTATAGATCATATATTTGTAAAGAGTGTTCAAGATGTAAATGAAACTAGTATACCACTTATTATAAAAACGAATATTACTGATCATTTTACAACAATTGCACAGTTAGTATTTGGCAAAGGAAAAGTAACAACTGAAAATCGAAACCAATTCAAAAAATTTCTTAACTTTAAAAAGCTGCTTAATGACTTGAAGAATACTTCATGGGATCCGGTTTATAACGTTGATAACTTAGAATCAGCAACAGATAAATTTATAAATATAGTTATGCAAAAAATTGAAAACTGTACTACGCTACTATATGTAAAAAGAAATAAACGTAAAAGAAAAGAATGGGTAACTGATGCACTTATTAACTCAATAAACAAAAAAAATGATATGTACCTGAAACTTCAAACTCACCTGGAAAATGATATCTTAAAAAATGAATACTTAAATTACAAGAAGCAATTATCGGTACTAATTAAGAAAACGAAAAACGATTTTTATAGAAATAAATTCGAAAGGGAAAAAGATCCAAAAAAATTGTGGAATATAGTAAATGAAATAAAAAATAGCAACAAAACTTCCGTTATCAATTTAATTAAAAATGCAAATGGTGATCTTACTCAGAAACCTAAAGAAATAGTAGATGGTGTAAATTTAAATTCTATGTTTTTAGCACCTACAGATCCCCTGGAAATACAAAATATTATTAGTGACTAAGCTGTAGGTATCGAAGGCATAAGGGCAGAGGAAATCAAACAATATCGAAATTCATAGCACATCCTTTAAGTTACATAATTAATGGTATTATTGAAATGGGTTATTGTCCATCTGAATTTAAAGTGTCTGTAATTGTACCAATTCATAAAAATGAGGATAAATATGAGGTAAAAAATTATAGACCTATTTCACTGATCACCAATTTCACGAAAATCTTTGAGAAAGTAATTAAAAAAAGACTAGTTGCATATATTCAGAAATATAATTTGATCTCAAACAGACAGTACGGTTTTCAGCAAAATATGTCAACGCAAGATGCCATTTTAGCGTTGACTGATTATGTCTATAACTCATTGGATGAAGGTAACTCTACGCTGTGTCTTTTTATCGATTTGGCAAAGGCTTTTGACACCGTTAACCACGTACATTTACTGGAAGTATTAGAGAATATAGGCATGAGAAATACGGTATTGCAGTTGTTCAGGAGTTATTTGTCCGATCGAAAACAGTGTGTAAAGATAGGAGATGTATACAGTGAGCTAGAAAAAAAATTGAATACGGTGTACCGCAAGGTACAGTACTAGGCCCATTACTCTTTATATTGTATGTAAATGACCTATTCGGTTTGCAGTGCAAAGGCGACATAATTAGTTACGCGGATGACACTGTTATTTTATATAAAGCTAATTCTTGGAATCAAGTAAAATTAATGATGACTACTGATTTACAGCTTCTAAAAGACTGGTTTGATCATAAGTTATTGACAATAAATATGGAAAAAACTGTCTACCTGCCGTTTGCTTTGACACAGTTTACTTTACCACCATTCTCCGAAATATGTTTTAAAAATGGGGAAAAAACTTATACAATTAAATCGGCAAAAAAAGTGAAGTATTTGGGAATTTATTTAGATGAGCACCTAAAATGGGACAAGCACGTTAATTATATAATTCAAAAACTGAGATGTATCCTTTATAAATACAAATACTTATGTAACATCCTCGATGTAAAATCTATGAAAACATTATATCATGCTTTAGTTGAGCCACATTTTTCTTATGGCATAATAGGATGGGGGGGGAGTACTTAACTGTCACTTGCTTAGTCTTGAGGTTCTGCAAAAAAGGTTCTTGAAAATTATGTTAAATAAAGATCTGACATATGCCTCAGATGAGTTGTACAGAGAAGCGAATATTTTTGATATCCGCCAGTTATTCTATATGTACATCAACCTATATCAACATAAAAATAAGAAAACGTTAAGATCAATTACGCATAACTATGAGACAAGGACAAAATATACAAATTACATGTTACCTTTAAGACATAAAACCATCGGGCAACGTTGTTATGGTTTTATTTCTCCAAGGTTGTATGGATCGATACCACAAGAAATAAAAAACCAGAGAAAGTATAATACATTTAAAGTCAAACTCAAAAAATATATGCATGGTCTAGAAAGAACAGAGATTCATAAGCAAATAGATTTAAAAAATTATTGACAACTGACTTAATTTTACTTACCTTGTTATATTATATCTAAGTATGTGCATATAAGTTTTATATAGGTATGTGTTCACTACTGTTTATTACTGCATACTGTATACGTAAGAGTGTATGTTGTGTGCATGTTTGTATAGGATGATTGTATATAAATGTATGTGTACACGTGATATAAATAAGTATATACACCATATGTTTTTGTTCTTTGTTCTTTTTTATGTTCTCACGTACAAACTCAACTTAGAGTTTCTGTGAGGTATTTCTATGTTTATTTACTACGAGTATTCACATTTCTATAATTCTATTGTTTATAATTTATTGTTGTAAATAAACTTATTATTATTATTATTAATTAATCAAAGTAATTATATTCGGTAGCAAATATTACCAAGCAGTTAATACTAACGGTTAATAGCAACAATAGGCAATAAGCAATGCGGTAAAACAATGTAACTTACTCCTGCTGTAGGTATCACCCACTTTCACAATAAGTCACTTAAATTTATTTATCCCGGTGGCCAGGAAAATCGGAGCCCAAAAGAGAACTAAACTAGTGATACCATGGCTTTTATGTCCTGATCGAGCCTGGCTTAGCCAATCACAGTGGCGGATTTAAGTCATCTGCTTAATATATTTTCTCGAAAACAGTAAAAATTAATATAATAATTCATTAATTAATTTACAATATGAACATAAAACCATATACAGGGTAGTTTCTAATACCCAACTATCAAATAACAATTCAATAACTTAAATCTACTTGCATCCTATTGTTATTCTCATAAATGCAATTCTATACATAACATAATACCACCAATACTGGTTAACACGGATGGAAAATAAAATAACAACCTTTTATAAACATATTTCCTTTAGTGGAAATAAATATTTAACGCTACAAACGCCTAACAGGCGGTGAATCAAATAAATGCACTTTGTGTAGTTTCGGGAAGAGTTAGCTAGCTCAAACTTTACCATACCATTCATTATTAAATTTGCTATCTCAAAAGTACAGCCAAAAGTACATATCAATTGCATAAGTATTTTTAATTGCTATTTAAATAAAATATTTTAAATCTCCAATACATTAAACATAATTTTAAGGTACCTAGAACTCGGCGTTTTACACATTTAGCGGCGGTGACAAAAAGTCGGTGAAACTATAAAAAACAGCGGTCTGGAATTTCGGTAGATAGGCTTATTTAATATATGAATATATGTATTGTTTATTGCTAACTGCAACAATGAAATATTTAAACTTTACCGGAGAACTTAAATCTATTTTTATATACAGGGTGAACCTCAAAATAAATACATGACACTGCAATAGTTAAATTCGACTGAAATTATTCTAAACTAAATAGACGGTTTATAACAATAAAATAATTGATCATTATGGTTCTCTTGGCTGGTAACGGTCACATAATAAAAATAAACAAATTAACCTAAAGCCGGTTAATATTATCATCGGAAAATAGTGACTTCGTTACGCCAGGAATTGATTTCCATGAAACATATGCACTTGTAGTTCGATTAGGATTGATAAGGAAACAAACCGAAGACATGATTGATATATATGTTGTTAAACTGTGAAAGAAAAAATTGGTAGGCGTACACCACACAAGATCTATTGGATGTACAGGGTTTCGCGTATATTTTGACCCCTACCTACAGGAGGTATTAAGAAAGTTAGAGAAAAAGTTTAAATACAAATCTTGTTTGGTTTTTCACGTTTTGTCTTTTGGCTAGTTTGAAAAAAAATTGCATGTCGTAAATTTGGGAAAACCGGTTGAACATAATATTTTTAAATTGGACACCCTGTATAATTTTACACGCTTGGGTAAACATTGTTTCCTAAATTCAAAAATATGTATTTTGTTGACATTTTCACTGACAATTTTCGAAATGTTCGACAGCGAGTACCATAAAAAAGTACAAAAAATACAAAGAACTAAAAATATTTATCAGCAGAAATCAACAGTAATAAAAAATATTTATTGATTTTCGATGTAACGTCCTTAGTTATTTAAACAGTTTCTAATATTTTCATTTTTTTAATATTTTTTTTATGATTTATTGCAAACATTAAATAGTAAAGATTTATGTTATGTCAGTGCAAATGTCAACAAAATATATATTTTTGAAATCAAGAAAAAAATGTTTACGCAAGCGTGTAATATTATACAGTGTGTCCAATTTAAAAATATGTTCAATAGGTTTCCTCAAATTTACGACATTCAATTTTAAATACAAACAACTTTTGTATTTAAACTTTTTTCCTAACTCTCTTAATAACCCCTGTAGGTAGGGGTCAAAATATACACGAATACCCTGTACTAACAAACCAAAAACTGTCCACAAAAATGAAAAATAATTTAATTTCCAATGAAGGACGGCTCCTCACGCATTAATTTTTGCTTGAGAACATTGATATATGTGTTCTTAAACTGTAAAAAAAATTGGTGGGGGTACACATTGGCGTTTAAGAAAAAACAAAATCTATTGGATGTACTAGCAAACTAAAGACAATTCATACCTATACTGGTCATGCGCAGATCGTCTGAAGGATGATTAGCGTAGCGATCATTTACATTTAACCGTATTACTTATATCCCTATATCGGATAAAATTTCCTTCACGTCAGCATTTGTGGATGAGAATTTGTGGATAACTTCACCCTAATAATTAATGTTACTTAATTACTTACTTATTCTTTTTCTTAATGATTCTTTACCAATTGTTGCAACACTGGAATTTAAGATTTAATATACCTTTCTGATTTTTTGTTGGTTTGTTGGTGGAATTTTCTTATGAAACATGTAACGTACCTTTTAAGTTCGTTCCATGAGGTTGACTATTATGCACCCCGTAACACGCCGTTAAACACCCAACCTAATTCTTCGTGGCTTAAGTTCACAATTTAGAATATAACACGCTGAAATACGCTGATTGGCTAGTAACCGGTAGCCCCACCAAAATCAAGCAAACACGCCAGTGTGATTTCGGAAGGAACGGGAGAGTGTTCCAGGCTTCCACATTAGGCAGATGTGAGTTATTTTACCTATTTGATATATATAATTTATTAACTTTCATTATTGTTTTAGATTATTAGTACAGAACTATGATAATAGCGATTTGTTGGTATTATTAAGTAATTATATTTCATGTATAATTAGTAGCAGGATAGGATTTACCTGGATCTGTTAGGTAAATTATCTAGGCGTGGTCAGTTGAGTGTTTTTTTTCACCTTATATGGTGAGCAGCAATACGTTCAGAACAATAGAATACAGTTTCAATAGTATTTTATAAATTTTGGAAGCTGTGCTCTATTCAGGGGATTTATAGAAAATAGATGTTCGTGTAACCAATAAATTTGAGTTTTCTTGCCTCCATTTTGTTCTAAATCGGATTGTGACCATTCAGTACCCTGTGTATGCGCCCTTTGGTAATTATTAAGTTTTTATCTTATCTTATCTTCTCTTATCTTAGCGTTACAATATATGATTGTAAGCTATACAAAATTGCTAATATCGTAATTTTTGCACTAGGTTAATTAATTTATTTCTTTGCATTTATCTACATTGGATAGGGTAATGTGGTATTGCTTTGCCTACCTGAATAGATATTTTAATTAATAACTCACATGCACGCCCATTGGGAGACTGGAACTTGTTTCCTAATAATTGTAAATTCATTGATTATTGTTCTTTGGCAACAAATTTGTACAATAAATCAATAAGAATTTTTTATAACTTGTCACTCTGTCTTTGAAATATTCATGGAATAATTTTTCTCTTTTACCTAATTGGAGTGGTAATATTTCTTTGTTTGACCGGTTCTGAAACCGTTGTTTTTGGAATTTTGGGTTAGATGATAGAGGGTTTTTGTTATGTTTCTACAATTGAACACGTAGGTTTGTTTAAACTCTTTATTGCTAATATCAACTATAATTATAATGAGTCACAAAGTATGCCCAGTATAACTGTTAAGACCACGTCGGCACATGTGTCCTCGACCATCGGCTTCACAAGAGAGAGCTTCCGCTTTCCAAGTCCTCTCGTGGTCAGCTGCACCCGGCTCCTGCGCCTGCTCTAGGTTACGCCGCGACAGTTTTTTGTATTTATTTATTTGTTCCTTCTGAACTATTGTATCTTTAAATATTAATGATTAGAGTTTTTTATTAACAATAATTGTCGAGAGGCTGAACTGTAATCAGTTCTTTTGAATGCAATTTTTTGGATAATTTTATTTGCTTCATTGTGGGCAGGGTCACTAAAGGTTGACCATCTTCCAGGTTTTGTATTCATTTGTTAATTACTTTCCCTGTGGGAATTCACAGGGGATTTTACCAAACCAGATTTGCTACTATACTTTTTAATCTTGGCTACACTAGCCGTCAACGTTCTGGCTATTTGTATGACATATGGTAAATTCACTATATATACTTTTAATGCTGTCTCATCATAATGTTTTTATAAATTTTTCATTTACTTCTATCTCTGAATTATTTAATTTGGAAAAAATTAAACTTGAGCGTCTCGAAGTCTGATGCTGAAGCTTAACAAATCTTAATTTTTCTGTATTTTAAGTGACATTAACTCTTGTACTAATCAATCTAAACTGCGCTTTTCTCGAAACGTATTTATTAATGTGTCTTTAATCAGTAGGTACCTATGTATTTAATTCTGATCTGGGTCAAATCACGTCCGCAGCTGTACCTGCTAATTTACTAAAAATTGTGTCTGAAAGACATGCATTTATAGGTTCATTGGGATTAGTTTTATTTTGCTAAGCTGTTAAAAAGTTTTTGGATGATGTAATAAATCTGTTCAGTAATTTAATATTGCCTTTAAACTGAGGAATATTATCTGCTTGATAACTTAACAAGGAATAATTTATTTCTCTAGATGCAGATGGTGTTTGTAACATTGTTTCGCTTTCGCTATTTGAGTCGCTATATATTGAAATATTAGATATTCTATCTAAGATTTCTTGCATAAAAATGTAATGTAGGAAAATGTTAAGAATAGTTTTCTGACTAATTTAATTTTATTCACACGAAGTCTGTAACGAGCAATTATATTTTATTAAGCATACAGTGTGTTTACTGCAACAGTTCTTACTGTATACTATTCTTTATTTTAATAAGAATTTTTAAATATTCTGAATTTTTTATTTCGCTTTTAAGAAAATTTAATTTGAATTATTTAAATATTAGAAATGAAATTATATGCAATTTTTTGGAATTGGAATAGGAAAATATTTTAAATAAGCAGTTTCAATAATGCAATTATTAAAGTTGTCTTCGTTGATGTTTTCACAAATATAGATTTGTCTTTAATAATGATATAATTCCAAATTCACTGAGAATTTCCGTACCTACTATTATTTCTCTGTATTCTGGATTTCTCTTAATATTCTTTCTTGAATTTTTTTATTAGTGAGCGATGGCTAATAGTAGTAATAAATTATGTCATTATAATAAATAGAATATTATAAACATAAAATACGTTACATATATAATATTATTTACACAACCCACTTTAGCCGAACTATAATAGTTAGTTATTTGATGACTTAACATTTCCTGTATCTATTGTAAATTCCACCCTACTTTCTGTGACACCATTAACTTACATTTTAAATCATATTCATAATAAAGAGGATTCAACAACTAGAGTTCACCGAGTAATCATCGACTGTTTTATTAAACCCCAACGAAATAATATAAGTTTAACACAGGCTTCTTAACTCTAGGAACTCTTGGTTTTCTATTTCTGGAACTGTTGTCCTGGTCTTTCTGGTTTCTTCTCCCTTGGCCTCTCTGGTTTCTTCAACGTTGCGAAAATTGTGGTACGACCCAATTGTCTGGTGAATAATTTACTCTACCACAGGTTTCTTAGTTTTTTGTGGCTTGGCCCGATTGCCTGGTGATTAATGTGAATTTAATCGGCTACAGTTTTTGATTTTGTGGTCCTGGCCTAATTGCATGGGTGACTTATGTCACCACAAATTCACCATTCAATCGACCACAACATTTAGAGGTGCTCTGGAATCTGGCCCGATTGCTCGGTGATTCATTTTCCCTCAATCAATTGGTGAAGCCTGTTACTTTGTTTGTTCTGTCTTCTCGATTGGCTACCTCAATCCACCAAACTGGATTCCTCGGATTCTCCTAGGTTTCTGATTCGTGGTTTGATTAAGAATTGAAATTCATGTGAAAACTTGAAGAACAATGCAAGTCTAACTAATTAAATTAAATAATAGGAGTTGAATAGGAGTTAACTAATTAAATTGAATAAAGGAGTGCAGGTATCGTAACTACAGCGGGCACTGTCATAAGAAAACTGGATGTTCAAGTTCTGTCGGATTATCGACATCGTGTATATGGTAATTATGGTTTATTTAAATTTCCATAAAACATCTTTTCAAATATTCAGAACAGACATTTAATAGAAAAGTACTAAATTTACAAATAGGTAACAAATTTTAGTTTAGTTTAGTTTATTTAACTGTATTCCATATAATAAGTACATGTTTATAGCAAGTCAGGGAAAGAAATCTGTATTAAAAATTCATTTAAGCAGAATACAAATAACTCTTACTCTTATTTATTTGGGTGTTATGCCACCACTGAGAAATAAAAAAAATTAATCAACCTCTGAAAATTTTTTTCCCAAAAACCAACCTTTGATAGACCAGGCAAATCTTATTTTTTCAATGAAGTTTAAGGGGACATTTATTTTTCATTGGAAATCGATAGGTTTTATGTTCAGGAACAAATATATAAAAATCCCAAAAAATCCGTTGTGAGCTAAAAACGTCATTTTGAAAAAACATGGCCTCCCCTTCAAATGTTTGAAAATGAAATATGTTCTTATTCCTTCGAGCAATTTTAACATTTTTTTTATTTTTACAGGATTTTAAGGTTAAAAATTAGAAAAAAATGATATTTCAATTTAGATATAACCAAGAATATAAATTTCCTAACAAAAAACGAAAAAGGAAACGATGTTTTTTAAATTTTATTGACTTCCTACATTTTCCTAACTTTTTAATATCTCTAATTAACTTTACAATCTAGTTACCTACAAAAACTCAGTCATTTAAAAGATCCTCGTACATATATATTTTTTTGGCAGCCATTTCTACATTTACAGTCACGATATACACACAGAAGATAGGATGTTGTGCGAAGTGGGTGATCCTTATAACATGACACGTTACATCACTCAGAGGGTGCTTTTCGTTACGGGGATGCGCATTTTGTGCGTTTTTCGCAAAAGATGTTTGTTATGGTTCGTTTTATAACTTAAAAATATAAAATATCTCAATTTCGCGAAGCTGAGCTGTTAAACACATTATTCTTACTAATTAATTTGTTCCTCTAAGGTTTTCGCCACGAATTTCGGGAGAACTGTACAATGTATGTAGAGTAAAATTATTGTTCATACACTATTTTGTAGAGCACAAAATATACTACAAGAAAGACTCTGGGAGGGTATTATATGCACAAATATAAACACAACACAAGTTTTAAATATGTGGGGTTTTATTAATACAGTCAAAATTTTATTTTTTTTTCTTAACCAGTTTAATTTATTTACTTTTTATATATCATTACCTAATGATTGCATAAAATCAAACAATCTCCAAGTAAAAAGTATCTTTATCTAACCAAAACCTTACGTTTAAAGGATTGGAAAGTAAGGACCATATCAAATATGCCAAAATGATGGCTTACCCAAATTTTAAAATATATTTACATATGCTAGTTTATTATTGTCCATAGCATTCGGACTTTTACATTTATTACCTACCTCATAATCTTAAATTTACCAATATTTAATTTTAAATAATTTAAATTAGACAAGTTCACCAATTTATTAATTTATTAATATTTTCCTGGATTGTTACACCGTTCTTGACGGTATTTACAAAACACGCCATCCCCATTTAAAGGCCTGTATACAGGGCCCGAACCAGTGCTGGGGCTTCCGCTTAGTTATATAGCAAGGTCCATTGGAAACTGGATCAAGGTAAGATTAAAGGAAGAATGGTCAAACGGGACTGGGCTGCGACAAGCCAGGCTCTTAATTGAAGGGCCTTGGTCGAACGCAACTCGATCAATACTTGCGTTAAGTCGTAACAGCATAAGGATTGTCACAGGACTGTTGACAGGTCACGGACATCTTAACAAGCACCTTAACACTATCGGTCTTAGTGACACTAGAAGGTGCAGGTTTTGCGCGAACACGATGACGAGGACACGATGCTGCGCCCAGGTGTTTGTGAAGAGACAGAAACAGCTGGGCGCAGCATTTCTCCTGCCTCAGGACATTAGGGAGCTCTCCTACAACGGGTGATGGCCTATGCGCATAGCGCAAGTCTCTTCCAATAGCTCCCAACTAGCGGGAGGCACAATGGGTCGAAAGACCTGAGTGTTGCGGGTAACCGCGCCGCCTATCAACAACAACAACGACAACAACCCCCTTTTGAAACTACCTTAAAATATGTTGCTTTAGTGCAACTTTCGTTGGAGGAAGAACGTCCAAATCAAAAGATTTTTCGAGCGTCCGCTTGGCTATACCAATGTTGTAAAGCCTATATCGTTCTTCTATAATGTCTCGGGATCCGTCTAATCCGTACATAAAGGAGACAAATTTATAACCAACGTTTCGTAGTTCATCTAGATCCGCATTCTTATCACTGAAGACTAACAATTTGTCATACATGAATGTATGCTTCTTAAACCCCTTAAAAATAACGCGAGCGGCCATGTTTTTTTAAATGCTGACTTTAGCTCACTTCCGATTTTTTGGGATTTTTAGATTTGCATTCTATGATAAGAGAGGTATCGTTTTCAACAAAAAAAAAAAATAATGTCCGCAAAAACTTCACCCTTAACGTATATTTCTTTAAAATTTGCCTGGTGTAGTAGTTAGGACACCAAATAAATGAAGCATATTCAGAAATTGGTCGAATTAATGTGGTATAAAGTGCTTTTAGCGAATCTACATTTTTACAATTGGTTGTGTTCCTAATAACAAATCCAAGGACTTTATAAGCCTTTAAGGTTATTTGCAAAATGTGGCTGTTAAAGGACAATTTTTTATCAAATATGACTCCAAGGTCACACATAGTATCGGGTCGTAGGAGGATGCTACTAGAAAGCTGGTAATCAAATGTGAATACATTCTGTTTAGTAGTAAAAGACATTACGCAACAGTTAGCAGGGTTTAGAGGCAAACAATTTATGTTACACCATTGCTCAATAAGATCCAAATTATGTTGAAGCAAAAGACAATCGCTAAGATTAGTAACTCTGTGAAGCAGCTTTAAGTCATCAGCGTATAGCAAACAGCCGACCGATAAATTGTCAACAATATCATTAATAAACAAATTGAACAGAAGGGGTCCCAAAATTGATCCCTGAGGGACACCAGATGTTACCTGCACTTCAACAGATTTGCACCTACGATACACTACCTGCTGAATCCTATCAGTTAAGAAAACCTTAAGTAAATTTATTAGATTATAAAGAAATTCTAAAAGAGGTTAATTTAGCAAGCAGTATATCGTGGTCCACCCTGTCTAAGGCTTTGGAGAAATCTGTATATAAAACATCCGTCTGACACTCATCATCGATCGCATCAGAAATAAATTCACTAATACAGAATAAATTAGTAACAGTTGACCTACCTTTAAAAAAACCATGTTGTTGTTCAGTGTTCATATGTTTGGTATGACTAAATATTAGATTAAATTATAACATTTTAAAGCATTTTGCGAAATTATTGATTAAAACTATTGGGCGATAATTTTCAATATCAGTTCTTTCTCCCTTCTTAAATACTAGAATTATTTTTGATATTTTCCATCTACTTGGAAATGTTTTATATTTTAAAATTAGATTAAACAAAGTAGTTAGAGGGGAGACAAATATCACGGCACAGTCTTTAACTAGAAAAGATGGAATTCCATCAGGACCACTTGTAGCCTTAGGTTTCTTTAAACAGTGTAGAATTTCATTTTCAGGAAAAGAATGTATATCTATCAATGGCGTATTATTTACTTCCATGTGGTAATTAATATTCTTGGCTGATAAAGTATTATAAGACCGTTGAAAAAAGTTAGCAAATGCATTAAGATATATCATCTGGACTTCGTAAAAGTTTCATTCTGAAAAACCATATGATTGGGTAAACTATTAGTACTGTTTTGGATGTTAACATACCTCCAGAAGGTAGATGGATCATTCAACACATTAGCCTCTATATTTAAAATATATTCTTTCTGCAGCCTATTAGCATTAATTTTTATATGGTGTCTAAGTTCCTTAAATTTGTTAAGAAAGCGATTATCCTTGGATTTTTTATATTTTTTCCAGGCTTTGTGTTTTTGCTTAATATCGCATATTAAGGAATGATTAAACCACGGAGGATACGTCCGACGTACGGAAAACAATTTGGGAACAAACATTTGAAATGAAAGGTTAAGTGTATTATAAAATTCTTCTGTTGCTTGATTAATATCAGAAAAATTATTTAAAAAATCCCAGTTAACTTCAAGTGAAAATTGATAAAGGGACAAAAGTTTGCTTTTCTGAAATTAATGGCATTTAATGGCATTAAATGATATGTTACTTAAATCTAGCTTTATTGCCAACATACTGGATCTGACAGCCAAAAGTACACCTCCTCCTCTGCGACACCCTAATTCGAGTAAATTACGGTCACATCGAAAAATATGAAATTTGCCATTATCTACAATTTCTGAATTTTCAATATTTGGTCTAAGCCAAGTCTCCGACATTGCCAAGATGTCATAATTACAAGTAACCACATTACTATAAAGAGTATCAAGTTTTGTATTTAAACCGCGATCATTTTGATTATATATTGACAAATCATGGAATTGGTTATCGAGACCGCTAGAAGCTGATAAAGAAGATAAAGAATCATTAACAACATTACTAGTTAAAACTGATTGCTATTGATAACCAAGATCAGATTTTAATTTACCAACTGCATTCTTATATACATGGCAGCTCTCACGATCCCACGCTGCATGCTCCGTTTTGATATTAGAATTACCTGTCTTTTCAGCTAACACAGAGCAATTTATACATTTCAAGTTTACTGACTCGCACGCACTTATCTCATGTTCCAAACTACATTTAGGACAAGAAATACTATTTTTACAATTGTTTTTTGGAATGATTATAGCCATTACATTTATAACAGCGGAGTATATCTATCGCCTCATATACTTTACATATATCTAAACCAATCAGCAAGTAACCATTATTGAATACTTTATTATAATCAGCACCGTTCAGTTGAACAGTAGCCTGGAAAACATCCTTGTTATTTTTTGTTGGCCACATCTTAATTAATTTACAATCATTATTTTCAGAAAAAAGTTCACAATTTTGTTTCACAATAAGTTGGCATAGAGTTGCAGTGTCAATCCGTTCAGACAGTCCTACAATTCGGATTCTAGGTTGAAGTCCCTTAACCTCATGAACGAAATAATTATTCGACAATTTTTCTTGGCCTATCTTCGTAAATTTACTAGTTTCATCAGAAGTTTCACAGCTAAGTAACAGGCCCCCATCCTGAATATGTTTAAT
Source organism: Pogonocherus hispidulus (assembly GCA_963924545.1). Taxonomy (NCBI): domain Eukaryota; kingdom Metazoa; phylum Arthropoda; class Insecta; order Coleoptera; family Cerambycidae; genus Pogonocherus; species Pogonocherus hispidulus. Next base: position 51,838,173 of record OZ004699.1, read on the forward strand.
TTTATTTATATTGATATTAGAGTCGAGAGGATTCAGGCTACTCAGGATATCACTTTTGGTCTGCTTGTTTTCTTGCGACACTCTAGGCTTAATTACAACAGCAGGTTGAGAGCTCGAACAAACCACAGACGAATAAGATGGTTTAACTTTATTATATTTGCTAGGCTGGGGCGGAAATTCTAGTTCGCATAATTTCTCTTCTGCTTTCTTAAAAAAGTCAGTTTTAACAGAAACAAATAAGTCATTCAGTTCCTCAAAGAAATTAGACATCTTCTTTTCAAAAATTTCCTGCATTTTGGGCATTTTAAATAAATCTTCAGATTCAATGCATTCTTTACATTTCCATGAAAAACCCTGTATATCCTTTAAATAAGAAATCAACTCATTTGGCGCTCCGACACATGATAAATGATAATGCTTTTTACAATCACCTCCACAAGAAATGACAGGTTTTTTTGTAGTCACAAGATTAGAACAAGTCCCACAGCGTGACATTGCTCAAATTATTTATGCATTATTTAAATGTCAATTAAATATTACGTAGTTTCACACTAGACAATAGAGAGTTTTTGAACCCTTTCAATTTTAACACGTTGTTATCGTTATTCTGCGCATGCGCAGTGCCAAAAACAGTATCATTTTCGGCACTGCGCATGCGCAGAATAACGATGACCATAACGATAACGTAAATTTTAAGGGGTTCAAAACCTCCCTATTATTATAGAACAACCGTAGGTACTTACAAATATCTAGTAACAAATTTTGAGCATTTAACTGTGCCTATATTCACTAAAAAACGAAATACTAATAGGAGCAACAATACAATACACCTCATTCGATACACAGCGGAAAGAGAGTTATCTATTTATTGAGTGGACATTATGACGTTTAATGAAATATATATGTGCAGACACATTTTTTTCCGTTGATATTGAAACAGTTATTAATCGATAATAATTATTTAATCTTAAAGTTTTATAATATCATTTTCTCATAAAAAATATAAGACATTTTGGACAATGATATGCACCCTTATTCAAATTCGAGTTTATATCATTAAAAAATTATAACCAAATTATTTATAACAGCACTTAAAAATATATTAAAATTGAAATAATAGGGAGTTTTTGAACCCCTTAAAATTTACGTTATCGTTATGGTTATCGTTATTCTGCGCATGCGCAGTGCCGAAAATAGTATCATTTTCGGCACTGCGCATGCTCAGAATAACCATAACCATAACGATAATGTAAATTGTAAGGGGTTCAAAAACTCCCTATTAATCAGAGCTACCAAAGTCTATATAGGAGTTAATTAGTTGGTTTAGGTACTCTAAACTGCGGAATTGCGTTGAAAATACAGTGGACATAATATATTTTTTTTAATATTCTGTGTATATTTCAGCTTTTTTTTTTAACATAAGTACGTGTCTATATAATAGTCAGTATTAGGGAGGAGATGCCGCTTCCACAAATTAGCACCTAACACCTAAATAACTTGTTTCAATAATTCACGACGTATTTAAACGTGGTTCGAAATTTTTAACTCTAATTTCGCCCATTCCCATTGTACTAGGTATTGAGCTAAAATTTGGCACACAATATATTTAGACAATACACTTTAATACCCTTATACAGAAAAAATGATAAATATCTATAAATAATTTTACTATTTATGGTCTGATCCTACTGAAAATAGATATTTGGAGGTTTTTAGAATTATTGTGAATTACAAACTCTTCCAAAATTCAAGATAGAGGCGCTAATATAACGAATTTTGTCACTCATGTTTTGATTTAAGAATTGGGATCAGCGGGTTCTCACTGTCGGGAAAATCAGTATAAGGGTGTTTTCAAGAACGTGAATATCGATATATGCGAAATGCCGGTATAATTTGGCAGGCGATTTTTTGTTTATTGGCCGATTCCACTAAAAATCGATAATATGAAGGTTTTCAAGGTCGCGAATTGCGATTTTTTATGAACAATTAGAAATTAAGCATGATGGAATAAATAGTACCTATATCACAGATAATGCTTTTAGCATTACACTGTGCCTATATATGGATGCCACTCCATGAAAAATCACATAGATTTAACATTTCAGTTTAACTATAAAGTAAAATATAAAATAATCAGGGTGAGCCACTATTGTGTAGATGATCTATACCTCTGTTATTGAAAGTTAGAAAGTTATACAATTATTAATAAATACGAAAATGTTTCTAGTTATATCAGATTTGCTAATATTATTGGCTGTAGTTTGTAAGTAATTTATGGCTATAATAAAAAACTGTTTTTTATTGCTTTTTGAATATACTTTTGCAATTAATTTAGATTTAAATAATATATAATTATATATGAAATATAAGATGAAAATAATAATAATTTCTTTGTCATATTCTTATACACTATTAAAGGGGTGAAATAGGAAGGGGAAATCTAAGAGTTTTGGACTAATCCTTATGATTAGAATGAGCTCGGTAGAGATATTATTATTAGTAATATAAATTGATCAAATGTAAGATTAAAACAATTTTACAAACACAGGACGTCTAAATCGTGAATGAAATGAAATAAAATAACAAGAAACGAGATCTATGATATATTTGTTTAATGCGAATTCGCCGCTACCATCTGGCGGCGAATAGCTATATATTATCGATGTCGATCGAGTTATCGACACGAGTAGATTCTTGTCTGAAAATTGCATTCTCAAATTTAGACAAGAAATTAAGAAAAGGACATCCAAGCGCCATCTAAGAAGTGTTACGACTTTAGCTCTTGTAATTCTGCTCTTAATTACAACCAACTTATTTTATTTTAATATATATGGTTTCCGTTAAATAATATCATTTTATGATACCTATATTTAATGTGGCATGTACTCGTACATCTAATAAATTTGTTTTTCATTGTTGCAGATATCTACAAGAATTTCAGAAAAGGTAGGATATAAATATTCCTAAGCATGATACGAATATCACCAAGTAGGTGATTGTTAACTTCCAAAGACATTTCAAAATATTAAATAGTAAGTTATGCATTTAGTGGTAACCACCACATTACATCACACCAAAAAAATCAGAAACTTTATTAAAAGAATTGCTGTTAAATTTTAAAGCAGAGAACTTTATTGTTCGAGTGTCTAACAATAAATGTAAATGGAGAATCTTTTACTTGTAATTTGGGGGTGTCAATTTCGGAATCCCGGGATCCTCCCCAAAAACATGTCCCGAAAATCCCTGGATTGGTTAATAATTTCGATAGTAAAGTCTGCATAAAATATATACAAAGTTCACTGACCGCCTAAAGGAACAATCGCTATTGTCACATGTAATTACAACAATATATAAGAATTGTATATATTATTTATGAATGTCATAAAAGAAATATAATAATTTAGTATAGGCCAAGATGTTAGCCATTTTTACATTTACTTTGAAAATATTTTCGTCTACTTTACTATGACAATTTCGTAAACATCTATCTTAATAGTTAAAGCTCGTTGCTCGTTGTCGACAAACAGTATATATCTCTTTTTAACTTATTGAAAAGACGTGCTATCTTTTTTCATTCGGCAGAATATATCAGTGCTCTGGCCTGACAGTGGCGGGTTGGAAATATGTTTTGTGCGCGTTTTTTATTGCAATTGTCGTTCGGTTATTTACATAAGGAATTTATATAAATTATTCGACATTGGTGCAGTGGAACTGTAGAAGAGTGTAAGTGATTTAATAAGTGCAAGTGATTTAATAGTGTAACCCATATAAGTAATACGTAAGTATCTACTTTTTACTATAATAGGCAAATCGTTTGAGGTTAAGTTTAAAGAGTAGAATTTTTCAGTAATTTCAATTTCCATAAGACGTGTGTAGGTATTCGCGATTGTGTAGTGCTGTTTTACTGTGATTGTGATACAATATAATATCAGTGAACGATGGAAAGTATTTCAGGTCCGTCATCTGCCACAGATGCAAAACGTAGGCCCTATCGAACGGTAGCCGAGAAGAAAATTGTTTTACGAGTATTTTATTGCATACAGAGAGATCATCCTCATCGCAACAAGGATGAATTACCTAGTAGATATGTGTTCGAATTATACAGAAGCATCAAAGACAAGCATATACACACTTTTAAGAGTAGAAAAGATACATGGAAGTGTACAGTCACCGAAACCAAAAAGCGGTCGAAATAAGATTGTAGTGGAAGAACGGTTCACGGTTTCTTTACAAAGAACAAATTGCTAACTTTCGATAAGGTGCTGCAAAGTATAAGAGAAAATTATATACCTAAAATGTCCAAGCCTAGTCTGGCAAAAATTTTGAAAGACATGAATTTTACATATGGCAAAGTAGACAGAAAGAGTATTCTCATAGAAAGATATGAAATAGTTGCTTGGCGGATGTATTATCTTCGAAAAATAAAAATGCTTCGAAACGAAGGGCGGAAAATTTATTTCACTGATGAAACATGGGTCAACGAAGGACATACTGTGAAGAGAGTTCGGTAGGATGGAAACGTGAAAAATGCACGACAAGCTGTGATTGAAAGCTGGACAACTGGTTTAAAAATGCCGTCTGGAAAAGGTCGCCGTTAATGTGAAGAAACACCCCTGTTAAGGTCAGATTACATTCAAATAAATTTTGTTTGGCGGCAAACGGAGAGCATGTTGGAATCGTACCGATCGCATTTTTTGCGCCTCGCCGGCTAACAGGTGTTCACCCCACCATCCGGCCCTTGTACTTGTTTTAAGACGTAAACTAGTTAGTTTGAAAAAGTAGAGTGTAGATGATAGACACGACGAATATTGTGCTCTGTCTTTCAGTTATATTTTTCCTGTTAACTATGGTTACATTACACCTAGTGTACTGTACAATAAATAATTAGAGTAGTAGAACATGTGTGTATTAGTTATTCTACTAGAAGTGAAACACAAACAGGAAGTTAATCTATTATTATACAGTCCACACATCGATTGTGCACGGTCCGCACAACCCCAACAATCATGTAGAAAGAAGAATTCAAGAATGGTTAAGAGAAAAGGGCATTCCTTACCAAGAAAATTACTTTAAGGCGGAATTATTGCAAGTTGCTAAGGTACATGCCCATAAATATAAGAAACTGGCAGTGGACGAACTGGCATTGACGCATGGAGTCACAGTGCTGAGATTAGCTCCTATCACTGCGAATTGAATCCCATAGAATTGATCTGGGCCCAAGTAAAAGGGGAAGTGGCAAGAGCGAATCGAACTTTTAAATTAGCTGACGTAGAGAGCCATCTTCGAGCAGCAATGGAAAAAGTCACAGCAGAAAATTGGCAGAAGTGTATTAATCACGTGATGAAAGAGGAACAGAGAATATGGGATGTGGATTTTGCGGTTGATCCAGCCATAGAACCCATTGTGATTAATATTGGAAATGGTGATAACGACAGTGAAGATGAAGTAGAAAGTGACAGAGTTATTTTCTAAGTTTTGTTAACAATAGTGTAGTGATAGTGGTGAATTATAGTGATGAATAGTGATAATAAAGTGGAAATAGTGAAATATTCAGTTTTTAAGTTGTAAAGGCTATTTAGCTGTTTTGCACATATTTATTTTTGTTTGTTGTGGGAAATATGGCTAGTGGCGAACCACCCACTAAAAATGGTAATGCGCTGAAAGTAATACTTCATGAGTGGTGTGTGGAAACTTGCATTCAATATCATCTGTGGTGTTTAAAACATGCATATAAAAACCTATTTTCGACCCCTAAAAAAAAAAAAATCCTACGCCCATGATTAGCGCTGATCTTCGCCGTTTTGCCGGTCAGTGAATTTCATATACATTTTATATGAACTGTAGTCCCGAAATTTTCATTTGTTACATAATTTTGTAAAAATATTCTATTCAAGGTGTAAGGTCGCAAAAGTATGAAATTGAACGACATACGGTTGATCACCGCTGGCGCTATTAGTTTTTGTGAAAACATAAACAGATGTTATATCTGTGTCCCTGTTATAACTATTGTGAAAATGGACCGTACAAATCTGGATGGTGATGATAAAGGTAGGGCATACTTTCAATACTTAAGTTTTTATTAGTAGGTATATGTATATTCTTTAAATTCCAAGGGATTTAGCATGAATTATTGATATTCTTAATGATTAACAGTTTAATTTAAGTGGCCTTATGGTCCCCAACCCCCAACTCACCAAACGGTATGTCATCAAAAGTATGATATAAGTTCAAAATAAGTTAAGCAGAATTAGAAAAATGCGTTCAAGCCTAAAAGACGAAACCTTGAACGTACTCGTATTTTTTAGGTCTTATTGTAACCAGTTATAATTTATTTTTGATTACCAGTTATTTTAGTTCTTTTGGATGTTCTTTTAGTTTATTTATATTTTTTATAAAGAAATAAAAGCTTCGTTTTTATTTATTTTTTCTTAAGAAATAAAAGTGTATTTTTAGATGTTGTAGTTATTTTTTCGGCACTGCACTGCACATTGCGGTTTTTAATTAATTATCTGCAGATGATGGCAACTTGGTTGGCGGAACGCGCGTCGGAGACTGCAGTATAGTGTTTTAGTGTTATGTGGAAAACTGCGTCAGTGTTATATTTTCGGGATTTGTCCCGGGATCCCGGACTTAGGTACACCGAATCACGAAAATTCCGGGATTACAAAACCCTTCGGGATTGACATCCCTATTGTAAATATATATTATGAGAGGTGATAAATTCATTATAAATGAGTGTAGTACAAGTAATTGTTAATATAGTGTTCGCGAGTGCCTATATGCGACGCCTCTTGCGAGTGTTTAATGTCCGAGCCGACAGGCGACGGTTGTGCGCGCATCTTGTTCCCCGCACGTTCCTCAAAAACTACACGCGTGGTGACCGTGGTCTGCTACCTGGCATTCTCGTTTAGGCCACCTAAATTTAAAAGATCTCTTGGAATGCGTGCGAAATGGGGTTATATGAGGTGTCAAGTTAGAGCCTATTAATAGATTTTAAGTTGGAGTGCGAAGTATGCATAAAAGGAAAAATGACTAGGAAACCTTTTCCGAAAAAGTCTGATTGAAGCACAGAATTACTGGAAATTATACACGGATGTGTGCGGTCCGATGAGAGTAGAATTCTCTTTCTAAAACCAGGTATTTTGTATAATTTATTGATGATCGTTCTCAATATTGTACTGTTTACTTTATAAAACAAAAAAGTGAAGTAGTTGAAAAACCAGGGAATATATAAAGAATGTGCAAAAGATTCATAAAAAATAGGTACATACAATCAGATAATGGTACGGAGTACACTTGCAGGGAAATGGAATTTTTTTTTAAAAGAAAATGGAATCTCGAGGCGATTGACGAGCCCGTACTGCCCAGAACAAAACGGTGTCTCCGAACATAAAAATCGATCTTTACTAGATGTCACTCGTTGTCTCCTTATTCAGTCAGGTCTACCGCCAAAATTGTGGGCGGAAACCGTTAATACCCCTAACTACATTAGAAACAGATGCCCAACAAAAAGTTTAAATGGTCTTACTCCATTTGAACTTTGGAACAAACAATCTCCCGATGTATCACATTTTCAAATCTTTGGTTGTAAGGTATTCTACTTCAACAATGACCCCGGCAAAGGAAAACTTGATTGGAGATGTTAAGAAGACGTATTTGTCGGTTACTCTGAACAGACGAAGGGTTTTCGAGTTTAGTTGCCTACTGAACATAAAGTCATCATCTCTCATGACGTTAAAGTAGGTATTAGGCCAGCCCAGGCAGACAGCCGCTGCCAGGTCGGTAAGCATTCGATCTGCATTACCGGCCACACCGCGCCGATTCAGCCGCCGCATTCTATCTGCATTACCGGCCCCACCGCGCCGATTCAGCCGCCGATCTGCAATACCGGCCCCACCGCGCCGATTCGTCGCAGAATTGTAACCTAATATTTCTGTCACCCTGTTTGCCGCCCCCAACGTCGATTCGACGCCAGAAAATATTTGTGTCACCCTGTTTTTCAAACTCTGGAACTTCCGGCAGCCGTGGCTTTGCAAAAAAAACATGATTACCCATGAAAAACACTAGAAAAAGATAACTTGGGGATTTAGTCAGACATCTAAGTTATTTTACATTCTGTGTCGGTACAACATGCCCGTTCCCGTAGTGCACCTATGTGTCAGATGTAAGGGCAAAAGCACCGCGGGCCGACCCGTATGCTTTCAGTGTTTGACGGCCGAGCTGTTTAAAACCAAACATGGTTCAAAACATTTACCGGCCATTTATTTCAGTCCAGATGCTGAAAGCTCAGACGAAGAACAAGTCGGTAACTAGAGGGTGAAGTTTAGGTCGAGTAGTCACAGCAAATTATCAGTAACTTAATTTATGTAAAACTTTTCTCTACGACTTTTCCGAGATTACCTAATTAAGTTTTAATTATTATGTATCTTTTTGTTAATCTCTGTCACAATTTAAAAGTATCAAACCGCTTAAAAATATTTTAGATATTAGTAGTAGTAGTTTATTTCCCAAAAAACATGCAATACATGTATACAGGAAAGAACAACAGAACAATAGTAAATCAATACTGGCAAATTACCCTAACAATAAACAATTAAATGTGAACTTACAAGCAAAAATTAAAAATTCTTAAATTTAGCGCTACATTTTATTCTAGAGGTCAAGCGATTCAATATCTTTACTCCCTGGAACTGTGGACTAAGTCTTGTACTATTATAATTCCATGGATATAACATAAATTAACATTTTTTGTGCAGCAAATGTACAAACAATAGTAAAAATTCAATTAGAAAGAATAACACCTATAGACCAGTTGGACAGTACAACCTGTACAGGGCGCTGCCTCAGATATGACAAAACTTCTGTTAGAAATTTAATACTTTGACTTTTTCATAAACAGCATCAAATATGTAAGTGTTTTTTTTTGCTGTCTGGAACAGATATCAACGAAAAAATATTGGTATTTTTAAAACTGTAACAGTACATTAGCTATCTGAACCTCAATGAAGCCATGGAAATAAATTAACATTTTTTTTGTACAGCAAAGTTTTGGCAAAAAACGACACATAAGCACTAGGTAAAAACATATACAGTGAGATAGCAAAAAGACAATTAAGATACAAAAGATTGTAACCTTTTGATATATATATATCGATATTTGATAAGAACAAAATCGCGCGACACTACCAGACTGCCAAAAACATTCAAAGTAAAACTTTTAGTACATTTAAACGGACCACCCTGTAGAAATTTTAATACAGCAAAAATTCAATTAGAAAAAGTCGAACGCTGTAGTTAGGTCACAAAAACACAAAGTGGATGGCATTTTGCTTCAAGACAGTTATTTATATCATTAATTAAAGAATAAATTGCATCTCCTGTGCTGTGTGCTTCCCTAAATCCAAATTGAGCCTTTGTCAATATATTTTTAGAAGTTGTATATTTTATCGATTGTTCCTTTACGTTCAGTTCTATAATCTTTGATAGCGATGAGAGTATTGAAATAGACCTGTAATTCGCTATGTTTCCCTTTTTATATACAGGTATGATTTTCGCGATTTTCAGAGTTTCAGGAAAAGTTTCTGTGATAAAGGAAAGATTACAAATAAATGCGGGTGGCTTTTTAAAATTTTTTTAATTATGGTAATATGTATTTCGTTGTACCCCGTGGATTTTTATTATTTTAGTTTGTTAATTACTCTTGCAATATCATGCTCAATTACTGGGAGGAAATTAAAAAGAACTTGCCCTTAAGTTGCTTGTAAGGTTAACTGCTTCATTAACAAAATATTCTTGAAAACTACAGGCTACTAAATTAGAATTTTCGATTATCTTGTTACAGAAGTAATTCTCTTTGGATGTATTTATTATTACCTTTAAAAGCTTACAATACCGCTTGAGATAAACTAATATATTAGCATTATAGAGCAATCTTTTATTTTTACATGAAGTTCTGATACCCTTTAGTGATCCATGGTAGTTTTACTTTATTTCTTGCCTTGACATCTTGAATTGATATCGCTGCGTCTAGACACTGTTTTATGTTTTTTGTAGAAGAAATCATAGGCTGTATTAACATCTGTTTGTTTATACAGTGTTGCCCAATTGATGTTGTATAATAAACGAGTAAACTTCTGTAAATTTGTATCTTTAAAATTTCTTTTATAAATTGTTACCTCTTCATTATTTTTCTCAGTAAGATTACCAAAACTGATTACCTGAGATGTGTGCTATTAGCTATTTACTTAAAGTATGGTACAGCCCCCGTATACATAATACAACAATGTACAAACTTATACGAGCCCTTGTAGTACGATTATATGATACCATATAATATACGAACGTACAGAAATAATAAATAATTATCAAAAAAAGATAGGGTGAAAACATTATATTGACCAGATATTAAAATAAGGTAATTATCAGAAAGATAGGTTGAAAAACCGATTCAAATTGAAATAAATATTTGTAACTGAATTATCACAAACAGCCTGTGTTTTCTAGAGGTAGCGATAAAAATACCGGAAGAGTGATATCGCGCTACTTTCAGTCACAGAGGTTTGAATTGTAAATTTATTCGTTGTGTTAGAAAAAGAACGTACAGAACAATGTGAAGTTTTACAGTGCTGGTGTTTTTGTGAATCTGGTTCCTGGAACAGATATTATGTGAGTACAATTTTGAATTAGCAGAAAAACATCAGGTTTGTTCATATAAAATAATAATATCAACGAAAAAATATTGGTATTTTTTAAATTGTAACAGTACATCAGATATCTGAACCTCAATAAAGTAACATTTTTGTACAGCAAAGTTTTGGCAAAACCGACACATAAGCACTAGGTAAAAAATACTACATATACAGCGAGATAGCAAAAAGCCAATTTAGATACAAAAGATTGTAACCTTTTGATATATTATATACAGGGTGAGTCAGTTTATACTAGCAGGACTCTGGCATTCGATAGAACACCTGATTTTAAGTTAAGTTTGTCATATAAACATATGTCGGGAATCGCTTCGTTTTTTGAGATACAGGGTGTCAAAGTTTTGGGATTTTTAGTATTTTCCACACAGCTCCTATAGTTTTTAAGATAATTTATTCAAATTTTTACCATAGATTACTTATGATGGTTCACAAGTTTTGACATATGTAAACAATTTGAAAACGTACAGGGTGATATTTTTTCTGAGGTCAGGCCCCTTTTTACCTTCCAGAACTTTTTGTGGTACGCGACTGACTGCTTATTTGCCAAAATTTGGATTCCACGTTCAATTTAGAAAAATTTTCGTCATTTGAATTTTTATAGTAGCTGTAACAGTTGTCGAGTAATTTGAAGAAATCTCTGAAAGAATATTTTATTATTAAAAAATATATTTTTATTAAAATTTTTACTAAAAACAATAAATATTGTCAAACGAAAGTTCACTAATCTTAATTGTCAAAAGTTACATACTTACAGTACAACTTTTGCCACCAATTATTTATTTTTTGTAGCATTTCAGAGACTTAATAACTAAGTAAAATAATTAAGAACTAATAATAAACCAAGGAAAATACAAATAACTTAATAACCCGAAATAATTTTATTTTCAAATTAAAATTTTCAAAATGTGATCCATTTTGTTGGATACATAATCGGCATCGCGTTTCAATAGACCTTCTTGCTGAAACTAAGAGATGAACTCTTATGTCTTCGCAAGCATGCCTTATATGCCCTCTAAGATCTTCAACATCTTGAACAGGAGTGGTATACACTTTTTCTTTAAAAAAGACCCACACAAAAAAATCCATTCGTGTTATATTTGGGGAACTTGAGGGTCGTGCGATTGGACCTCCACGCCCAATCCACCTCTCTGGCTAATAGTCGTCTAACCAAGCTCTTAAATTTTTCCAAAATGAACTGGGCAGCAATCCAACTAGAACCAAGTTTGCTGTCTTAAATTTAGAGGGACATCTTCTCACATATTAGGATGCTGGGTTTCTAGAAACTCTAAGAAGTTTTGCGAACTGACCCTTTCTGGCAAAAAATATGGTCAAAATAAACGATTGAATAAACGATATGACAAAACTTCTGTTAGAAATTTAATACCTTGAGTTTTATATCACATTTATGTAAGGTCTAAATATTGTTGAATATTTATATGTGACCAAGCCGCAGGTGGTTTTTCGTTCTAAAAGCGGGCTCGACACTCGCTGAGTTCGGGTCACTCTGTCCTGTTTTTAGAACGGGGAGTCATCTGGGGTGTTATATATGTTTATATGTTGTAATTCACACAATCGACCTCTATTATGGTCCTTTTTGTAGAGCACCACACAGCCGTTTCGACTGCGTTAAGTCCCTCCCATTTTGGGTCATAATAGGGGTTGCTTGCGAGTATTACAATTAACTACATACTGAGACCACAAAACCGTAAATCTGCATTTAAAGCCAACGAATTTTTACGTATAGCATATAGGGTGTTCAATTTTTGCTTTTGAGAGAGATACAGAGACTATTCACTTTAAAATAACAACAGCAGTTCTTTGATTACCAAATTAAGTACACACACATAACAAAAAGATCAGAGGGCCCCCGCTATATCAATCTGATGAAATTTAAAAACGCTGTAGCTCAATTAATAGATCTTACAGAAAGGGGGTCAAAACGCAGCAATTTTCACCGGTCAATCTGTTATGATGGCAAATGAAAAGTTGTGCAAACCGCCTACAGGGTGTCAAAACGCCAATATTTCAAATCAGCTGGTCTGTGTTTGACTTAAAAATAACATATAGGGTGGTCCAACTTTTGAATCCCAAAACGCTCGAGGTAGTTAAGCTGCTCTGTAAAAGCAGTTGCTGAATTTATAGGATGTACGTAACCATCAACTTTTGTATAGTCTGAAATCAGACGATATACCAATCTGATGCTTGAAATCAGTTGGACTGTGTTTGACATAAAAATAACATATAGGGTGGTCCAACTTTTGAAGTCCAAAACGCTCGAGGTAGTTAAGCTGCTCTATAAAAGCAGCTGCTGAATTTGTAGGATGTACGTAATCATGAACTATTCTATAGTCTGAAATCAGACGGTATACCATTCTGATGCTTGATATCTTTTTATTTTTTTGCTTTTTAAATTTCTGCTTTCAGGACGCGTCGTTTAATACTTTTGGTTGATACACGATACATTACATCGGCTCAACCAGTATTCGCGTGCGTGTACAGTTTACACTTTAAACGATTCACCTGTCCAGGTAATCATTGGGTGTAGACTGTACCAACGAACAACAAAAGGGGGTTCCAGCCACGCGAAATTTTAAATCCGTACGTGTCCGCGAAAAGGCCTTCGGGCTATCGAAACGATTTTAAAAAGGCTGTCTTTGTTTAGGTTATCGTATATCTACGTCTTACATAATTTTTACCTTTACAGGTTTTCTGTCTTCAGGGTTTCTATGTATAGAAAAAACTTACAATTAAGTATACAGAGACAACAACTCTAAATCTCAAATTTAGTATACGGGGTGCGGTAGTTAATGATACCTTTTAGTTATTTTTTTCGTTAGAACCTACCATAGCAAAATTGCAATAAACTTAAGCTTTTGAAGACCAAATGTATGATTGTTACATCTAAATTTAAATATAATCAAATCAATTTTAGAGACATTAATATTCAAATTTATGGAGAAAGAATTGAAGTTGTTGAGGAAATTAAGTATCTAGGATTTATGGTGAACACTATCTTATCGTTGAAGAGTTATTTCAGTTTATATCTACGTCTGACATAATTTTTACCTTTACAGGTTTTCTGTCTTCAGGGTTTCTATGTATAGAAAAACCTACAATTAAGTATACAAAGACAACAACTCTAAATCTCAAATTTAGTATACGGGGTGTGGTAGTTAATGATACCTTTTAGTTACTTTTTTCGTTAGAACCTACCATAGCAAAAATTAATAGTATTCTTGAAAATATTACTGTTTTTAAATTGCAATAAACTTAAGCTTTTTGAAGACCAAATGTATGATTGTTACATCTGAATTTAAATATAATCAAATCAATTTTAGAGACATTAATATTTAAATTTATGGAGAAAGAATTGAAGTTGTTGAGGAAATTAGGTATCTAGGATTTATGGTGAACGCTATCTTATCGTTGAAGAGTTATTTCAGTTATATTTATAGAAAGATTAGCAAATAGTTGTTTTTCTTTTCAAGAATTAGTGCACACTTATCTCTTCAAAGCTCTATAAAAGTTTATCAGACTATAATTCAACCACATTTTGACTACTGCTCTACCTTGATGTCACTTTTTGATAACAACTGTATTTCTTCATTGTAAAACTTCAGAATAGGGGTATGCGTATTGTTCTCAGATGCAATAGGTACACTTGTATAAACTTGATGTTAGGTGTGTTGAATTGGTTATCAGTTAAGCTTCCTTTTCGCCCTATTCACTTTGAAATTCTCTCTCGATAATCATCAAGATAACAGCTCTCGCCGAGCAAGAACTGCATATTTTCTCACGATAAGTCATATCAGGGTATCATATAAATTTTTATTATTAAAATAAGATATTCTTGAACAGGTTACGGACCTGTACGCTAAAATTTGAAACTACAGTGCCGTACGTTTGTTGTTGTTATATACCTAGTCCTCATTTTTACCTTCCGGTTATAGGGTATGGTTGGAAATAAAAACGGAAAAACCAAACATTAAAATTTTATTAAGGATATCTGAACATTACAATATAATCTATGCGAATTTAAATAAAATTTCTGATGCTTCGTTCGAGGTAAACGCAACTTCTCCACGAGGTAGGGGGTAGTGTATAGAGGGTCTTTGGTGTCGGGGTGTTGGTTGCAAGGGCCATACCCCATCTTTGACGGCGGGGGGTTGTAGACCTACGCCCAATAGTTTGGAACTTTTATCAGCTCTTCAGCTACCTATGAATACCGATTAATATTATAAGATGGGAACATTTTTCTTTTGTTCGCGGCGGTTATTGGTATCATACAATCTGAAAGGGATAGGAGTCATAGGAGATAGATGTGAAAAAACAGCTGATTTGTAGCGAAATTGCTATCCTGAGGTATCGGTTGTAAATGTATTAGCTTTATAATTTAGCACGTGGGTAGCCGTAAGGTACAGAGTCATAGGCATCTATTCGTTTACGTTTGAGAAAGTTGGTTCTGAAAATTTTTGTTACTTTCTTGGTAACGATGGTATGATCTGCGGTTCTCAGAATATTTTTGGTGGTTATGTATTCGGGATCAGCCTCATTTAGGACCATATCTCTTAAGGTGTTGAAGTTTACCTGGTTAATGGTGTTGTAATTCAGCGTTATACCTTTAATTTTGATAATGTGTAGGCGTTTATTCTGCTTGGTAGAGTAAACCCTATACGCGTATAACTTAGGCCCTCCACTTACAAAATCTGTAATGTAGCTACCCTCGCCGTACTCAGTTAGTTCATCAGTCATCTCACCCAGAAAACTACCTATGGGCACCTCGTAGTCTGCGTCTGGGCGGGAAATATATATAACACTATCTGTGTCATGGTATAACACCCTATTATCTAGTTTTTCCAGGTAACTATATAGTTTGAGCCGTGCTTGTGCTGTCGTATAAGCGGCTAGAACCACGTTAACTGTAGGTAGGATATCGTAAGCTTCGTGCTTGTACTGCCAATTAACCAGTAGTGTATCCTCGTTCACGGGGTAAATGCTGTTTACCTCTATGAAAGGCCGCGATAGAATATCAAAGAACTCGGCGGAGTTGGTTACGATGGACGTTTTACCCTGATTTTCCCTTTGTCCTAACTTACCCCAAAAACTGGTAATGACAGACTTGCCAATCTGGCGACAGCCTGGGTTAGTATCTATTTCTTCGGGGAAGAGAGTTACACCCTCTCTTTTCAAGTAGTCAGCAATGTACGCATCTTTATCGCTGGAGGTAACGCAGCCTACAGGCCACCCCGACGCCTGCTGTTTTATTTTCAGGAAGGCAGAGATGTATTCTGAAAATAGCCCTCCTGACTTTTGTTCGGGGTTATATCTCTCAACTTGGTATTTCCACACTTCGTAAATCTCCAGCATTTCGTAACCCTTTTCTAGGGCCTTTAATATCTCGTCCATTACCCACGTACCTGCGATAGAGCGCTCTTCCTCGTTATGATGACATTCACCCTGATTCATCTGTTTGCCGCAGGTACGGCAGAGCACAAACATAAGCTTGTTGTTCATCTTGGTGGGCAGTACGGGGTGGTAGAGGTCTGAGGGAGGGAGAACCTTACACTTTATAATGCCGTGTGTTATTAAGTGTATTCACTTCTGGTATAACAAGTTGATATTGGGCCCTTCTGCACCCCCCTTGAATATCAGGTCCCTGCCTTTAGAACCATATTTGTACACAACAATCTTGTAATTCTTCAAATGCTGTTGAAATATTTGAAGTTCCCGGATGCCACAGCCTTCTTCAGGTATAGTCACGCCAGCACCCTGCATCAGTTCGAGAGCTCTCCGGGTCTGCAGCTTTCCGACGTCGCGTCGCACCTTGGTCTGGTCGGGGTCCTTGGTAATGCGGGCCATAGCCACCACTAGGGCGCGAGGTAGGCGCATGTTATCTTTATTCTTAATGACGATGATGCCGTCGCGTCGTGCTGATTCGTCGTCATAAGTATTATATCGGCGTCTTCTGCCATTTCCTTTACCGGCGGGCATCTTAACTGACGTGGCACTAAGACAGAAGGTCTCGGTGTCGAGCCCCGTGGAGTTTGACTGATAAATGTTGGTGATGACGCTCCACACATCATCGAATGTTATCTCGGAAGCGGGTTTAAAACTAATCCATCCTTCTCCTCGACTAAATTCTTTAGAACAAAAAGTGAATCCAACTTGATCCGTAGCCTCTGTATCAGTTACAGCACGCTCAACTATCTGTTCTAGAGCCTGTTTCGCCCATTTAATAGGGTCTACGTGTTCCGGAGCAGGCAAAAGTTTAAACTCTAAAGTTCTGCCCGTTAAATTAAATTTACGCACTTTCTTAATGGTGTCTTTGACAATTAAATATTTTTCCATTATTGAACAATAGAAACAATTTAAAACGTAGCGATACGAAAGATTTATACTCTCACGCCTTATCACTTAGGAAGTACAAGTGATAATGAGCAGCGTGACGGTGTGCTTATCTTTTATACCTTCAGGCACGTCACCACAGCTGCACACGTCACCACTGCTGCACGCGTCACCACTGCTGCACACGACACCATTGTTGCACACGTCACCACCGTAGCACGCGTCACCGCTGTTACGCACGACACTTCTGTTGCACACGTCACCACCGTAGCACACGTCACCACTGCTGCGCACGACACCATTGTTGCGCACGTCACCACCGTAGCACGCGGCACCACAGCGTCTGTATCTTCTACCCGCGCGTAATCAAATAGGAAAGTTTTGCACTCATTCAACCACAAGTAGTTTAAAACTTTTTGCTATCAGCTACCTGTGAATGCCTTTTTAGTTGCTGTCGTGTTGTGTATCAAAAGAGGCAATTTTTCTAAACATAAGAAAGTGAGTCCCGCCAACATTTTTCTTTGTTCGCGGGTTGGTGGCATGCTTGCCCTATATATGGTAGAAAGCACTCACTCCCTTTTCGCTCTATTCACTTTGAAATTCTCTCTCGATAATCATCAAATTTTGATATACAACAGGGTATCAATAAAACATACATAAATTACAACTTTTTATTTATATCATTAAAATTTAAATTGGGACAGGTTTAAAATAAGATATTCTTGAACAGGTTACAGCCTTGTACGCAGCCTTGTGCAGCTCTCGGACAGCTTGTTGGCATGCTCTTCTAATTATACTTCAGCAGGTTGATTTTCCAGGACGTACCGCCGGGGAGGTTCCTTGTATATCTTCGGCGTAATAGCTGCTAATTTCGGGGTTTTCTTGCACTCTATACATTAAGGCTTGATTATCGTGCCAGTGTTTGAATTCACGAAATATTGCTAGATTATGATAAGGCTTTGAACTCTGAAGATATTCAGCAATTTCCAGATATATATGTACACCTGTTGTCTGTTACTGGGCAACAAACTGGGGGAAATCGCTCGTTTGTTGTTGATAATATTACAACAACCCCTTAGAGCTTTTATTTCACAGCCGGTGATACAATCTTCGACCCTCACCACCGACATAGTTTAAAGCAATATCCCCATGTTCTTATTAACGACGATAATCCATAAAGACCAGTATTGGTCCTGGGTCTGTTTAAAACAGACGTCTCACATTTTGAGGTTATCTAACAACTCGCCCAAACACTGAGGCGAAGAAGAATACTATTTTTGCATATTGATATTAACGAAAATCGCCAACGAAAAAACAGACTATGAAATGCCCATACGTCTGTTATCGTTTTATAGTAAGTCGTTGTTCATATCGAATGTATCCCGCTTCCCAAGGATTGTCAATTATTTATGTTTGATTGACCGCAAATGCTTCTTGTCGCTTTCCGACGTACCCTGTTCGGGCTTGCATTTTCCCCGCTGCCGACACATATGGAATGTTACTGGGAATTACTAGCCTTACATATAATTAAAACTTGAGTCTAGTATCGTGCGGGGGCGTAATTGTCTTTTAGTAAGCTGTTCACGCTACACATTACCATATTAGTTCCATTGCCCGTAAAGTATTTATATATACGGAATAATCCTGTCCTAAATGCACGCATATTTTTATTGCATCGACTAAATCATTAGGATCAGTATTGTCATCCCAGGCAAGAACCGCGTCTTTTATATTATATTGATTCATATTGGGGCTTTCAGGCCGATAAATATATTGTCTGATAGGCTGCTGATATTTATTTATATCCGCAGACGCACTTTCAGACCAATTTTTTCTATTGGTTTGTTCGCTGCAACTGCTACCATCTTTCTGCGGGTGATATTTTTAAACATCGTTAAGGTTTCGTGCCTCATTGGTTTTTGTTTCGTATGGAATTTTATCATTTGGCCGATGAATGTTTTTGCTGTGAAAATTTAGGTTGTCTCTTCTTGTAAATTTCTTGCCACACAAATTGCATGGGAATAAAACAGCTTTGTGTTTGATAGCGTGGCGACTAAGTGTACTTCTATGTGAGAAAGTTTGTGAACAAATGTTGCATACATACATGTTTACGCTTTGAATAGCAAACGGTAAATGGGTGTGTACTTGGGGCGTATACTCTTAAATACTTTAGCTAACCATGGCTCAAAATAAGGCTAACATTAAGGCTAATAAGACTAACCGTCACGTAAATAAGGCTAACCGTCACGTAAATAAGGCTAACCGTCACGTAAATAAGGCTAACCGTCACTCAAATAAGGCTAACGGTCACGTTACATAAGGCTAACGGTGACGTAAATAAGACTAACTTCGACGTAAATAAGGCTAACCACCACGTAAATAAGGCTAACCGTGACGTAAATAAGGCTAACCGCCACGCAAAATAAGACTAACCATGGCTCAAAATAAGGCTAACTGTCACGTAAAATAAGGCTAACTGGCACGTAAATAAGTGCCACAATAATACTAGTTGGTCTGCAATAAGCCCTTATCTTGGGCGCGCAATAGTTCGGCGCACAATCCTATATCCTACTCGCTAACATTTTATAACATTTAGTATCTGTTGCCATGTCGTGCGAATTTAGCGTTCAAATTTACGTTGACCCCAACATATTTGCCAGGGGAACATATTGAATTTTACTGACATTGTTGTAGTGCAGCCCAGCGAAAGTGCAATATTTGTGAATTTTGTGGTGTCAGACAGGTACTTTTTTCTCAACCCTTTCGTGTAGAGAAGTGTGGCGGGGGTGCTCTGCTACAGATTGAGCTTTTTTGGCTCTGCTCAGAACATATCTTATTTAGATCGCGTCGTGCTGGCCCCTGACCGAGCTCTTACAATCGTTGCTCTTGTATCGATATCCTAGGCGTTTGTTCTTACGCCTTTGAAACAACTATCAAAGTATCATTCTTCTAGATTGGTGTCGTGATAAATAGGTGAATTTTTGCATTGCAGTATTTAAATTTCTCCAGAGCCCTATCGGCCTTTTGCAGCTTAAACTACCCACATACATTTTTCTCATAGAGTGCCTCTTTTTAGATCCAAAGAGGGCTCCTCCCCACACACAGATGATCTCCTAGACCTATTACCAAACTCCCCTGCTGAATTAGTTCTAGAAGGTATGTGTGTGTGCTTACTAAAACTACTACCTCAACCTCTGGCAGCTCGTACACACACGCACATACTGGGATTTTTTCTCACTAAATACTTCTCACAGGTTTTGCCTCCCATACACCTAAGGTGTGGGTCTGAAGGTGTTCCACCCCGTCACTAATGCTTATCGACCGCCCTGAAGTTAGCGCGCGCTGGCTGGGCTGAGGCCATACCCCGGTGATAATACAGAACGAATGCTTATCGCTGCTTACGGTACCTAGTGGTAAGTTAATCATTTTTATTCGTATTTTTTAACAACGGCTGGGGCCAGAAGTTTTTAATCAGCCGTCAGAGTGCGTTTCTAAATATGTTTTGTTACAGGTTTAAATCGACACCATCGAGTATTTCGGCAAGAAGCCCTTCGATTTTATCATCAGAACAACTCATTACAAATTACTACTTAGGAGGATAATGATAGCATTTAAATATGAAGAAGGGTCTGATGTACAGTTAATTTTGACGTGGGTTGTGTTGAAGGATGTGTATCAATTGTAAGTTTTTGAATTGTTCTTTGCTTAGGCCAGGACCTATAGATTTAAGCCTCCAAAATATAAATGTGTAAATATTTCTGCACTCTTTAAGACCGATCAGTACTCTTTATCGTTTGAGCATGGAACTACGCCTTGTGGTCGTCTGGCAGTTCTATTTTCGAAGCTGTTGAGGTTTCGCGGGCTATCTGAACAGTCAATGGTAGAAATATAAAGGTTGAGGCGCTGCGTGTTTTTCATGGGTAATCAGTTGTGGGGACCGAGCTATCTTGGTGGTGTTTTACGGATGCGTAATGTGGTCGGAGATACGCGCGTCCTGTTTTTTTGCAAAGCCACGGCTGCCGGAAGTTCCAGAGTTTGAAAAACAGGGTGACACAAATATTTTCTGGCGTCGAATCGACGTTGGGGGCGGCAAACAGGGTGACAGAAATATTGGGTTACAATTCTGCGACGAATCGGCGCGGTGGGGCCGGTATTGCAGATCGGCGGCTGAATCGGCGCGGTGGGGCCGGTGATGCAGATCGAATGCGGCGGCTGAATCGGCGCGGTGTGGCCGGTATTGCAGATCGAAAACTTACCGACCTGGCGGCTGTCTGCCTGGGCTGGCCTAATACCTACTCGTTAAGTTCTTGGAAAAATTTTATTCTGCCCCAGAGGAATATTCTGACTTTGTTCCAGATATGTATGAGAATTTAGAAGAAAATAATTTAGAAGTAAGTCTACAACCCCTAGATAATGTAAAAATCAATCTGAAAATGGAAATGACGTTTGAGAAAATGAAGATGATGAACAGAATGTGAATCGAGGACCAGGCAGACCATTAGTGAGGTGCGGAAACAGGGGAAAACTCAAAAAGGTGTATAACATACCTCAAAACCCTGTAGCGGATTTCGTCGAACAAGCATTTCTATGCAAAATTTCCATGAAGGAAGAAGCACTACGTGGTCCAGACACCGAACAATGGTATGATGCAATGGCAGAGCAAGTTGCGACCGTAATGAAGAAAAACACTTGGACACTGGTCGATTGACCCCTTCATCAGGAAGTCTTAGGAAGCAGGATCGTGCTTTGAAATAAATACAGTGTTATTCAGAACTTATCCCTATTAAAATTTGGGGATGTTCAACATATATGTTTCCATGGGGTAGTGAAAAAAAAATTTTTTTGGCGGCTTCTGAAAACTATTTAAAAATTTTTCATTGCACGCCGCTGGATACTGGTCCACTGTAATGGAGTGACCTTGGGACTGACAATGCAAACTAGCTAGCACGAAAAAAAACGGCGCACCCGGTGCAAAAAAGATTTGCAGCGGTTTTACTTTAAAATAAACTTAAAGATAGATAAATGTGACCAAAGTGACGTGTCTTTAAAATGAATAAAATTTTGTTACACTAATTTTGAAGAATTGCGCTACTTGATTACTAGGTATTAGAAACATGAAATTTATAAAAAATTTGCACATACCTTGTTACAAAAGCTGTTCGAAATAATATTCCTTGACTTGTACACAATTTTGGGCACGCCTTATCCAATTTTATCTCACTAAACCGAATGTTCCTCCTGGTTGCTGATCTTGTAAACGCAAATTATTAAATTGGGGATTTTCAGCATTTTTCTCCAACAACCACTCACAAAACCTAACTCGTAATTAATAATCCACTGGTAACAATCCAAGGAGCTCGGTGGCCGAGCGGTTAAGACGTCTGGTTTTTAATTGTTCTCCGCGGTTGACGACGGTTCGATTCTCACCGTGGTCAACTTTTTCTAATTGCTCCAATATTAAATCTGTGTGTATAAGGCTGGTAGCGTTCTTAATATGCAACTCGTACTACAAAATCACTATAAATGGCTAACAACCTACTGTACACTTTAATTAATAGGGTTTTCCAGGTTTCCCTTATTCTCGTACTAAATCGTAGTTAAAGTTTAACATCGTAAGTCGTTCCTGGGCGCACTCGCGGCCCGCAAAATAATAATATGTCGCTCCCTTTCCCACACAAGTCTGACTTCCGGGCTCATCACTAAGATGAGTATGAGGGATAGAGATATTATTAGATATTATTATTAACTCAGCATTACTGTACTGTACAGGGTGTCCAAAATAAGATCCTCTATCCCCTTATCTCAAAAAGTATAAAAGGTAGAGAAAAAAGTTAACTACGAAAGTTTTTTGTTTTTACCTGAATTTTTCATTTTTATTACTTACTTGAATACAGGTTATTCAGTTTTTCTGATCCAGGCATCAACTTTCTTTTTTTAAATGGTACACCCTATATCCAATTACGTTTTTGAACTCTCCTTAAAATTCTAGGTCGACATTGTTAAGAGTACCCTATACCTATCATTTACCGTTACGAAGATATTAGCATTTAAAGAAAAAAATCTGTAAAAAAACACCTGCTCAAAAAATCTCGGTAAAACAAGTAAGACATCCAAAAAAAAGCTAAATAGGATTTATTTCGTAGACAATTAGACTCAGAAATTACTTCTATGGATCAATATTACTTCAAATCGATTTGACAGTCATCAAACTGTTTGCAAATCTTTTTGTTGGAATGGTTAAAATTACCACTAGTTTGATGATGATTGTGGAGCGGGTAAATATGTTCTGCGCAGACTCCTGACAGTTTGCTGGTAATTTGGCGCTATGTAGGAACAAACCTTTTATGGTTCGTCCGAACGCTGATCAGATAAACCTTTGTGGGACTTAAATAAAATAAACAATTCCCTGGCACGTAATAGTGCTGATGTGTGGTTTTGATTACTGTTTTATACAGGCGAGTCCTTCTCACTAAGTGTCTGGTTTCTTAAGATATTAGTTCTTAGTAGATTAAGTTATCGTAGATTAATTATTCGTAGAGAAACTTAAAACAGACAATGTAGTATACAGGGTAAGCGTCAGGGTGGGTGTAGTAAAGCAATTGTATTATGTAGCATTTTGGGTACTGCTTAAGAGGTTGTGAATGGCCTAGGTTGGGTGCACAAATATGTAAAGTAAATTTTTAATATTGAATCATTTTAAAAATGTATACTGTAGAAATTAAGATATAATGCCTGGTTAGTTTACTTTATGATTTGCCCGAACGCTGACTCTGATAGGCCTCTGTCTGAAGTTTAATAAAATAAAGAAGACCTTGGTACACTAAAATTTAAGAATTAGAATTAATCGGATTTGAATAGTTATAGAGTAACAGTACAGACGTGTGATTTGTTCTGTGTTGTGTTTTCATTGCTGTTTCATATAGGTGAGTCCTTCCTAAGTATCTGGTTGCTTGAAGTATTCGTTTTTTTAGTAGATTAAGAAATTGGGGATTAATTAAGTAGTCGTAGATAAACTTGAAACAAAGAAAGAAGTATAAAGGGTCAGCCTTAGGGCGGTTGGTTACTAGAGCTATTGTTTCGTGTAGTATTTTGGACTGCTTTGACTGGTTGACAAAGGTTGGTAATGGCTTCGGGTTGGATGCACAAATGTGGGGCGAGGAGCGTCTGAATACATCATTACCCCTGAGTTACAGTTGTAGGGATTCAAGTAGGTATCACTCGGACTGCTGTATTCTGGGCCGTGCAACCGGGATAGTGAGCGGGCGAAGGCAATGCAGACCCTGTAGTGATGATAATTTGTATTACCATGTATAACGGAAATTAGTGTAAATTTGAGTTCCAGCCATATATATTCACCTATCCGTTATTTCGTTATCCGCATACCTATTTTATTAGTATTCTAAAAAAGCTAACTTGAACCCGATAAAAATTTATTGTGGGAATTAATAGCCATTACAAGTAAGTAGTTCTCACGATTAGCAAATTAAACACCTGGCGTCTAGACAGCATCCGGTTTGAGAGTATAATGTAATATCTCAAAATATGGTATGCGTTCAGCTGAAGTTGACTAATATCGGAATAAGCAGTCATTTGATTGGTTCAAATCCAGATTAACCCCGACCCTCTCATAAACTATTGAAAGTCAATACTCGGATGCTTTATACATAGTGTGCGTAGTCTTATCAGTTACAATGAAGTGTGAACATTGCGGAAAAGATTTTTTATTACAAACGTAGTCTCGTGCTACATATTCATGTAGCACTAGACTACTGTTCCGTTCTACATAAAAAAAGAAAAAGTGATAATTTACCTTCCACATCTGCAATAAAGAAACAAAAATATCTTCCAGTGATATTAATGAAACAATTCCAGTGGTCTGTGAACATTGTGGCAAATTGTTTTCTTAAAAACACAATCTAGTGCGACATATTCGCGACTGCTGTCCTATCCTATATAGCCATAGAAAAAGGAAAAGTGAAAATGTGCCTTCTACATCTGCTCCAAAGAAACAAAAATATGATGTACCATCTTCCAGTAATGTTAATACAACTCAATACTCTGTGAATGTTGTGGAAAAATATTTTTCAAACCATCCAACGTTCTACGACAATAAAAACTCTTACTGTGTGGGGAATAATGTGGAATTAATGGAATAATGCGGTAATGGGAAGAAAATTGATCGATTAATTGAGAAAAATGTCGGAAATGGGGTTGAAAAAGTTTCAAGTGGGTATCAGATCCTCAGCAGATTTTCGAATATTTTATGAAATATATGACTTCACAGGCCTCTTCATTTGAGGAACGGGACTCTAGATGAGCTTTAAAACAGATGTTTCATGGAGTTGCTTCAAGTGAAGCCAACCCTAGATGCCTAGGCCTACTCCAAGGTGGTCCAACCTCAAGTGAAGTCAACCTTAGGTGAGCAAGACCCATCCAGACCTACCATCGGCCATCCATCCACATTGAAGCAATGGACCAACACGAGAACCACATGCCACCACCAGTACCAAGGAGGGCCAGTGGTACCATGGGAGTTAGCGAAGTGTTATTCAGAAGAGGAGCCGCTGAGTCAACCCCAGCTAGGCCAGCACCCAATCAGGTTGAAGAAGTAGCAGTGACCCTGGCTACAAGCCTGGCTCGAACCCTACAGGATCTCATGAAGCCTACTCTAGCTGCCCTGAAGACATCAATCCAAACATTCTTTGGCTTGGACCAGGAGGATCCCAGGCAGTTCCTCAACCGGATGTTGCAATTCTTCCGGAAGAATGAGATCACCGAGGACGAGGAAAGGACATCCATAGCAGCCAAGCAGCTACGACAGCAACTCTTCCAAACATGGACCAAACAACCGACCACATACACTACCAGGCACCAGGTCATCCGCAACCTTACCCCATGTCCACGAAGGAGATCCTCTACGACCAGGTGGAGAAGCTGTTGCAGAGTGGAGTAATCGAGCCATCTCAGCCGAACTACTCTTCACCTGTCATCGTGGAGCGCCCAGGAAAGAAGCCGAGGTTCTGGGGGTTATTCCCCCACTTTAGCCCCACTTATTCCCCCACTTATTCCCCCACTTATTCCCCCACTTATTCCCCCACTTATTCCCCCACTTATTCCCCCACTTATTCCCCCACTTATTCCCCCACTTATTCCCCCACTTATTCCCCCACTTATTCCCCCACTTATTCCCCCACTTATTCCCCCACTTATTCCCCCACTTATTCCCCCACTTATTCCCCCACTTATTCCCCCACTTATTCCCCCACTTATTCCCCCACTTATTCCCCCACTTATTCCCCCACTTATTCCCCCACTTATTCCCCCACTTATTCCCCCACTTATTCCCCCACTTATTCCCCCACTTATTCCCCCACTTATTCCCCCACTTATTCCCCCACTTATTCCCCCACTTATTCCCCCACTTATTCCCCCACTTATTCCCCCACTTATTCCCCCACTTATTCCCCCACTTATTCCCCCACTTATTCCCCCACTTATTCCCCCACTTATTCCCCCACTTATTCCCCCACTTATTCCCCCACTTATTCCCCCACTTATTCCCCCACTTATTCCCCCACTTATTCCCCCACTTATTCCCCCACTTATTCCCCCACTTATTCCCCCACTTATTCCCCCACTTTAACCCCCACTTTAACCCCCACTTATACCCCCACTTATTCCCCCACTTATTCCCCCACTTATTCCCCCACTTATTCCCCCACTTTAACCCCCACTTTAACCCCCACTTATACCCCCACTTATTCCCCCACTTATTCCCCCACTTATTCCCCCACTTATTCCCCCACTTTAACCCCCACTTATTCCCCCACTTATTCCCCCACTTATTCCCCCACTTTAACCCCCACTTTAACCCCCACTTTAACCCCCACTTATTCCCCCACTTTAACCCCCACTTTAACCCCCACTTTAACCCCCACTTATTCCCCCACTTTAACCCCCACTTATTCCCCCACTTTAACCCCCACTTTAACCCCCACTTATTCCCCCACTTTAACCCCCACTTTAACCCCCACTTATTCCCCCACTTTAACCCCCACTTTAACCCCCACTTATTCCCCCACTTTAACCCCCACTTTAACCCCCACTTATTCCCCCACTTTAACCCCCACTTTAACCCCCACTTATTCCCCCACTTTAACCCCCACTTATTCCCCCACTTTAACCCCCACTTTAACCCCCACTTATTCCCCCACTTTAACCCCCACTTTAACCCCCACTTATTCCCCCACTTTAACCCCCACTTTAACCCCCACTTATTCCCCCACTTTAACCCCCACTTTAACCCCCACTTATTCCCCCACTTTAACCCCCACTTTAACCCCCACTTATTCCCCCACTTTAACCCCCACTTATTCCCCCACTTTAACCCCCACTTTAACCCCCACTTATTCCCCCACTTTAACCCCCACTTTAACCCCCACTTATTCCCCCACTTTAACCCCCACTTTAACCCCCACTTATTCCCCCACTTTAACCCCCACTTTAACCCCCACTTATTCCCCCACTTATTCCCCCACTTATTCCCCCACTTATTCCCCCACTTTAACCCCCACTTATTCCCCCACTTATTCCCCCACTTTAACCCCCACTTATTCCCCCACTTTAGCCCCCACTTAATAAGTGGGGCAAAAGTAGTCCCCATTTATTCCTCCTCATTCCTCACTTTTTCAGTTACTCCCGCCGTTTACCCGCGCTTGCTTGAATTTCTTCACGTTGACATTCAGAGCACTGGGCAGAAATCACATTGCGTCAACACCCGCTGGGGCCATCGCAATGCTTTGTTTTAATTAGACAGTCGGATTCCCCCGGTCCGTGCCAGTTCTGAGCTGACCGTTGAATGGCGGCCGAAGAGGACACCCGGACGCCCTTGCGGGCGCACCCGGGGCCTCGCAGCAAGACGGTTCCGCGGGAGGCCAAGGCACGGGACCGAGCTCGGATCCATGACGACCGCGAAGGCCGCACTTCACCTCGCCCAGGCCCGGCACGTCAGCCGGGACCCGCTTCCTCGCCAAGCCCGACACGCCCCGATCCTCAGAGCCAATCCTTATCCCGAAGTTACGGATCCAATTTGCCGACTTCCCTTACCTACATTATTCTATCGACTAGAGGCTCTTCACCTTGGAGACCTGCTGCGGATATGGGTACGAACCGGCGCGACGCCTCCACGTGGCCCTCTCCCGGATTTTCAAGGTCCGAGGGGAAGATCCGGACACCGCTGCAACTGCGGTGCTCTTCGCGTTCCAAACCATATCTCCCTGCTAGAGGATTCCATGGAACTCGAACGCTTATGCAGAAAAGAAAACTCTTCCCGGATCTCCCGACGGCGTCTCCGGGTCCTTTTGGGTTGCCCCGACGAACTCTCATACGAGGGCCCGACTTTTTTACGGTTCCGCTGCCGGGTTCCGGAATAGGAACCGGATTCCCTTTCGTCCGATGGGTGTGTACAAACTTATTTATAAAAATAATTTTCATAATATAAACTTACACCGCATCAACATCGGCTTTCGCCTAGGACTTAGGATCGACTGACTCGTGTGCAACGGCTGTTCACACGAAACCCTTCTCCACGTCAGTCCTCCAGGGCCTCGCTGGAGTATTTGCTACTACCACCAAGATCTGCACCGACGGCGGCTCCAGACGGCCTCACGGCCAGCCCTTCTGCGCTCACCGCCGCGACCCTCCTACTCGTCAGGGCTTCATGGCCGCAACTAAGACGACCGCACATGCCTCTGACGGCCGAGTATAAGCACGACGCTTCAGCGCCATCCATTTTCAGGGCTAGTAACTTCGGCAGGTGAGTTGTTACACACTCCTTGGCGGATTCCGACTTCCATGGCCACCGTCCTGCTGTCTTAAGTTACCAACGCCTTTCATGGTATCCCATAAGCGTCGATTTAGGCGCTTTAACTCGGCGTTTGGTTCATCCCACAGCGCCAGTTCTGCTTACCAAAAATGGCCCACTTGGCACTCTGATTCGTGTCTCGCGGCTTCATGAGTTCGAGCAAGCCGGAGATCTCACCCATTTAAAGTTTGAGAATAGGTTGAGGTCGTTTCGACCCCAATGCCTCTAATCATTCGCTTTACCGGATGAAACTCGTGCGCGACGAGCGCCAGCTATCCTGAGGGAAACTTCGGAGGGAACCAGCTACTAGATGGTTCGATTAGTCTTTCGCCCCTATACCCAGTTCCGACGATCGATTTGCACGTCAGAATCGCTACGGACCTCCATCAGGGTTTCCCCTGACTTCGTCCTGACCAGGCATAGTTCACCATCTTTCGGGTCCCAGCGTGTACGCTCTTGGTGCGCCTCTTCTCGCGATGAGAACGAGACGCCCCGGGAGTGCGGAGCGGCCGCACGAAAGTACGAACCGCCCATCCTCCCTCGGTCCGCGCGAGACGGACCTTCACTTTCATTGCGCCTTTAGGTTTAGTTATGTCCCAATGACTCGCGCACATGCTAGACTCCTTGGTCCGTGTTTCAAGACGGGTCCTGAAAGTACCCAAAGCTATAGCGTCGCAGATCGGCGTTTCGTAACGGGGTCTGTCCGAGAACACCGCAGCCAACAGTCGTCCGGAGACAGGACCGGCGCTAGGTCCGATCGCCGTCAAATACCGGACGCGCTTGCCGCGGGTCGGACGCTCACTAAAAGTAGCGGCCCCGCGCCATCTGTATACCGTCGAGCGAGTCGGCCGGGACACCGCGGGTTCGAGCGAAACGCCAGAAGACGTACGCTCGGGCTCCACCGCGGGCCTTAAACCGACACCCAACGGATCGCGACGTCCTACTAGGGGAAAAGTGCACGCGTTCGACGCCGAATCGCAGAACGAAAGGCGCGGACGACGCGTACGCCGTCCGTCGCTCGATCGCTCCGCTTCGACGGTCGAGACGCGAATGAATTTCCCCTTTCGACCTTTCGGGTTTCTCAGGTTTACCCCTGAACGGTTTCACGTACTCTTGAACTCTCTCTTCAAAGTGCTTTTCAACTTTCCCTCACGGTACTTGTTCGCTATCGGTCTCGTGGTCATATTTAGCCTTAGATGGAGTTTACCACCCACTTAGGGCTGCACTCTCAAGCAACCCGACTCTGAGGAGAGATCCTCCCGCGATCGCCAGCGGTCGCTACGGGCCTGGCACCCTCTATGGGCTGTGGCCCCGTTCAAGAAGGACTTGGACGCGCCGGACGACCTCGGGATAAACGGATCCTCCCTAACACCACATTTCCCGGCGCCCGGTATCGGCCGCGGGATTCGGTGCTGGGCTCTTCCCTGTTCGCTCGCAGCTACTGAGGGAATCCTAGTTAGTTTCTTTTCCTCCGCTTAGTAATATGCTTAAATTCAGCGGGTAGTCTCACCTGCTCTGAGGTCGATATAAAAAAATATCGATAGACGAGACAAATCGTCGATCTATTCGGTACGCATCGAACGTGTAGATTACGCTCTCACTGGGCGACACTTTAACGTCTCTGTCGCCGCCTCACGTCTTTTATTATAATCGAACGATCCGACGTCGGTCTTCGTCTCGTACTAAAATATACTAATGAAAGTACTTCGATACGACAAAGTCTCTGACACGACGATCGAACGTAAACGTGTGGCGTTCGACGAGCCGTTAAAGGCGCGTCGTCGTGCGCGTATACGTAACGAATGCGTAGTCGCTTTCGCGTTTCGAGATGTCGCGAGCGCGTCAGCGCCCGCGTTCAACATCCAACTTCGCTCCGACGTTCTCCCGTCAGGTCGTCTTCGTCGTCGTAAAAATAACGACGACAACAACGACGAGCCGCGAAAACCGAGCAGTCTTTGAAATAGATACGACCCTCAGCCAGGAGTGGTCCGGGAACAGTATCCGAGGACCGCAATGTGCGTTCGAAATGTCGATGTTCATGTGTCCTGCAGTTCACAAGTTGACGCGCAATTAGCTGCGTTCTTCATCGACCCACGAGCCAAGTGATTCACCGTTCAGGGTAATCGTTTAAATAATTCGACGAGAGCGACAACTCGCGCGGCGGACCGCGCGTCGTCGCTCTTATATACGTCTACAGACAAATGGCAAGTGATTGAAAAAATTAAAAAAAAAAAGGAGAACTTTGCGCCTCGCGACTTTGTAACGCACGACACATGTACTTACAGACGAGGTGTGCTAGTCGCAGGAGCGCAGTTCTCCTTAAAATTTTGAGATCTATCTGAAGAGGCGCGTGAGCCTCCTCGACGGTCGGGCGAATATCTTTTAACACCGTAGGAAAATACTTTACGTAATCCCTTTCGAAAGAGGAAACTAGAATGCATCGGCCGGCGAACCCTGTTTACATCGAAACATTATCGCTCTACTCCTCGCACTCTGCTATGCGCTCTCTCGTAGGTGCCCGAAAATGTCGTATACCTAAAAATATATAATAGGTCGACCACGTCGAGGTTGTAAAATTTGCAAACGCAAACTTCCTCTCCGAAGATCTGGAGTTCGAGAAACTTTTTGAAAAATGATCGGCCTGGCGCTGCTCGTTCGTCGTTTCGCCTACAACACACACGCACGTACGACTTTGCACATATACGAAATTCGTTAATGCGTCGTCGAGCGTAGTAGAAGCAGCGTCCGAACTTACGCGCGCGCCTGGCTTCGCATCGCCGAGCTAAAACGGGAACGTGATTACTACTAATACCGCTTTCGAGGATTTTCGTACTTCTCGTCCCCGTCTTTGGCCCCCACAGGCAGTTAGTTCGAATATATGTCGGTTCTATATAAATATAGTGTGGCGACACACAGACAAGTTTTGTTGTTTAACAACACTGTAATGATCCTTCCGCAGGTTCACCTACGGAAACCTTGTTACGACTTTTACTTCCTCTAAATGATCAAGTTTGGTCATCTTCCCAGCGACATCGGCGACGCCGAAACGCCACCGCGACCAGTCCGAAGACCTCACTAAATCATTCAATCGGTAGTAGCGACGGGCGGTGTGTACAAAGGGCAGGGACGTAATCAACGCGAGCTTATGACTCGCGCTTACTGGGAATTCCTCGTTCATGGGGAACAATTGCAAGCCCCAATCCCTAGCACGAAGGAGGTTCAGCGGGTTACCCGGGCCGCTCGGCCAGGGAGGACACGCTGATTCCTTCAGTGTAGCGCGCGTGCGGCCCAGAACATCTAAGGGCATCACAGACCTGTTATTGCTCAATCTCGTGCGGCTAAATGCCGCCTGTCCCTCTAAGAAGAATTGTTTGTACGCCGACAGTAAAAACCGCGCGCGGCAAGAGGCCGAAACCTCGAACCGGCGGGCCTTTGGGATGTCGAAATACGCCTAGTTAGCAGGCTAGAGTCTCGTTCGTTATCGGAATTAACCAGACAAATCGCTCCACCAACTAAGAACGGCCATGCACCACCACCCACCGAATCAAGAAAGAGCTCTCAATCTGTCAATCCTTCCGGTGTCCGGGCCTGGTGAGGTTTCCCGTGTTGAGTCAAATTAAGCCGCAGGCTCCACTCCTGGTGGTGCCCTTCCGTCAATTCCTTTAAGTTTCAGCTTTGCAACCATACTTCCCCCGGAACCCAAAAGCTTTGGTTTCCCGGAAGCTGCCCGCCGAGTCATCGGAGGAACGTCGGCGGATCGCTAGCTGGCATCGTTTATGGTTAGAACTAGGGCGGTATCTGATCGCCTTCGAACCTCTAACTTTCGTTCTTGATCAATGAAAGCGTTTTTGGCAAATGCTTTCGCTTCTGTCCGTCTTGCGACGATCCAAGAATTTCACCTCTAACGTCGCAATACGAATGCCCCCATCCGTTCCTATTAATCATTACCTCGGGGTTCCGAAAACCAACAAAATAGAACCGAGGTCCTATTCCATTATTCCATGCACACAGTATTCAGGCGAAGTTTTAGCCTGCTTTAAGCACTCTAATTTGTTCAAAGTAAACGTGCCGGCCCACCTCGACACTCAGTGAAGAGCACCGCGGCGGGATTGAGTTGGGCCGCCCTTGCGAGCTAAGCCCACCGGCAGGACGTCCCGCGGAACGCCAGTTAACACCGCGGACGATGAACCGGCGACGCGGGACACAGATTCGACTACGAGCTTTTTAACCGCAACAACTTTAATATACGCTATTGGAGCTGGAATTACCGCGGCTGCTGGCACCAGACTTGCCCTCCAATTGATCCTCGTTAAAGGGTTTAGAGTGTACTCATTCCGATTACGGGGCCTCGGATGAGTCCCGTATCGTTATTTTTCGTCACTACCTCCCCGTGCCGGGAGTGGGTAATTTGCGCGCCTGCTGCCTTCCTTGGATGTGGTAGCCGTTTCTCAGGCTCCCTCTCCGGAATCGAACCCTGATTCCCCGTTACCCGTTACAACCATGGTAGGCGCAGAACCTACCATCGACAGTTGATAAGGCAGACATTTGAAAGATGCGTCGCCGGTGCGAGACCGTGCGATCAGCGAAAAGTTATTCAGAGTCACCAAGTTGTACGATGACGAGCGAACCCGCCACCGATTGGTTTTGATCTAATAAAAGCGCTCCTTCCGTCTCCGGTCGGAGCTCTGTTTGCATGTATTAGCTCTAGAATTACCACAGTTATCCAAGTAAATGTGGGTACGATCTAAGGAACCATAACTGATTTAATGAGCCTTTCGCGGTTTCACCTTAATTTGGCTTGTACTGAGACATGCATGGCTTAATCTTTGAGACAAGCATATGACTACTGGCAGGATCAACCAGGGAGCTGTTCTATATTTAATAGATCAGTCTCCTTTTCGTCGTCGCCGTCGTCGTCGCTTTCGCGACTACAACGAACAACTACGGAGGAGACAGACGTCTACGCGTGTTGTGTGCGTCGAAACGAAAGATAAACCTTCGCGACGCCACGCTCTTGTCCGTACATATAATCCGTATGATAAATAATTGTAACCGTTTATCGACGGCGGAAAACTACGTTATCTTCGCGTTTCGTATATCGCAGCAGCAGCAGCATAGCAGCAGCAGCAGCGAACCCACGAACAACGCGTTAAACGCAGAGCCGCGCAATGTCGAACGGCGAAAAACTTCGACCATTCTCTCGACCCTTCGCTAGATTGAAAGCGACACGGTGTTCTCGAAAAGTAGTCGTTCCGTGGTAAATTTTAAAAATAATGATAATAATAAAATTATTACATTATTCAAAATATTCTCGCTCGGACAGAGGAGAGTCGTCGCAAATTTTCATACTAAAAACGAGAGCCAACGTGCCGGCAGCGGCGAATGGACACAATTTACGACGATAGTCGTGCATTTGTCATCGCTACCGCGAAGCAGCGTCGGCATCTATGTTTTTGTAATTTTGGGTGATCGCATATGGACCGCAAACGCTAAGCGCACGCTAAATCCGCGATCTCGCTGTTGGGTGTTTTCGAACGTAAACTAAAAATTAACTTACGTCCTATCGTGGCCTGAAGTTTTCACACTTGCGTGGGCAAGGTCCGTCACGACGACGTCGACACATAATATAAAATAATGAACGACGCCGAAGGAAGACCGCCTCGTCCGCAACAACTGGGCAAAAGCAAATACAGAACTAACCGACACACGTACGATGTATGTGCGCCGCAGCGCTGCATTGCTCCTCACGACGGGAGAGTATCCGACTCCGGCTGTTGGCCGAGCAGACTGCTCTCCACATATATGTGCAAGTGACACGGCTTCGTGCTCGGTTCTTCTGAAAGTCGCTTGCGACCTATAGTCATCCTGGAATATCGGCGTTTTCTTTAGAAAAGTAACGCTCCCGCGACCCCGATACATTTGTGAATAAAATATATTTTAAAGCGAAATAGGGCATTACAAACGACAGTATTTGGAGTAGTATACGATTTTGTTGAAAGATGAAAATAAATTTTAATTCTTTACCAATAACGACGCCTCGATTTTAAAAGGTTTAGTAAAATATGACTTTCCTCCTCTCCGTCGATAGACGTAAAAAGACGACTGTGGACGCTCTCTGGTAAATTGTAGTAGTCGTCCGAACTGTGTAATGTGAAGTACCGCTGCGCGGAGGCTTCCCGTGGATCGTGTCAAGAACATTAGTATAATTGTACATGGGCGTTTGTGTGATTTTTAAAATTTTCGGCGGGTGAGTGCAAGAAGACGAAAATCAGTAATTAATAAGTTTGAGAACGCATCCGAATCGCCCGATATGTCGCAGAAGGACGCGGACGCTGAACGTGGATCGTGTCAAGAACATTAATATAATTGTACATGGGCGTTTGTGCGATTTTTAAAATTTTCGGCGGGTGAGTGCAACAAGACGAAAATCAGTAATTAATAAGTTTGAGAACGCATCCGAATCGCCCGATATGTCGCAGAAGGACGCGGACGCTGGACGCGGATCGTCTCGAAAACATTAGTAAAATTGAACATGGGCCTCTGTGTGATTTTTACAATTTTCGATGGGTGAGTGCAACAAGACGAAAATGAGTAATTAATAAGTTTGAGAACGCATCCGAATCGCCCGATATGTCGCAGAAGGACGCGGACGCTGAACGTGGATCGTGTCAAGAACATTAGTATAATTGTACATGGGCGTTTGTGTGATTTTTAAAATTTTCGGCGGGTGAGTGCAACAAGACGAAAATCAGTAATTAATAAGTTTGAGAACGCATCCGAATCGCCCGATATGTCGCAGAAGGACGCGGACGCTGAACGTGGATCGTGTCAAGAACATTAGTATAATTGTACATGGGCGTTTGTGTGATTTTTAAAATTTTCGGCGGGTGAGTGCAAGAAGACGAAAATCAGTAATTAATAAGTTTGAGAACGCATCCGAATCGCCCGATATGTCGCAGAAGGACGCGGACGCTGAACGTGGATCGTGTCAAGAACATTAGTATAATTGTACATGGGCGTTTGTGCGATTTTTAAAATTTTCGGCGGGTGAGTGCAACAAGACGAAAATCAGTAATTAATAAGTTTGAGAACGCATCCGAATCGCCCGATATGTCGCAGAAGGACGCGGACGCTGGACGCGGATCGTCTCGAAAACATTAGTAAAATTGAACATGGGCCTCTGTGTGATTTTTACAATTTTCGATGGGTGAGTGCAACAAGACGAAAATGAGTAATTAATAAGTTTGAGAACGCATCCGAATCGCCCGATATGTCGCAGAAGGACGCGGACGCTGAACGTGGATCGTGTCAAGAACATTAGTATAATTGTACATGGGCGTTTGTGTGATTTTTAAAATTTTCGGCGGGTGAGTGCAACAAGACGAAAATCAGTAATTAATAAGTTTGAGAACGCATCCGAATCGCCCGATATGTCGCAGAAGGACGCGGACGCTGAACGTGGATCGTGTCAAGAACATTAGTATAATTGTACATGGGCGTTTGTGTGATTTTTAAAATTTTCGGCGGGTGAGTGCAACAAGACGAAAATCAGTAATTAATAAGTTTGAGAACGCATCCGAATCGCCCGATATGTCGCAGAAGGACGCGGACGCTGAACGTGGATCGTGTCAAGAACATTAGTATAATTGTACATGGGCGTTTGTGTGATTTTTAAAATTTTCGGCGGGTGAGTGCAACAAGACGAAAATCAGTAATTAATAAGTTTGACAACGCATCCGAATCGCCCGATATGTCGCAGAAGGACGCGGACGCTGGACGCGGATCGTCTCGAAAACATTAGTAAAATTGAACATGGGCCTCTGTGTGATTTTTACAATTTTCGATGGGTGGCTGTGCAAGACGATCGTAGTTAGACATCGAAAAGTTGGAGAACGTATTCGAATCGCTCCATATGTCGTACAGCGATGCAGAGGATGAACGCGGATCGTGTCAGAAACATTAGTAAAATTTTTTCAACATGGGCCACGTTGTAATTGTTATAATTTTGTACGACAGATGTTGTTAGTCGATTGGAGGCAGTTGTTAATAAGGTTTTGTACATTAGTACAAAAAAAAATTTCATAATTTTTTCATTTAGGTTATTTTAGGTTAGGGATGGTTTATTGTTATTTGTTTACTTAAAATTTTTCTTCTGCTTTGAATAATTTACAATAATTTGTAATATGTATGCAAAAAATGATTCGATATTACTGGTTTTTATTTGGAAGTTACTGAACCAAATGTTCTCAAATTTGGAGGATGTTTTGAGCATAAAAATAGCTTCAAAATGAGTCCCCATCACTCGACCCTCATTTTCATTTACAAAAATTTGCTATCGCGCGCCCAGCTGTCACTTTGACATTCAGAGCTGTCATTGATGTGTCAAAAAATGCAGAATGTAGTCATATATTATCGTTCAAAATTTCATCACAATTTACCCAGTGGTTAAAAAATTATAGGGGGGGGGGCGGACTTTATGTCCTCACTGTATTGAAAGAGACATAGATATATTATTAGTTATATTAAGTTAGCATAGGATAAGTGGGGAATAAGGTAATAGCCAACCAGTAAAACTCTCTATAGTGAATAAAAGACATGATAGATATATGAATTAAGTAACCAATAATACTAGTAACCGAATATAAAACAATACATATCTGTATTGACTTTTATTGACCATAAAAGAGGATTTGTAGATCAAATAATATTTCTAATAATTGTTAATTAAAGGCTATTTGTCATAATTTTAAAGGTGGATTGATTTAAAATTATAATATTTCCTTGTAAATAATTTAAATAGATTACAAAACACTTTTCAGAACTCCTTGAGAATAGAATCTCAGCTCTACCGTATGAGTTGGAAAAAGATCAAATAAGGTAAAAATTTATATAAAATTAAATATTTAGGGATATTTGATATATATATATATATATATATATATATATATATATATATATATATATATATATATATATATATACCTATATAAATAAACACTTATTGACATAACATTATATACACAAAACATTTATACATAATAAATATCTAACAACGTAAAAGGGTATATAATAATATGTATGTGTATATATTCATATTCGTTGTTATGTAATATTACAACTAGAATCGTGTTACGTCAAGTGGAACATGTGAAATGCAGTAATAATTGATATAGGTGAGGGTTGTCAGTCATTTAGAGACGTAAATGGAACTACATATATGTTATGGGGGAGGGGGAGGGTGATTGATTACCAATGGCGTGTAACGATTTTCTTTTTTGTAAAGATTTTTGTGGTTCTGAAAAGAACCGTTTTTATTTATTGTAGAGGTGTTGTCGTCCTGAAAGAGGGAAGTAAGATTTAAAGCTTGCGAATATTTTAAGCTCGTTCGCCTCTTATCCGTCTTGCTAATTGAATATCTTTCGGCATGATTGTAACACGTTTGGCGTGAATGGCGCATAAATTAGTATCTTCGAAGAGACCTACGAGATACGCCTCGCTGGCTTCCTGAAGGGCCATAACTGCTGAACTTTGAAAACGCAAGTCGGTCTTGAAATCCTGTGCGATTTCTCTTACCAAACGTTGGAAAGGTAATTTACGTATCAACAGTTCTGTACTTTTTTGATAACGACGGATTTCTCTTAAAGCGACGGTACCTGGCCTATAACGATGAGGTTTCTTAACTCCGCCTGTCGCCGGAGCACTCTTACGTGCAGCTTTAGTGGCCAATTGCTTACGTGGTGCCTTGCCGCCTGTAGACTTACGAGCCGTTTGCTTTGTACGAGCCATGTCGGTAAAATAATAGCGATGAGATAGACGAGATTATAAATAAACTACGCGCGTGTATACCCAACGGCAGTTCAAGAACTAATAAACGAAGCAATGAATTTGAACGTTCTTATATAGTTGTGCCGC
The DNA here is from genome assembly GCA_963924545.1 of Pogonocherus hispidulus. Classification (NCBI taxonomy): domain Eukaryota; kingdom Metazoa; phylum Arthropoda; class Insecta; order Coleoptera; family Cerambycidae; genus Pogonocherus; species Pogonocherus hispidulus. Next base: position 51,876,999 of record OZ004699.1, read on the forward strand.
GTACCGTCGAACGATTGGATTGGTCAGATTAAGGTCGGTAGGCGGAGCTTGTATATGCTATATAAGAAACCGAAAATTCTGGGATCGACACAGTTCTCCGTTATACTTCCACAGATAAACGACGTGTCTGTTTGTGTGTGTTTTCTATTTGTCTGTTTCTTATTGTTCTTGTACTAGTGTTTGAGAAAATGACGGGACGCGGTAAAGGAGGTAAAGGATTGGGCAAAGGAGGCGCCAAGCGTCATCGAAAGGTGTTGCGTGACAATATCCAGGGTATTACGAAACCCGCAATTAGAAGATTGGCACGCAGAGGTGGAGTGAAACGTATTTCCGGTCTCATATACGAGGAAACTCGTGGAGTCTTGAAAGTTTTTCTAGAAAACGTTATTCGAGATGCTGTGACGTACACTGAACACGCCAAAAGAAAAACCGTGACCGCCATGGATGTTGTGTACGCTTTGAAACGTCAAGGTCGGACCTTATACGGTTTCGGGGGTTAATTGAAGTTAAATAGGACGGCTGCAGGCGACGCAGGACCCAACGAAATTATAAAAAAACGGTTCTTTTCAGAACCACAATTTTTTTTTGAAACAAAGAATTTCGTAAATGTGTTTATTCCATAATGGTTAAGTGTATAGCGCGAATTTGTCTGTCTGTCTGTCTGTCTGTCTGTCTGTCTGTCTGTCTGTCTGTCTGTCTGTCTGTCTGTCTGTCTGACTGTCTGACTGTCTGTCTGTGTGACTGTGCTTGTGAGAGAAAAGAAATTAAGAAAATTGTGAAATAGAAAGAATATAAATGAAATATAAAATTTAAATGTGCGTATTACAATTGTTTTTTAATCAAGCGAATTGTAGATATTGTTTATTCATAATTTGAAATAGTTAAAGGAAAATATTAAAAACTTCTTTTCACGTCTGCTTTAGGACCAGTACGTAGATTGACTATTGCTTGGAATTAGTTTTATATGACATAAATAGAATGTTTTCGAAAGGAGATGTAGTTTCTTTGTAAGTTGTAACGTATTTAATTAACCACACTGTTGATAATCCAAATGAAGCTCAGAAATGTTGTTGAAATTGGGAACGTGGATTCCATTTCTGACATTATAATTGTGCTAAACGTAGCGGGTGGAACGAAAGACGTAGGTAGATGTTAGTGATAAGTCGAAAAAGCTGGATTTTCTGCATTTCAGAATGGAGAAGGCTGGGCTTGTATGTATGGCTAATAAAAGACATTTATTAAAATGTTAGTTACATTTGTGAAATAAAAATGTGTCGCAATTGTATTTTATATTTAAAAATGCCTCTGTTGTATATCGACTGTCTACATGGAAACCTATTTATATATTTATTTTGTCAGAATTGATCTTATTTTTTAATGTAACGTGGTAAGCTATATATTTTCACATACATTCGGTAATAATTTATGTAAATACATGCTCTTAATTTCACTGTAATGGGTGTTATGCAACGACTTTCTTTTTTCGAAAAATGTTTGTGGCCCTGAGAAGGGCCGATAATGGAAGGTGTTAGTATATTTACTGTTGATTGGTTTAAGGCTTCTTTTCGGTCTTCTTGGGCAAGAGGACTGCCTGTATATTTGGTAGGACACCGCCCTGCGCGATGGTAACTCCGGAGAGGAGTTTGTTCAATTCTTCGTCGTTTCTAATAGCTAATTGTAAATGACGGGGGATGATGCGCGTTTTCTTATTGTCGCGCGCCGCGTTTCCGGCCAATTCCAAAACTTCTGCGGCCAGATATTCCATAACGGCCGCTAAATACACCGGCGCTCCAGCGCCCACTCTTTCGGCGTAATTACCCTTCCTAAGGAGCCTGTGAATACGGCCCACTGGAAATTGCAAACCGGCACGACTTGACCTAGACTTTGCTTTTCCCTTCACTTTTCCTCCTTTACCACGACCGGACATCTTGATAGATTAACAAAACTCGATTATGTTGATATATTTCAAAAATGAACGTAGAGAGTGCCTCCTCTCTGTACGAAATATCGGAATACAATATGATTTCGGAGTCGACGAGTCTGCCTCTTATAGTACTCGGTCGACCAATCAGGGGCCCCGCTTCTATTCATTTCGCTTGGGGCGTGGCCTAAGTCTACAGCGGTCGGGTAGTATAAATAGCAGATCGCCGTGACTCCTTTATTTCATTTCTGTCAAGAAGTCGTGGCGGTGCTCCGTAATATCGGCGATTTCGTGATTTTGTTATTTGTGTACGTGTGAGAATAAGATAAAATGCCACCTAAAGCTAGCGGAAAGGCCGCGAAAAAAGCAGGAAAGGCTCAGAAAAATATTTCAAAGACCGATAAAAAAAAGAAGCGCAGGAGGAAGGAAAGTTATGCCATTTACATTTATAAGGTTCTGAAACAAGTTCATCCCGATACTGGAATATCCAGCAAAGCCATGAGTATCATGAACAGTTTTGTAAACGATATTTTTGAACGCATAGCTGCCGAAGCCTCTCGACTGGCTCATTATAATAAGCGTTCTACTATTACAAGTAGAGAAATTCAAACTGCTGTCCGATTGCTGCTTCCTGGCGAACTAGCCAAGCACGCGGTTAGCGAGGGAACTAAAGCCGTCACTAAGTATACCAGTTCAAAATAAATTTCATCGAAGTACTAAATCCAGCGAGATTTAAACAAAACGGTTCTTTTCAGAACCACAAAAATTTAGAAATAAGGAAAGTCGTAATGTGTTCAATGTATCTTCAATATACTGTTGTACAATTACCTTTGTAGATAGGGAATTGAGATCGAGATTGATATTTACCTACGCTGAAAAAGGATGATAGTAAAAAAATTGAGCTAATCTTTGTCAATGTATTTTCCATAGGTATAACCGAGTGACTTAATTATAATTTTATGGTTAGTACCTATAACAATAAATGTCTATAAAGATTATACGTCAACCGTAAATTTTAAAGTAATTTTATATATGTGTGCGTAGTAAAGTAAGGCCTGTCTGCGAAAATTTGGGTGTAATTTGTCAATAGATTTTTGTTTGTTTGTAGAGTTGATGAAAATTTGTGGCACTTATGTAATTATCGCGTAC
>OZ004699.1:51880268-51885268 GCA_963924545.1 Pogonocherus hispidulus
CACTGTAATGGGTGTTATGCAACGACTTTCTTTTTTCGAAAAATGTTTGTGGCCCTGAGAAGGGCCGATAATGGAAGGTGTTAGTATATTTACTGTTGATTGGTTTAAGGCTTCTTTTCGGTCTTCTTGGGCAAGAGGACTGCCTGTATATTTGGTAGGACACCGCCCTGCGCGATGGTAACTCCGGAGAGGAGTTTGTTCAATTCTTCGTCGTTTCTAATAGCTAATTGTAAATGACGGGGGATGATGCGCGTTTTCTTATTGTCGCGCGCCGCGTTTCCGGCCAATTCCAAAACTTCTGCGGCCAGATATTCCATAACGGCCGCTAAATACACCGGCGCTCCAGCGCCCACTCTTTCGGCGTAATTACCCTTCCTAAGGAGCCTGTGAATACGGCCCACTGGAAATTGCAAACCGGCACGACTTGACCTAGACTTTGCTTTTCCCTTCACTTTTCCTCCTTTACCACGACCGGACATCTTGATAGATTAACAAAACTCGATTATGTTGATATATTTCAAAAATGAACGTAGAGAGTGCCTCCTCTCTGTACGAAATATCGGAATACAATATGATTTCGGAGTCGACGAGTCTGCCTCTTATAGTACTCGGTCGACCAATCAGGGGCCCCGCTTCTATTCATTTCGCTTGGGGCGTGGCCTAAGTCTACAGCGGTCGGGTAGTATAAATAGCAGATCGCCGTGACTCCTTTATTTCATTTCTGTCAAGAAGTCGTGGCGGTGCTCCGTAATATCGGCGATTTCGTGATTTTGTTATTTGTGTACGTGTGAGAATAAGATAAAATGCCACCTAAAGCTAGCGGAAAGGCCGCGAAAAAAGCAGGAAAGGCTCAGAAAAATATTTCAAAGACCGATAAAAAAAAGAAGCGCAGGAGGAAGGAAAGTTATGCCATTTACATTTATAAGGTTCTGAAACAAGTTCATCCCGATACTGGAATATCCAGCAAAGCCATGAGTATCATGAACAGTTTTGTAAACGATATTTTTGAACGCATAGCTGCCGAAGCCTCTCGACTGGCTCATTATAATAAGCGTTCTACTATTACAAGTAGAGAAATTCAAACTGCTGTCCGATTGCTGCTTCCTGGCGAACTAGCCAAGCACGCGGTTAGCGAGGGAACTAAAGCCGTCACTAAGTATACCAGTTCAAAATAAATTTCATCGAAGTACTAAATCCAGCGAGATTTAAACAAAACGGTTCTTTTCAGAACCACAAAAATTTAGAAATAAGGAAAGTCGTAATGTGTTCAATGTATCTTCAATATACTGTTGTACAATTACCTTTGTAGATAGGGAATTGAGATCGAGATTGATATTTACCTACGCTGAAAAAGGATGATAGTAAAAAAATTGAGCTAATCTTTGTCAATGTATTTTCCATAGGTATAACCGAGTGACTTAATTATAATTTTATGGTTAGTACCTATAACAATAAATGTCTATAAAGATTATACGTCAACCGTAAATTTTAAAGTAATTTTATATATGTGTGCGTAGTAAAGTAAGGCCTGTCTGCGAAAATTTGGGTGTAATTTGTCAATAGATTTTTGTTTGTTTGTAGAGTTGATGAAAATTTGTGGCACTTATGTAATTATCGCGTACAAGCAAGCGGTACTTCATTATTATTGTTTCTTTGATCGTTTCATAAAAAGTAAACGTATCTATTGGATTGCGCAATGAAATAACTTTATGCAAAATTATTTTTATAATCGATTTAATGTACCTATAATGCTTTTAAAAAGGAAAAATTTGTTTATTTACTCCATATATAAAATATTTAACGGGACTTCATTAATATACGGCAAAAGTATATATTTCTGATTTGTATTAGTAAATAACCGTTCAACGATGGATCGACTGTGATACTGTGTGTGCCGGTTCCACGAGGCTCTCCACTAGATAGTGTTTGCCTCAGGGTGCGGTGTTTTCAATCAAATGTGGGCATCTGTCGCTTTTCTATGTAGAGTAGTGCCGGGATAAGGTGGGTGGGTGGGTTTGAGGGTGGTGGATTATAAATTTTTTATTGTTTATGAAAGGATAGTGGGGGCTGGGATTTGAATTTTACAATTGAATGGTGGTTTGTAAGGGTTGGTATGGCGGTTTTTTTTTTATTTAGGGTAGGATAGTTGTGGGGTCGATTTAGGAGGTTGAACAACTTGTGGTTTATGTGTGGTTTTTTGGATTTTTTATTATTTCGGGTGGGTTGGTATTTGGGTAAGTTTAGGAAAAAAATTTTAAGGGACGATTTATTTGGGGGTGGGTTTTTGTACTGATTTATGTTTTTACTGTTGGAATAGTAAATTACCGACGAGTAATACTATATTTATAGTTTAAAAGTAAATTTTCTATACCATGGTTTACGTATTGTAACGAAATTCTTTAATGAAAAATTTTGTGGCCCTGAAAAGGGCCCTTTGTAAATATCTCATCTTCTTATCGCCGATTTTCGTCTCGTTTACGGACGATGAGGTTCGCGGCGGCCTTACTGGTAAAGCGTCCGTTTACGTGATAGCCGTCGTCACGTTTTAGGTTCACTTCTTCTTTTTTGGAGAAGCGGCTTTCCTCGATTTTGGTGACGACGAAGCTGAACTGGAGGCTGATGCTGGAGATTTGGCCGTTTTAGGCTTTGGAGCTTTCGGTTTCTTGGTTGGACCCGCCTTGTTCGATTTCTTAGCTTTTGATGGAGATTTTTGCTTACCTCCTGCCGTGGCGGCAGACGCCGTAGCTCTTGAGGCCGCAGATTTCTTGTCGACGGTGGATTTCTTTGATTTTGCTGCCACCGCGGCGACTGAAGTTTTCTTTTCTGCTGCCGCTTTCTTCGCTTTTGGTGAAATCTTTTTAGCCGCTACCTTTGCAGCGGAGGATGTCTTATCAGAGGCCGCATTCGCGCCGCGTTTGATTGGGGATTTTTTTGCTTTGGCGGCAGCTGTTTTTCTCTTTTCGGCACTGGAAGGTTTCGCAGTTCCCGATGAAGCGGAGGCCAACTTGAAGGAACCAGAGGCTCCTTTGCCCTTGGTTTGAACGAGGACCCCAGACGCTACGGATCCCTTGAGATACTTCTTTATAAATGGGGCGACTTTTTCAGCGTCCACTTTATAATTTGCAGCAATATATTTTTTTATTGCTTGTAGAGACGAGCCACCGCGTTCTTTTAATCCCTTTATAGCATTGTTCACCATTTCGGATGTCGGAGGGTGAGACGGTTTTGTTCTGGGATTCTTCGCCTTCTTTTCTTTTTTTGCAGGGGACTGCGTTTGAGGAGACGACGAGGACGAAGACGCGCTGCTGCCGCCGCCACCGCCGCCGGACCCCACGACGGATGTTGCAGAGTTTAGATTTTCTGTATCTGCCATCTTGAAATAGAAGAACTACTGTTGAAAATTGGAACGAGAATCGTTGAATGTGAGCGAAGTACACGAAACACGACACTGGTAGTGGAATAAATGATGCGTTCTCTTCATCGAAAATTTTAAAAGTAATTCCAGTCGGACGGGAGACTGATCGCTTTAGATTTCGAGCAACGTGCCAGCGGCCCGGCTTCAATTCTGCAGTCGTCGTGTTCGCATGAACTTCTTTTACTATCCTATGAAGCTTGTAAAGTCGATGTGGTCTAGAAAAATTTCTACAGAATAAAAATAGGGATTCTGAGGTTTTATCAGATAAGTATCGTTTGTCGATAGGCGAGAGATAAGCTTAAAAATGCAGTGTGGAATGTGAAGGTTGTGTGCTTTCGCCCTAATCTTCGGTGTTATCGCAAAAAAAAACCTAAAGATTTACAATAAAACTACGGATTGTGTTTAGAAATCGTTAATTGTGACTATCTAGTATAGGGAAAAAAAATTTGTATGGCACAAAACTTTTGTATTTAGGAAATATTGTTGAAAATAATGGACGATGTCTGTCTGCGAAGCGTTTCTTAGACATTCTGTAACCCTGTCGCTTTTTACATTAATAGTAATCGTAAATTGTTAAAGAAAAATTGATGGGATTAACGAAAGATGCGTAGAGTACCCAAATAATTGTTTAAAGAATAAAAAGCATAGGAAAATGGTTTGCCATAGGGAAAAGGTCTCTTACAAACGTAAGAAAGTGCCGAGTTGAATGAACGAACAAGCATCCTACAAAGGTGCCGTCTTTAAGTTTTACACGATCTACGGAATTTTTGAGTAAAATGAGGCTTCATGCACGCATTATGAAGCAAAAATATGCCGCATAATAAAAGCAACAAGTATTATTATTTGGTCAGTACTTAAGAGAGTCATACTTAGTCCCGCCGTTTACCCGCGCCTGCTTGTGTTGTTTCATGTGGACATTTACAGAGCTTTCAGTCGTTATAAAATATTTCGGGATAGATTATAAAATACGTCGCGTGCGCCCTTTTAAGATTCGTGGTTTTCTACATTATGCACGTTAAAAACGCGAACGAGAAATTTATATGAGGAGGCCACTAAGAGAGCCACAGTTACTCCCGCCATTTACCCGCGCCGGTTTACGTTTCGTCGCGTCGATTCAGTTATGTTAAAATATTGTGGAATAGATTACGTGTACCAATAAAATTTTCTTGGTCTTCTAAAGAGGGTACTATGAAAGCGAATGAGAATATTATGTTATAAGACGAGACGAGATATTTGGGCCGGCACCTTAAGAGAGTCATGCTTACTCCCGCCGTTTACCCGCGCTTGTCCATATCTCATCGCGTTGGCATTAAGACTGTTAAAATATTTCCCAACAGATTACGTGGACCCATAGAATTTTCGCGGTCTTCTAAAGACGGTAATATGAAGACGAATGAGGAATAAATTTTTTACGTGCTTTTATGGAGACAGTGGGTATCTCGTAAATCCATTTATGCGCGGCACTAATTAGACTGCGAGGCATTTGGACACATTAAGAGAGTTATAGTTACTCCCGCCAGTAACCCGCGCCAAGTTTTTTATCGTTCGTCGCGTGGATTTTCACTGTTTTTCGCAATTTTATGAT
>OZ004699.1:51895268-51910268 GCA_963924545.1 Pogonocherus hispidulus
TGCAACAAGACGAAAATCAGTAATTAATAAGTTTGAGAACGCATCCGAATCGCCCGATATGTCGCAGAAGGACGCGGACGCTGGACGCGGATCGTCTCGAAAACATTAGTAAAATTGAACATGGGCCTCTGTGTGATTTTTACAATTTTCGATGGGTGAGTGCAACAAGACGAAAATGAGTAATTAATAAGTTTGAGAACGCATCCGAATCGCCCGATATGTCGCAGAAGGACGCGGACGCTGAACGTGGATCGTGTCAAGAACATTAGTATAATTGTACATGGGCGTTTGTGTGATTTTTAAAATTTTCGGCGGGTGAGTGCAACAAGACGAAAATCAGTAATTAATAAGTTTGAGAACGCATCCGAATCGCCCGATATGTCGCAGAAGGACGCGGACGCTGAACGTGGATCGTGTCAAGAACATTAGTATAATTGTACATGGGCGTTTGTGTGATTTTTAAAATTTTCGGCGGGTGAGTGCAAGAAGACGAAAATCAGTAATTAATAAGTTTGAGAACGCATCCGAATCGCCCGATATGTCGCAGAAGGACGCGGACGCTGAACGTGGATCGTGTCAAGAACATTAGTATAATTGTACATGGGCGTTTGTGCGATTTTTAAAATTTTCGGCGGGTGAGTGCAACAAGACGAAAATCAGTAATTAATAAGTTTGAGAACGCATCCGAATCGCCCGATATGTCGCAGAAGGACGCGGACGCTGGACGCGGATCGTCTCGAAAACATTAGTAAAATTGAACATGGGCCTCTGTGTGATTTTTACAATTTTCGATGGGTGAGTGCAACAAGACGAAAATGAGTAATTAATAAGTTTGAGAACGCATCCGAATCGCCCGATATGTCGCAGAAGGACGCGGACGCTGAACGTGGATCGTGTCAAGAACATTAGTATAATTGTACATGGGCGTTTGTGTGATTTTTAAAATTTTCGGCGGGTGAGTGCAACAAGACGAAAATCAGTAATTAATAAGTTTGAGAACGCATCCGAATCGCCCGATATGTCGCAGAAGGACGCGGACGCTGAACGTGGATCGTGTCAAGAACATTAGTATAATTGTACATGGGCGTTTGTGTGATTTTTAAAATTTTCGGCGGGTGAGTGCAACAAGACGAAAATCAGTAATTAATAAGTTTGAGAACGCATCCGAATCGCCCGATATGTCGCAGAAGGACGCGGACGCTGAACGTGGATCGTGTCAAGAACATTAGTATAATTGTACATGGGCGTTTGTGTGATTTTTAAAATTTTCGGCGGGTGAGTGCAACAAGACGAAAATCAGTAATTAATAAGTTTGACAACGCATCCGAATCGCCCGATATGTCGCAGAAGGACGCGGACGCTGGACGCGGATCGTCTCGAAAACATTAGTAAAATTGAACATGGGCCTCTGTGTGATTTTTACAATTTTCGATGGGTGGCTGTGCAAGACGATCGTAGTTAGACATCGAAAAGTTGGAGAACGTATTCGAATCGCTCCATATGTCGTACAGCGATGCAGAGGATGAACGCGGATCGTGTCAGAAACATTAGTAAAATTTTTTCAACATGGGCCACGTTGTAATTGTTATAATTTTGTACGACAGATGTTGTTAGTCGATTGGAGGCAGTTGTTAATAAGGTTTTGTACATTAGTACAAAAAAAAATTTCATAATTTTTTCATTTAGGTTATTTTAGGTTAGGGATGGTTTATTGTTATTTGTTTACTTAAAATTTTTCTTCTGCTTTGAATAATTTACAATAATTTGTAATATGTATGCAAAAAATGATTCGATATTACTGGTTTTTATTTGGAAGTTACTGAACCAAATGTTCTCAAATTTGGAGGATGTTTTGAGCATAAAAATAGCTTCAAAATGAGTCCCCATCACTCGACCCTCATTTTCATTTACAAAAATTTGCTATCGCGCGCCCAGCTGTCACTTTGACATTCAGAGCTGTCATTGATGTGTCAAAAAATGCAGAATGTAGTCATATATTATCGTTCAAAATTTCATCACAATTTACCCAGTGGTTAAAAAATTATAGGGGGGGGGGCGGACTTTATGTCCTCACTGTATTGAAAGAGACATAGATATATTATTAGTTATATTAAGTTAGCATAGGATAAGTGGGGAATAAGGTAATAGCCAACCAGTAAAACTCTCTATAGTGAATAAAAGACATGATAGATATATGAATTAAGTAACCAATAATACTAGTAACCGAATATAAAACAATACATATCTGTATTGACTTTTATTGACCATAAAAGAGGATTTGTAGATCAAATAATATTTCTAATAATTGTTAATTAAAGGCTATTTGTCATAATTTTAAAGGTGGATTGATTTAAAATTATAATATTTCCTTGTAAATAATTTAAATAGATTACAAAACACTTTTCAGAACTCCTTGAGAATAGAATCTCAGCTCTACCGTATGAGTTGGAAAAAGATCAAATAAGGTAAAAATTTATATAAAATTAAATATTTAGGGATATTTGATATATATATATATATATATATATATATATATATATATATATATATATATATATATATATATATACCTATATAAATAAACACTTATTGACATAACATTATATACACAAAACATTTATACATAATAAATATCTAACAACGTAAAAGGGTATATAATAATATGTATGTGTATATATTCATATTCGTTGTTATGTAATATTACAACTAGAATCGTGTTACGTCAAGTGGAACATGTGAAATGCAGTAATAATTGATATAGGTGAGGGTTGTCAGTCATTTAGAGACGTAAATGGAACTACATATATGTTATGGGGGAGGGGGAGGGTGATTGATTACCAATGGCGTGTAACGATTTTCTTTTTTGTAAAGATTTTTGTGGTTCTGAAAAGAACCGTTTTTATTTATTGTAGAGGTGTTGTCGTCCTGAAAGAGGGAAGTAAGATTTAAAGCTTGCGAATATTTTAAGCTCGTTCGCCTCTTATCCGTCTTGCTAATTGAATATCTTTCGGCATGATTGTAACACGTTTGGCGTGAATGGCGCATAAATTAGTATCTTCGAAGAGACCTACGAGATACGCCTCGCTGGCTTCCTGAAGGGCCATAACTGCTGAACTTTGAAAACGCAAGTCGGTCTTGAAATCCTGTGCGATTTCTCTTACCAAACGTTGGAAAGGTAATTTACGTATCAACAGTTCTGTACTTTTTTGATAACGACGGATTTCTCTTAAAGCGACGGTACCTGGCCTATAACGATGAGGTTTCTTAACTCCGCCTGTCGCCGGAGCACTCTTACGTGCAGCTTTAGTGGCCAATTGCTTACGTGGTGCCTTGCCGCCTGTAGACTTACGAGCCGTTTGCTTTGTACGAGCCATGTCGGTAAAATAATAGCGATGAGATAGACGAGATTATAAATAAACTACGCGCGTGTATACCCAACGGCAGTTCAAGAACTAATAAACGAAGCAATGAATTTGAACGTTCTTATATAGTTGTGCCGCGTACCGTCGAACGATTGGATTGGTCAGATTAAGGTCGGTAGGCGGAGCTTGTATATGCTATATAAGAAACCGAAAATTCTGGGATCGACACAGTTCTCCGTTATACTTCCACAGATAAACGACGTGTCTGTTTGTGTGTGTTTTCTATTTGTCTGTTTCTTATTGTTCTTGTACTAGTGTTTGAGAAAATGACGGGACGCGGTAAAGGAGGTAAAGGATTGGGCAAAGGAGGCGCCAAGCGTCATCGAAAGGTGTTGCGTGACAATATCCAGGGTATTACGAAACCCGCAATTAGAAGATTGGCACGCAGAGGTGGAGTGAAACGTATTTCCGGTCTCATATACGAGGAAACTCGTGGAGTCTTGAAAGTTTTTCTAGAAAACGTTATTCGAGATGCTGTGACGTACACTGAACACGCCAAAAGAAAAACCGTGACCGCCATGGATGTTGTGTACGCTTTGAAACGTCAAGGTCGGACCTTATACGGTTTCGGGGGTTAATTGAAGTTAAATAGGACGGCTGCAGGCGACGCAGGACCCAACGAAATTATAAAAAAACGGTTCTTTTCAGAACCACAATTTTTTTTTGAAACAAAGAATTTCGTAAATGTGTTTATTCCATAATGGTTAAGTGTATAGCGCGAATTTGTCTGTCTGTCTGTCTGTCTGTCTGTCTGTCTGTCTGTCTGTCTGTCTGTCTGTCTGTCTGTCTGTCTGACTGTCTGACTGTCTGTCTGTGTGACTGTGCTTGTGAGAGAAAAGAAATTAAGAAAATTGTGAAATAGAAAGAATATAAATGAAATATAAAATTTAAATGTGCGTATTACAATTGTTTTTTAATCAAGCGAATTGTAGATATTGTTTATTCATAATTTGAAATAGTTAAAGGAAAATATTAAAAACTTCTTTTCACGCTTTAGGACCAGTACGTAGATTGACTATTGCTTGGAATTAGTTTTATATGACATAAATAGAATGTTTTCGAAAGGAGATGTAGTTTCTTTGTAAGTTGTAACGTATTTAATTAACCACACTGTTGATAATCCAAATGAAGCTCAGAAATGTTGTTGAAATTGGGAACGTGGATTCCATTTCTGACATTATAATTGTGCTAAACGTAGCGGGTGGAACGAAAGACGTAGGTAGATGTTAGTGATAAGTCGAAAAAGCTGGATTTTTTGCATTTCAGAATGGAGAAGGCTGGGCTTGTATGTATGGCTAATAAAAGACATTTATTAAAATGTTAGTTACATTTGTGAAATAAAAATGTGTCGCAATTGTATTTTATATTTAAAAATGCCTCTGTTGTATATCGACTGTCTACATGGAAACCTATTTATATATTTATTTTGTCAGAATTGATCTTATTTTTTAATGTAACGTGGTAAGCTATATATTTTCACATACATTCGGTAATAATTTATGTAAATACATGCTCTTAATTTCACTGTAATGGGTGTTATGCAACGACTTTCTTTTTTCGAAAAATGTTTGTGGCCCTGAGAAGGGCCGATAATGGAAGGTGTTAGTATATTTACTGTTGATTGGTTTAAGGCTTCTTTTCGGTCTTCTTGGGCAAGAGGACTGCCTGTATATTTGGTAGGACACCGCCCTGCGCGATGGTAACTCCGGAGAGGAGTTTGTTCAATTCTTCGTCGTTTCTAATAGCTAATTGTAAATGACGGGGGATGATGCGCGTTTTCTTATTGTCGCGCGCCGCGTTTCCGGCCAATTCCAAAACTTCTGCGGCCAGATATTCCATAACGGCCGCTAAATACACCGGCGCTCCAGCGCCCACTCTTTCGGCGTAATTACCCTTCCTAAGGAGCCTGTGAATACGGCCCACTGGAAATTGCAAACCGGCACGACTTGACCTAGACTTTGCTTTTCCCTTCACTTTTCCTCCTTTACCACGACCGGACATCTTGATAGATTAACAAAACTCGATTATGTTGATATATTTCAAAAATGAACGTAGAGAGTGCCTCCTCTCTGTACGAAATATCGGAATACAATATGATTTCGGAGTCGACGAGTCTGCCTCTTATAGTACTCGGTCGACCAATCAGGGGCCCCGCTTCTATTCATTTCGCTTGGGGCGTGGCCTAAGTCTACAGCGGTCGGGTAGTATAAATAGCAGATCGCCGTGACTCCTTTATTTCATTTCTGTCAAGAAGTCGTGGCGGTGCTCCGTAATATCGGCGATTTCGTGATTTTGTTATTTGTGTACGTGTGAGAATAAGATAAAATGCCACCTAAAGCTAGCGGAAAGGCCGCGAAAAAAGCAGGAAAGGCTCAGAAAAATATTTCAAAGACCGATAAAAAAAAGAAGCGCAGGAGGAAGGAAAGTTATGCCATTTACATTTATAAGGTTCTGAAACAAGTTCATCCCGATACTGGAATATCCAGCAAAGCCATGAGTATCATGAACAGTTTTGTAAACGATATTTTTGAACGCATAGCTGCCGAAGCCTCTCGACTGGCTCATTATAATAAGCGTTCTACTATTACAAGTAGAGAAATTCAAACTGCTGTCCGATTGCTGCTTCCTGGCGAACTAGCCAAGCACGCGGTTAGCGAGGGAACTAAAGCCGTCACTAAGTATACCAGTTCAAAATAAATTTCATCGAAGTACTAAATCCAGCGAGATTTAAACAAAACGGTTCTTTTCAGAACCACAAAAATTTAGAAATAAGGAAAGTCGTAATGTGTTCAATGTATCTTCAATATACTGTTGTACAATTACCTTTGTAGATAGGGAATTGAGATCGAGATTGATATTTACCTACGCTGAAAAAGGATGATAGTAAAAAAATTGAGCTAATCTTTGTCAATGTATTTTCCATAGGTATAACCGAGTGACTTAATTATAATTTTATGGTTAGTACCTATAACAATAAATGTCTATAAAGATTATACGTCAACCGTAAATTTTAAAGTAATTTTATATATGTGTGCGTAGTAAAGTAAGGCCTGTCTGCGAAAATTTGGGTGTAATTTGTCAATAGATTTTTGTTTGTTTGTAGAGTTGATGAAAATTTGTGGCACTTATGTAATTATCGCGTACAAGCAAGCGGTACTTCATTATTATTGTTTCTTTGATCGTTTCATAAAAAGTAAACGTATCTATTGGATTGCGCAATGAAATAACTTTATGCAAAATTATTTTTATAATCGATTTAATGTACCTATAATGCTTTTAAAAAGGAAAAATTTGTTTATTTACTCCATATATAAAATATTTAACGGGACTTCATTAATATACGGCAAAAGTATATATTTCTGATTTGTATTAGTAAATAACCGTTCAACGATGGATCGACTGTGATACTGTGTGTGCCGGTTCCACGAGGCTCTCCACTAGATAGTGTTTGCCTCAGGGTGCGGTGTTTTCAATCAAATGTGGGCATCTGTCGCTTTTCTATGTAGAGTAGTGCCGGGATAAGGTGGGTGGGTGGGTTTGAGGGTGGTGGATTATAAATTTTTTATTGTTTATGAAAGGATAGTGGGGGCTGGGATTTGAATTTTACAATTGAATGGTGGTTTGTAAGGGTTGGTATGGCGGTTTTTTTTTTATTTAGGGTAGGATAGTTGTGGGGTCGATTTAGGAGGTTGAACAACTTGTGGTTTATGTGTGGTTTTTTGGATTTTTTATTATTTCGGGTGGGTTGGTATTTGGGTAAGTTTAGGAAAAAAATTTTAAGGGACGATTTATTTGGGGGTGGGTTTTTGTACTGATTTATGTTTTTACTGTTGGAATAGTAAATTACCGACGAGTAATACTATATTTATAGTTTAAAAGTAAATTTTCTATACCATGGTTTACGTATTGTAACGAAATTCTTTAATGAAAAATTTTGTGGCCCTGAAAAGGGCCCTTTGTAAATATCTCATCTTCTTATCGCCGATTTTCGTCTCGTTTACGGACGATGAGGTTCGCGGCGGCCTTACTGGTAAAGCGTCCGTTTACGTGATAGCCGTCGTCACGTTTTAGGTTCACTTCTTCTTTTTTGGAGAAGCGGCTTTCCTCGATTTTGGTGACGACGAAGCTGAACTGGAGGCTGATGCTGGAGATTTGGCCGTTTTAGGCTTTGGAGCTTTCGGTTTCTTGGTTGGACCCGCCTTGTTCGATTTCTTAGCTTTTGATGGAGATTTTTGCTTACCTCCTGCCGTGGCGGCAGACGCCGTAGCTCTTGAGGCCGCAGATTTCTTGTCGACGGTGGATTTCTTTGATTTTGCTGCCACCGCGGCGACTGAAGTTTTCTTTTCTGCTGCCGCTTTCTTCGCTTTTGGTGAAATCTTTTTAGCCGCTACCTTTGCAGCGGAGGATGTCTTATCAGAGGCCGCATTCGCGCCGCGTTTGATTGGGGATTTTTTTGCTTTGGCGGCAGCTGTTTTTCTCTTTTCGGCACTGGAAGGTTTCGCAGTTCCCGATGAAGCGGAGGCCAACTTGAAGGAACCAGAGGCTCCTTTGCCCTTGGTTTGAACGAGGACCCCAGACGCTACGGATCCCTTGAGATACTTCTTTATAAATGGGGCGACTTTTTCAGCGTCCACTTTATAATTTGCAGCAATATATTTTTTTATTGCTTGTAGAGACGAGCCACCGCGTTCTTTTAATCCCTTTATAGCATTGTTCACCATTTCGGATGTCGGAGGGTGAGACGGTTTTGTTCTGGGATTCTTCGCCTTCTTTTCTTTTTTTGCAGGGGACTGCGTTTGAGGAGACGACGAGGACGAAGACGCGCTGCTGCCGCCGCCACCGCCGCCGGACCCCACGACGGATGTTGCAGAGTTTAGATTTTCTGTATCTGCCATCTTGAAATAGAAGAACTACTGTTGAAAATTGGAACGAGAATCGTTGAATGTGAGCGAAGTACACGAAACACGACACTGGTAGTGGAATAAATGATGCGTTCTCTTCATCGAATGTCGTCGTATCGGGTTTATTAAGGTATTCATTGGTCCACGTCGTTGTGAGCCATGTGGTCGTATCGGATTTATTAAAGTATTCTGTTCACCGATTTTCCGATAACTTGGATCCATAGTCGTGCAATCTATGTACTTAGCTTAAAATCTTTTTATTTATAGCTTCGAGCTTGCAGTTGATTTCCCTGCTTTGTACCCTTGTAGATAGACTGCGGTCGAGAATACCTGGGATTCTTGCTTCCAGATACCCCCGACCACGAATAGTCTAAGTAGCGCTTACTAGGGTCTCCTAGCAAGGGAGTTATCGACGTTCAGTCGAGTCCCTCCGGGTTTTGCTTAGCGTTGGCTGGCGACCAAGCAAACCACCTCAGACTACCCGCTGTCTATGGCTCCCACGATCTCTATTTCTCTCTTGAGGTATAACTTCGGTTCGCGGGACTGTCCTTTTTACAGCGTCCGTGTGTCTACACGGCTGTAGAAAAGCGCCCGACGAACCAGCGAGCCGGCGACGTACCTACGTTCCACTGATAGACTCACGATCGGCTAGCCTGCACCCAGCGACAAAGTCGAAGTGTAATTTCGCTTCACTTCTGAGTTCTCGATGAAAACCCAGTTAGAAGCGAACTACGGCCTCGTCGCTTTAGCAGGGAGCGTTACTAGTCCACTTAGGGCGGTAGACGTCCCGAGAACCCGCTCCGTTGGTTTCTTCGCGAATCCGACCGAATTTGGAAAGATTAGTAAAATTAAAAATCTTACTATCAGTCCTTCGTGTCGAATTCTGCCGGCTGGACCGCTAGATGAACAGCTCGCGCCTTCGACCTCCCCGGTCGTAATCGCGCGTCCGCTAGGACCTCGAAACCTCTCTAAACCGGCAGCACAAAAGTTTCTTTCGAAACTTTTTCAAACCGGCGAGAAGATAGGTGTCCCTGCACGCACGAAAACTGTTTGGGCTGAAAGCGGCCGATCACCCCGTCCACCGGTGATCCACTTCTTGCTTCTCTCTTCGCAGAGCTCCCTCGATGCGACAATTCTTATTTCGATTTTTACCTTCGTAGATTAATACCTTGGTAGGAAGTAATGATAATTACTTTACCTACGTACGACTTTCCTTTATTTTGTGGCAGGAAGCAATAATAATTGCTTTACCTATGTACGACTTTTCTTTGTTTTTGTGGGTTGCTAGAACCTAGATTCTAGCGTGAAAATGTTGCCTATTTATACTCACTCGCCTGGTGTAATACAAAACGTTCTTCCTTTATGTATCAGTCACTACCTACTACCTTATACCATGAAATTTACGTTGTACGCTTTTCTTATTTGGATCAATTGTTGAGACTAGTGTCCCAACAATTAACCGTATGGTGTAGATTTAATTAAAATAATTTGGAAAAGTCGCGACGCGGCTGTTTCCCCAAGTTCGACGAACAAAACGAACGAACTGTGATACCCTGAAGTTGCGCGAAATTTTGATATAGAAAACCCCTAGTTGACTATACTCAAAAGATTCCCGACTTTAAAATAATTTATTAGTGCCAAAAGTCTCTACTAATAGCAAAAATGAAATTATAAGTTTTTCGTAAAATTTTTGATGTTGACTTCTTGACTGCATTCGATTGACTGACTCTGAGTGACTGACTTCGATTGACTGACTTTGAGTGACTGACTTCGATTGACTGACTGACTTTCGACCGTTATTCCCCCTATTTATAGTAAAATTTTGCGCGCGGAAACGCTGACTCCGCCCACCATATAAAAGGTAAAGTGCGCTCCGACGACACCTCCCTCGTAGACTACACCATACTGCGTTAATTGCTGTGACACCTACGCCTCGTTCTTGAGAAAGAACTTTTTCTTTATTTTTAACCAACATATGTACACTTCGTAGTCCGCCGGTTCGATTACTACCAGTGGGAAGAACCTGGCAAGAAACCCACTGGAGATACTCTTTTCTTACAATCTGGTTTTACAATGTCTTTTGTTTGGACGTGAAACAGGACTACGGCCTCCGCTTCGGCGGTTTGCCAACTACAGTAGAACTTAGGCTGGCTGCGGTTGCAGCGTCCAGGAGTCCCTCACTTGGAGCTCGACCTCGGTGGCGATGGCATCCAGGTGGTGGAGGCGACCCAGCTGTGGACCCAGTAGTCTGCTGTAGAAGGTCCTGCGTTGCCTTAGTAGTCCTGAAACATTACAAAAACACACAGATCTCCGAAAACACAAAAATACCTATGCTAAAACAAAGTTTATAAAATACCCTATTTTACTATATACAAAATCTAAAATAATTCAAACCTATTCTAACTTAAATTTAAAATTAGCCTAAATTATACCCAAGCAGAAGAATCCCTCGTTGCGTTTTGTATTACACCGTACGTCCTGGGCCCAAGAGGTACCATGTTTACAATACTTGCGATGATCTTCCGCTCTGCCTCATTTGTAGTGTCCCTGACCTATCTTGTCTTAGGTCAGGGAGCTCGTTGCCCTGCCTTGCGGTAGGTCAGGGTTCCTCTTGACTATTCTGTTGTTTCCATTTTTCACGAGCTCGCCGACGTTGCTTATCCCACGCAGCTCCATTTATTATTTTTGACGGGGTCACTCTTTCCTCGAGTGCCCTTATTACTTCTGGCGGTATTTCCTCTTCGCCAGGGTGTTCCTTTCTATTTTTATCGAAGCCGTCGAGTGGTGTATTTGTGATTCTTCTCACATACACCTGCTTCGCGTTGCACTCATTCTGAGCGTTGGCTTTTATTTCGAAGGTACTGACCACTTCCTGCGGTACTGCCCTGTAGTCCTCCTGGAGTACAGGTGTCAGTTGATCCTCGCAGCTGGTTTCCACTTCTTTTTCTTCGTCCTGCTGGTCATCTTGCCAGGAATCACGTTGACACTTTTCCGTACCATAGACAATCTTCTGGGAAAAATCAATAATCGCTTCTCGTTCTTCGAGCCAGGGTCGACCCAATATACATTCTTCGTATAGGTCGTCGACCAGGAGCATCCTCGAGGTGAGGTGCGCTTCGGCTAGCGTGTATTCTACGTCCGTAGAACCGCTAGTACTCGCAACTGCTCCTTTGCTAGCTAGTTGTAGAGTGGGCTTTTCTTTCCATGTAGCACATCCATTCACCAGGTCGCTTCGAATCAAGTTCACACCGGCCCCTGTGTCCACAAGGGCTGAAACCTTCCTTCCATTAATCCATAATGGCAGGCGGGGTGCTTCAGCATCGCCCACGGCGGTATTTACCCTCATCCCTGCTTGCTGTGAAACCATATCATCGTCCTCGCTACTTTTCACTTCTTTTAACCCATTTCTACCTTCCTTACGTTCACTCCATTCCTCCGGTTCTATTTCCCCGTCGTCCAGCTTCTCGAACCCACGCTCATCTGTCCATTGTAGATTCTTGTTGGTTTCTAAAACTTTTCTAATTTTCAAACCATTTTTCTCGACGTTCACTGTAGAATTTTCATCAAATAATGTAGGAATATCAGTATTTGTGCCCATATCCCTCGTTGTAGGCAGCTTTTCTCGTACATTTTGTACCCTCGAGGTGACTACCTGCCCTCTCGTAGTCACCTGATTTTCTTTTTCTTCTTCCTCTATCTCCTCGAAGATGGACCGGGTCGAGGCTGGCCCTGGGTCTCGACCCGCATCTCGTTTCCCGCCGCCGTGCCTGGCGCTCGCTGTGTCGCCTCCCTCGTTGCGACTGCTTGTGTAGCCGGCACGTGGTGGTCTCTTCTCTCTTGTATGTTGTCACGACGGGATTGTCCTTGCGTCGTCGCCTCCCTCGTCGAGACAACATTTACTTCTCTTCGTTGTTCTTGTTGGCGAGGCGGTGTTCGCGCCCGCATTCCTTGTTCTTGTCTCCAAGTATTTCTATTATCTCTTGGTGGACCCCGGAAGTCTGGACGTCCCGTCCATCGCTCACGGCGGTCGTTTTCTTGTCTCTGATTATTATTTTGATTTTCCCTCGGAGGTGGCTTTTGTCTGTCATTTTGGCCTGAATTCGGGGCGTCCTTCGCCTGGGTCAGCCCCGGCTTTGGCCCTGAATTCTTCAAATCCGCCTCGACTTGAGTTGCAACCGTTATTAAATAATCGGTGTTTGCAAATCTCCCAAGCCTCGCGTAGGTCCGGATTTCTGGCTTTAATTGTTCGATTATAATCTGCACTCTCGCTTCCTCTGGTGTACCAGGTGCAAGCCGCTCGAAAAGTGCCACCTTTGCCGAAACAAAAGCGAACACTTCCTCGCGAGGTCCTTGCATCTCGCCGTACAGCTTACGAGTGAGATCGCTCAAGACAGCCACGCTGTTGTATTTTTCTTCAAACTTCCTAACGAAGGTCTCGTAGGTAATATTTTTCGGTTGACGATCGAACCATGTTCCTGCTGATCCTTGTAGCGACTTCTTTACCATTTTCATACGTTGATCTGGTTTTATTCTATGTTCTCTGAAGAAGTCCTCCAACTTTTCTATATGCAGGGAGGGGTTCTCCTCGTCTCTGCCGCTGAAATCAAAATCTACTTTCGGAGGGTACTGAACCCTGTTCAGTTGCTCCGTGTTCTTGATGAGCGTTGCCAACGCTGTCATCATTGCTGTTGCTGTTGTGCTTTCTTGTACAGGCCGCGGCTCTTGGTGCCGGGTCCTGTCAGCCTCTTCCACTTCGTCATTTCTCGTAGAATTGAGTTGTACATTCGTCATTGATGTTGGGCGCCACCCAGCTCCTATGCTGGGGTAAGGTCCTGCAGGTGTAGCGTTAATTCCTGTGGCATCTCTTGTTTGCCACGTTGCCTCCTGTGTCCTTACTTGTCTGTTGTTTTCTTGTTGTTCCCGCGGTGGCAAGCTCAGTGTAGAGTCCGGGCTGGATGTCGTCCCTGACATCCGCGCAATCCAGCTCTCCTCTAACATATGTTGCCAGTTAACATAGTCCAGGAGTGGGCTCTCAGCTCTAGCTGGTTGTGTCTCCTGTGACACATTTTGCGCCGCTGCCCCACGTTCTTGGGCGACATGTCGTCGTATCGGGTTTATTAAAGTTGTTGCCCCACGTTGGGCTACGCCATGTCGTCGTATCGGGTTTATTAAGGTATTCATTGGTCCACGTCGTTGTGAGCCATGTGGTCGTATCGGATTTATTAAAGTATTCTGTTCACCGATTTTCCGATAACTTGGATCCATAGTCGTGCAATCTATGTACTTAGCTTAAAATCTTTTTATTTATAGCTTCGAGCTTGCAGTTGATTTCCCTGCTTTGTACCCTTGTAGATAGACTGCGGTCGAGAATACCTGGGATTCTTGCTTCCAGATACCCCCGACCACGAATAGTCTAAGTAGCGCTTACTAGGGTCTCCTAGCAAGGGAGTTATCGACGTTCAGTCGAGTCCCTCCGGGTTTTGCTTAGCGTTGGCTGGCGACCAAGCAAACCACCTCAGACTACCCGCTGTCTATGGCTCCCACGATCTCTATTTCTCTCTTGAGGTATAACTTCGGTTCGCGGGACTGTCCTTTTTACAGCGTCCGTGTGTCTACACGGCTGTAGAAAAGCGCCCGACGAACCAGCGAGCCGGCGACGTACCTACGTTCCACTGATAGACTCACGATCGGCTAGCCTGCACCCAGCGACAAAGTCGAAGTGTAATTTCGCTTCACTTCTGAGTTCTCGATGAAAACCCAGTTAGAAGCGAACTACGGCCTCGTCGCTTTAGCAGGGAGCGTTACTAGTCCACTTAGGGCGGTAGACGTCCCGAGAACCCGCTCCGTTGGTTTCTTCGCGAATCCGACCGAATTTGGAAAGATTAGTAAAATTAAAAATCTTACTATCAGTCCTTCGTGTCGAATTCTGCCGGCTGGACCGCTAGATGAACAGCTCGCGCCTTCGACCTCCCCGGTCGTAATCGCGCGTCCGCTAGGACCTCGAAACCTCTCTAAACCGGCAGCACAAAAGTTTCTTTCGAAACTTTTTCAAACCGGCGAGAAGATAGGTGTCCCTGCACGCACGAAAACTGTTTGGGCTGAAAGCGGCCGATCACCCCGTCCACCGGTGATCCACTTCTTGCTTCTCTCTTCGCAGAGCTCCCTCGATGCGACAATTCTTATTTCGATTTTTACCTTCGTAGATTAATACCTTGGTAGGAAGTAATGATAATTACTTTACCTACGTACGACTTTCCTTTATTTTGTGGCAGGAAGCAATAATAATTGCTTTACCTATGTACGACTTTTCTTTGTTTTTGTGGGTTGCTAGAACCTAGATTCTAGCGTGAAAATGTTGCCTATTTATACTCACTCGCCTGGTGTAATACAAAACGTTCTTCCTTTATGTATCAGTCACTACCTACTACCTTATACCATGAAATTTACGTTGTACGCTTTTCTTATTTGGATCAATTGTTGAGACTAGTGTCCCAACAATTAACCGTATGGTGTAGATTTAATTAAAATAATTTGGAAAAGTCGCGACGCGGCTGTTTCCCCAAGTTCGACGAACAAAACGAACGAACTGTGATACCCTGAAGTTGCGCGAAATTTTGATATAGAAAACCCCTAGTTGACTATACTCAAAAGATTCCCGACTTTAAAATAATTTATTA
>OZ004699.1:51917768-51935268 GCA_963924545.1 Pogonocherus hispidulus
GCGACAACTCGCGCGGCGGACCGCGCGTCGTCGCTCTTATATACGTCTACAGACAAATGGCAAGTGATTGAAAAAATTAAAAAAAAAAAGGAGAACTTTGCGCCTCGCGACTTTGTAACGCACGACACATGTACTTACAGACGAGGTGTGCTACTCGCAGGAGCGCAGTTCTCCTTAAAATTTTGAGATCTATCTGAAGAGGCGCGTGAGCCTCCTCGACGGTCGGGCGAATATCTTTTAACACCGTAGGAAAATACTTTACGTAATCCCTTTCGAAAGAGGAAACTAGAATGCATCGGCCGGCGAACCCTGTTTACATCGAAACATTATCGCTCTACTCCTCGCACTCTGCTATGCGCTCTCTCGTAGGTGCCCGAAAATGTCGTATACCTAAAAATATATAATAGGTCGACCACGTCGAGGTTGTAAAATTTGCAAACGCAAACTTCCTCTCCGAAGATCTGGAGTTCGAGAAACTTTTTGAAAAATGATCGGCCTGGCGCTGCTCGTTCGTCGTTTCGCCTACAACACACACGCACGTACGACTTTGCACATATACGAAATTCGTTAATGCGTCGTCGAGCGTAGTAGAAGCAGCGTCCGAACTTACGCGCGCGCCTGGCTTCGCATCGCCGAGCTAAAACGGGAACGTGATTACTACTAATACCGCTTTCGAGGATTTTCGTACTTCTCGTCCCCGTCTTTGGCCCCCACAGGCAGTTAGTTCGAATATATGTCGGTTCTATATAAATATAGTGTGGCGACACACAGACAAGTTTTGTTGTTTAACAACACTGTAATGATCCTTCCGCAGGTTCACCTACGGAAACCTTGTTACGACTTTTACTTCCTCTAAATGATCAAGTTTGGTCATCTTCCCAGCGACATCGGCGACGCCGAAACGCCACCGCGACCAGTCCGAAGACCTCACTAAATCATTCAATCGGTAGTAGCGACGGGCGGTGTGTACAAAGGGCAGGGACGTAATCAACGCGAGCTTATGACTCGCGCTTACTGGGAATTCCTCGTTCATGGGGAACAATTGCAAGCCCCAATCCCTAGCACGAAGGAGGTTCAGCGGGTTACCCGGGCCGCTCGGCCAGGGAGGACACGCTGATTCCTTCAGTGTAGCGCGCGTGCGGCCCAGAACATCTAAGGGCATCACAGACCTGTTATTGCTCAATCTCGTGCGGCTAAATGCCGCCTGTCCCTCTAAGAAGAATTGTTTGTACGCCGACAGTAAAAACCGCGCGCGGCAAGAGGCCGAAACCTCGAACCGGCGGGCCTTTGGGATGTCGAAATACGCCTAGTTAGCAGGCTAGAGTCTCGTTCGTTATCGGAATTAACCAGACAAATCGCTCCACCAACTAAGAACGGCCATGCACCACCACCCACCGAATCAAGAAAGAGCTCTCAATCTGTCAATCCTTCCGGTGTCCGGGCCTGGTGAGGTTTCCCGTGTTGAGTCAAATTAAGCCGCAGGCTCCACTCCTGGTGGTGCCCTTCCGTCAATTCCTTTAAGTTTCAGCTTTGCAACCATACTTCCCCCGGAACCCAAAAGCTTTGGTTTCCCGGAAGCTGCCCGCCGAGTCATCGGAGGAACGTCGGCGGATCGCTAGCTGGCATCGTTTATGGTTAGAACTAGGGCGGTATCTGATCGCCTTCGAACCTCTAACTTTCGTTCTTGATCAATGAAAGCGTTTTTGGCAAATGCTTTCGCTTCTGTCCGTCTTGCGACGATCCAAGAATTTCACCTCTAACGTCGCAATACGAATGCCCCCATCCGTTCCTATTAATCATTACCTCGGGGTTCCGAAAACCAACAAAATAGAACCGAGGTCCTATTCCATTATTCCATGCACACAGTATTCAGGCGAAGTTTTAGCCTGCTTTAAGCACTCTAATTTGTTCAAAGTAAACGTGCCGGCCCACCTCGACACTCAGTGAAGAGCACCGCGGCGGGATTGAGTTGGGCCGCCCTTGCGAGCTAAGCCCACCGGCAGGACGTCCCGCGGAACGCCAGTTAACACCGCGGACGATGAACCGGCGACGCGGGACACAGATTCGACTACGAGCTTTTTAACCGCAACAACTTTAATATACGCTATTGGAGCTGGAATTACCGCGGCTGCTGGCACCAGACTTGCCCTCCAATTGATCCTCGTTAAAGGGTTTAGAGTGTACTCATTCCGATTACGGGGCCTCGGATGAGTCCCGTATCGTTATTTTTCGTCACTACCTCCCCGTGCCGGGAGTGGGTAATTTGCGCGCCTGCTGCCTTCCTTGGATGTGGTAGCCGTTTCTCAGGCTCCCTCTCCGGAATCGAACCCTGATTCCCCGTTACCCGTTACAACCATGGTAGGCGCAGAACCTACCATCGACAGTTGATAAGGCAGACATTTGAAAGATGCGTCGCCGGTGCGAGACCGTGCGATCAGCGAAAAGTTATTCAGAGTCACCAAGTTGTACGATGACGAGCGAACCCGCCACCGATTGGTTTTGATCTAATAAAAGCGCTCCTTCCGTCTCCGGTCGGAGCTCTGTTTGCATGTATTAGCTCTAGAATTACCACAGTTATCCAAGTAAATGTGGGTACGATCTAAGGAACCATAACTGATTTAATGAGCCTTTCGCGGTTTCACCTTAATTTGGCTTGTACTGAGACATGCATGGCTTAATCTTTGAGACAAGCATATGACTACTGGCAGGATCAACCAGGGAGCTGTTCTATATTTAATAGATCAGTCTCCTTTTCGTCGTCGCCGTCGTCGTCGCTTTCGCGACTACAACGAACAACTACGGAGGAGACAGACGTCTACGCGTGTTGTGTGCGTCGAAACGAAAGATAAACCTTCGCGACGCCACGCTCTTGTCCGTACATATAATCCGTATGATAAATAATTGTAACCGTTTATCGACGGCGGAAAACTACGTTATCTTCGCGTTTCGTATATCGCAGCAGCAGCAGCATAGCAGCAGCAGCAGCGAACCCACGAACAACGCGTTAAACGCAGAGCCGCGCAATGTCGAACGGCGAAAAACTTCGACCATTCTCTCGACCCTTCGCTAGATTGAAAGCGACACGGTGTTCTCGAAAAGTAGTCGTTCCGTGGTAAATTTTAAAAATAATGATAATAATAAAATTATTACATTATTCAAAATATTCTCGCTCGGACAGAGGAGAGTCGTCGCAAATTTTCATACTAAAAACGAGAGCCAACGTGCCGGCAGCGGCGAATGGACACAATTTACGACGATAGTCGTGCATTTGTCATCGCTACCGCGAAGCAGCGTCGGCATCTATGTTTTTGTAATTTTGGGTGATCGCATATGGACCGCAAACGCTAAGCGCACGCTAAATCCGCGATCTCGCTGTTGGGTGTTTTCGAACGTAAACTAAAAATTAACTTACGTCCTATCGTGGCCTGAAGTTTTCACACTTGCGTGGGCAAGGTCCGTCACGACGACGTCGACACATAATATAAAATAATGAACGACGCCGAAGGAAGACCGCCTCGTCCGCAACAACTGGGCAAAAGCAAATACAGAACTAACCGACACACGTACGATGTATGTGCGCCGCAGCGCTGCATTGCTCCTCACGACGGGAGAGTATCCGACTCCGGCTGTTGGCCGAGCAGACTGCTCTCCACATATATGTGCAAGTGACACGGCTTCGTGCTCGGTTCTTCTGAAAGTCGCTTGCGACCTATAGTCATCCTGGAATATCGGCGTTTTCTTTAGAAAAGTAACGCTCCCGCGACCCCGATACATTTGTGAATAAAATATATTTTAAAGCGAAATAGGGCATTACAAACGACAGTATTTGGAGTAGTATACGATTTTGTTGAAAGATGAAAATAAATTTTAATTCTTTACCAATAACGACGCCTCGATTTTAAAAGGTTTAGTAAAATATGACTTTCCTCCTCTCCGTCGATAGACGTAAAAAGACGACTGTGGACGCTCTCTGGTAAATTGTAGTAGTCGTCCGAACTGTGTAATGTGAAGTACCGCTGCGCGGAGGCTTCCCGTGGATCGTGTCAAGAACATTAGTATAATTGTACATGGGCGTTTGTGTGATTTTTAAAATTTTCGGCGGGTGAGTGCAAGAAGACGAAAATCAGTAATTAATAAGTTTGAGAACGCATCCGAATCGCCCGATATGTCGCAGAAGGACGCGGACGCTGAACGTGGATCGTGTCAAGAACATTAATATAATTGTACATGGGCGTTTGTGCGATTTTTAAAATTTTCGGCGGGTGAGTGCAACAAGACGAAAATCAGTAATTAATAAGTTTGAGAACGCATCCGAATCGCCCGATATGTCGCAGAAGGACGCGGACGCTGGACGCGGATCGTCTCGAAAACATTAGTAAAATTGAACATGGGCCTCTGTGTGATTTTTACAATTTTCGATGGGTGAGTGCAACAAGACGAAAATGAGTAATTAATAAGTTTGAGAACGCATCCGAATCGCCCGATATGTCGCAGAAGGACGCGGACGCTGAACGTGGATCGTGTCAAGAACATTAGTATAATTGTACATGGGCGTTTGTGTGATTTTTAAAATTTTCGGCGGGTGAGTGCAACAAGACGAAAATCAGTAATTAATAAGTTTGAGAACGCATCCGAATCGCCCGATATGTCGCAGAAGGACGCGGACGCTGAACGTGGATCGTGTCAAGAACATTAGTATAATTGTACATGGGCGTTTGTGTGATTTTTAAAATTTTCGGCGGGTGAGTGCAAGAAGACGAAAATCAGTAATTAATAAGTTTGAGAACGCATCCGAATCGCCCGATATGTCGCAGAAGGACGCGGACGCTGAACGTGGATCGTGTCAAGAACATTAGTATAATTGTACATGGGCGTTTGTGCGATTTTTAAAATTTTCGGCGGGTGAGTGCAACAAGACGAAAATCAGTAATTAATAAGTTTGAGAACGCATCCGAATCGCCCGATATGTCGCAGAAGGACGCGGACGCTGGACGCGGATCGTCTCGAAAACATTAGTAAAATTGAACATGGGCCTCTGTGTGATTTTTACAATTTTCGATGGGTGAGTGCAACAAGACGAAAATGAGTAATTAATAAGTTTGAGAACGCATCCGAATCGCCCGATATGTCGCAGAAGGACGCGGACGCTGAACGTGGATCGTGTCAAGAACATTAGTATAATTGTACATGGGCGTTTGTGTGATTTTTAAAATTTTCGGCGGGTGAGTGCAACAAGACGAAAATCAGTAATTAATAAGTTTGAGAACGCATCCGAATCGCCCGATATGTCGCAGAAGGACGCGGACGCTGAACGTGGATCGTGTCAAGAACATTAGTATAATTGTACATGGGCGTTTGTGTGATTTTTAAAATTTTCGGCGGGTGAGTGCAACAAGACGAAAATCAGTAATTAATAAGTTTGAGAACGCATCCGAATCGCCCGATATGTCGCAGAAGGACGCGGACGCTGAACGTGGATCGTGTCAAGAACATTAGTATAATTGTACATGGGCGTTTGTGTGATTTTTAAAATTTTCGGCGGGTGAGTGCAACAAGACGAAAATCAGTAATTAATAAGTTTGACAACGCATCCGAATCGCCCGATATGTCGCAGAAGGACGCGGACGCTGGACGCGGATCGTCTCGAAAACATTAGTAAAATTGAACATGGGCCTCTGTGTGATTTTTACAATTTTCGATGGGTGGCTGTGCAAGACGATCGTAGTTAGACATCGAAAAGTTGGAGAACGTATTCGAATCGCTCCATATGTCGTACAGCGATGCAGAGGATGAACGCGGATCGTGTCAGAAACATTAGTAAAATTTTTTCAACATGGGCCACGTTGTAATTGTTATAATTTTGTACGACAGATGT
This sequence comes from Pogonocherus hispidulus, assembly GCA_963924545.1. Classification (NCBI taxonomy): domain Eukaryota; kingdom Metazoa; phylum Arthropoda; class Insecta; order Coleoptera; family Cerambycidae; genus Pogonocherus; species Pogonocherus hispidulus. Next base: position 51,923,644 of record OZ004699.1, read on the forward strand.
TGTTAGTCGATTGGAGGCAGTTGTTAATAAGGTTTTGTACATTAGTACAAAAAAAAATTTCATAATTTTTTCATTTAGGTTATTTTAGGTTAGGGATGGTTTATTGTTATTTGTTTACTTAAAATTTTTCTTCTGCTTTGAATAATTTACAATAATTTGTAATATGTATGCAAAAAATGATTCGATATTACTGGTTTTTATTTGGAAGTTACTGAACCAAATGTTCTCAAATTTGGAGGATGTTTTGAGCATAAAAATAGCTTCAAAATGAGTCCCCATCACTCGACCCTCATTTTCATTTACAAAAATTTGCTATCGCGCGCCCAGCTGTCACTTTGACATTCAGAGCTGTCATTGATGTGTCAAAAAATGCAGAATGTAGTCATATATTATCGTTCAAAATTTCATCACAATTTACCCAGTGGTTAAAAAATTATAGGGGGGGGGGCGGACTTTATGTCCTCACTGTATTGAAAGAGACATAGATATATTATTAGTTATATTAAGTTAGCATAGGATAAGTGGGGAATAAGGTAATAGCCAACCAGTAAAACTCTCTATAGTGAATAAAAGACATGATAGATATATGAATTAAGTAACCAATAATACTAGTAACCGAATATAAAACAATACATATCTGTATTGACTTTTATTGACCATAAAAGAGGATTTGTAGATCAAATAATATTTCTAATAATTGTTAATTAAAGGCTATTTGTCATAATTTTAAAGGTGGATTGATTTAAAATTATAATATTTCCTTGTAAATAATTTAAATAGATTACAAAACACTTTTCAGAACTCCTTGAGAATAGAATCTCAGCTCTACCGTATGAGTTGGAAAAAGATCAAATAAGGTAAAAATTTATATAAAATTAAATATTTAGGGATATTTGATATATATATATATATATATATATATATATATATATATATACCTATATAAATAAACACTTATTGACATAACATTATATACACAAAACATTTATACATAATAAATATCTAACAACGTAAAAGGGTATATAATAATATGTATGTGTATATATTCATATTCGTTGTTATGTAATATTACAACTAGAATCGTGTTACGTCAAGTGGAACATGTGAAATGCAGTAATAATTGATATAGGTGAGGGTTGTCAGTCATTTAGAGACGTAAATGGAACTACATATATGTTATGGGGGAGGGGGAGGGTGATTGATTACCAATGGCGTGTAACGATTTTCTTTTTTGTAAAGATTTTTGTGGTTCTGAAAAGAACCGTTTTTATTTATTGTAGAGGTGTTGTCGTCCTGAAAGAGGGAAGTAAGATTTAAAGCTTGCGAATATTTTAAGCTCGTTCGCCTCTTATCCGTCTTGCTAATTGAATATCTTTCGGCATGATTGTAACACGTTTGGCGTGAATGGCGCATAAATTAGTATCTTCGAAGAGACCTACGAGATACGCCTCGCTGGCTTCCTGAAGGGCCATAACTGCTGAACTTTGAAAACGCAAGTCGGTCTTGAAATCCTGTGCGATTTCTCTTACCAAACGTTGGAAAGGTAATTTACGTATCAACAGTTCTGTACTTTTTTGATAACGACGGATTTCTCTTAAAGCGACGGTACCTGGCCTATAACGATGAGGTTTCTTAACTCCGCCTGTCGCCGGAGCACTCTTACGTGCAGCTTTAGTGGCCAATTGCTTACGTGGTGCCTTGCCGCCTGTAGACTTACGAGCCGTTTGCTTTGTACGAGCCATGTCGGTAAAATAATAGCGATGAGATAGACGAGATTATAAATAAACTACGCGCGTGTATACCCAACGGCAGTTCAAGAACTAATAAACGAAGCAAGTAAGGCGATGAATGGTTGGCACCAGAGTACCAATCCATGAGGCTCTCCGCTTTGTAGCGCTTGCCCCGGGGTGAAGTGTCTTCTTAATATCTGGGCATCTTTCGCTTTGCTGTAGAGTAGTGCTGGGATGAGGTGGGTGGGTTTCAGGGTAGTGGACAGTGGATTTTTTATTATTTATGAAGGAACGTTGTGGCTAGGATTTGTGTTGTGGTATTAAGGGTGGTTTATAAGGGTTGGTATGGCGGATTTTTTTATTATTTATGGTAGGATGATTTGGGGTTGATTTAGGAAGTTTTGGCGGTTAAGGGTGGTTTTTGGTTAGGGGTGGTTTTTTGGATTTTTTGTTATTTCAGGTAGGAAGATATTTGGGTGAGTTTGGGAAAAAATTTTTTAGGGGATGATTTATTTAGGGGTGGGTTTTTTCGGATTTTTTATTGTTTCGTGACAGGATTTGGATTTTGGGTTTTGGAATTTTAGGGGTTGTAATGGAAGCTAAGGGATGGATGTTTAGGACGGGTAGCAAATTTGACGGTTAGGGGATCAGTCAGGGAAGGATTTGTGTGTTGTCTAATGGTTTGTGTAAATTTAGGGATGAGTCGGTGGTTTATGTGTTCGTCGATTGTCGGGGTGCCTGATATATTGTGTAGAACAGGGATGGGTGTGGCAAGTGGGAGGTTATTCGCAAGTCGAAGGGATTTATTTTGGATTACCTGAAGGGTGGACTTATGGGTTTGACTAATTAAGGGATACCAAACTGGAGAGGCATATGTAAGGATGGGTCTTATGTAGGATTTATAAAGGAGGGTAGAAATGGCAGGAGGTCCGTGTTTAATAACACTGGCTATTTGGCCGAATCTCCGGTATGCGTTTCCCTTGATCTTGGAGACCTGTTTCGAAAAGGTGAGACCCTTGTCGAGTACGAGGCCTAGGTATAGTAAAGTGGCGGTGGTATGCACCGGCATATCGCTGATTCTCAGTGTTTGCTCAATAGTGAGCAGTCTCTTTGTGAAGTAGGTGTACTGGGATTTTTGTGGGTTGACTAGGAGTCCCCAGTCTCTGTAATAGTCGACTAGGTCGTCCGTCTGGTCCTGTAGGATTCTGTTAAGCAGGTTTTGGTCACGTGAAGTGGTTATTATAGCGGTGTCATCCGCGTATAGCGCAAGGGTAGTTCTGTGGTCTTTGGGATCTGGGATGTCGGCGGTGTATAGGGTAAATAAAACGGGACCTAGGGACGACCCCTGCGGGACGCCGGATAGGATAGGGGTTGTAGGAGAGCTCTCCTCTTCGACTACTACTCGAAAGGAGCGGTTAGATAAATAAGCTTGTATTAATTTAATAATACGCGCAGAGTATCCCGCGAAATGGAGTTTATATAGTAGTCCAGGATGCCAGACTTTGTCGAAGGCTTTTTCGAGGTCTAGGGAGACAACCCCTGTCAATAGACCTCGATTGTTATTAGTGGTGATGATTTCACAGACTCTGAGGAGCTGTTGGGAAGTGGAGTGGTTTCTCCGAAACCCATACTGGAAGTCACTGATGACTTCGTCACCATCCAGGACCTCCAGCATTTCCTCCAGGATCATGGAATCAAATACCTTGGATAAGGAGGGCAGAAGACTTATTGGCCTGTAGCTGGCCGGCTGATTCCCGGGCTTTTTGGGCTTAAGGATGGGGATAAGTTTGGCGGTTTTCCAGGGAGTAGGATAGTGTGTTTCTCGAAGACTAGAGTTATATATTTTGGTAAGGAAAAGGATTGTGTTAAGGGGTAGGTATTTTAGGGCAAAAGTGGGAATATTGTCAAGCCCGGGAGCCTTCTTGGGATTAAGGGATTTAATATGTTCGAGGACTTTGGACGGACGGAAATATACGGGGTTATCAGTTGTTAGTAGTCGACCTGCCGGTATATCGGCGGCTTGGTGGTCGACTAGGGTTCGGGTGTGTTGAGGGATGAAATTTGGGGTAAATTGGGTTTGGTATTGGGTAGAAAGGATGTAGGATTTTTCAGAGTCTGTTACATACTTCTCATCACCGACTTGCAGGGGTGGAATCTGAATTCGCTTTTTAAGAAATATTCGGGGTAGATAATATGGATCTTCAGGGTGGTCGAGGATAGTTTGCGCTATACCTTCGTCTCTGTAGGCTCTAATTTGTCTTGCGATTTCATGTTTTTGTCTATTGAGTTGCGTTAAAGTGGCCGGATTATGGGTGCGCAGGAATTGCTTCCTGGTCCGGTTTTTAGATTTAATTAAGTCAAGTATGTGGGGTGGCAGTGGTCTGTTGTAGCGTGTCGTTCGTTTTAGTGTACACGTCTGTTCTAGGGCTCGTTGAACTACCGTCGTGATGTTAATCACCGCTCGGTCGATTTCGGGAGGGTTGTTACAGGGTGGGTTATTTGGTAATTGGGATGAGAGAATGCGGGAAAACTCAGCCCAGTTATAGTCCTTCTCCCTAGGATAGCATTTTACTGCTCTAGGGACGGCCGTTATGTTAACATGCGTCAACACTGGCCAATGATCACTATTTAATTGTTGCAGGACAATAAGTTCTGCATCCCCTTTGAAATTGGAGCTGATCATGAAGTCTATAGTGGACTGAGAAGAGGGTCTGGTAGGTTCTTGGGGTGTGTGTATTTGGATATGGGGATTGTGGGATACGTAATCATATAGGGCCTTGCCCGAGGCATCAGCCGGGTGATATACGTCCCAGGTAGGATGTTTGGAATTAATATCTCCGAGCAGCAGGTATTTGTTATTAACTTGCCCTAGTTTGTCGAGGTCCGAGGTGTCTAATATAATTCTATGCTTTTTATAAGCAGAGATAATCAATATGTCCGTACCTGTGGTTTTTAATGTGATGGCCACAGCGTCGAAGGAGTTAAGGGTAGGAAGTGGGGTTTCGAAATGTTGTAGGTGGGATTTGACTACCAAGGCAGTGCCTACCCTGCCGACTGCTTGGTCGGCCCTATACACTCGGTAGCCAGGAAAGCTGAAGGCTGAGGAAGGTTTTAGGTTTGTTTCACAGAAACAGGCGATGTCGATGTGTTCTGCGTCGAGTATCGTCTGTATCTCGGGCTTTTGTCGCAGCACACCATTGCTGTTGTGCTGCAACATATTTAACTTTGTTCTAGTCATTGTAGGTTCATGTAAATATGTCTGAGATAGCTTCTACAATAATCAGAAGCTTCTCCGTCGGGTCTGTCGCGTTTTTGAGTTTAGCTATTATTAGCTTTATTTTATTCCAGATGTTCTTCAGATCGAAAGATCTGAAGAAATCCAGAATATCCTTTAAAGGACTGTCCGTCTGAGGGGCGGGTTGTGGCGTCTGTGGGGGTAGTCTCTGCTGCTCTCTGGCCCTGAATTTTGTCCAGGCCTGTGCAGCAGTGTTATTGTCTGCTGTTTCTGCAGGGGTTGGTCTTGGGGCGGCTGTGGCCTTTGTTTGGGGGGGTAAACTTGGGAACGCGGTTGTGGTTAAACCAGGGTTGACGGCTAGAGTCGTGCCGGACGGCCGCTTGTTAGCAGCAGTGGAGGCAGGGACTGGCTTAGGTGCAGGGTTGGGATTAGACCTTGCCTTCGCTACCAGATATGCCGGACATCCACGGTAGCTGGCCGGATGTTCCCCGCCGCAATTGATACATTTGCAGGCGGGGGCGGCGCAGGGTTGTCCCTCGTGGCTACCTCCGCAACGCACGCATTTATGCGCGCGGTTGCAGAGTTGGGACGAATGTCCGAACTTCTGGCACCTGTGGCATTGAGGGATGTCCAGGCGTACATAATCACTTACTGTGACTTTGAGATGACAGAGATCCGTCATCTCATAGTACGCCTGTGTGGAATCTTTCGGGATGGTGATAAGTAGGATGTTGGAGGGAACTTTTTTGCCTCCACGGGATAACATGACTCTAGCTATGGAAGTGAAAGGAAGAGATTTGAGCCTGAGATCAGTCTCAATGTCAGAGTTCGGTGTGTCTACTGGTACATACTTTACCACCACTTTCACAGGCCTAAAGTTGGTTAAATTGTACGTAAAGTACTCGACTTTATTATCTCGCAAAAGGTTCACCATTTTCTTATGGGTCTCCTGGGATGTTGCATGGCATACCAGCGCCGAGTTATTAAATTTAAACACGGGGGATGGCTGGATGTTCGTTGTGATAAGTTTTATAACTGTGGCGTGTTTTTGTGTGTATATGTATATTGGTGGTGTATTGGGTTTTTTTATTTGTGTTTGTGTAGGTGTCTGTGTTGGTTTTGGGGATGGTGGGCGTGTGTTTTTGTTTATTTTTGTTCTAGGTGTCGGTTTGGGTGCAGGCGTGTTTTGCGTCGGTGTAAGGGGAAGAATTTGTATTGCGTCTAAGTCTTGGGATTTGTTTTTGTTTATTTTTTTTTGTTTTTTAGTAATCTGAAGTGTCTCGGGAGAAGAGTTGGTGTCGGAGTCTGATATTAGGTCTAGTGTTTGTCGTTGGAAGGGATTGTCTGGGAATATGGAGTTAATACTGACGTCAATCAGTGTTTTAGCTCCATATGCTGATGGGGTGGTTGTTGGAGTAGGGGTGGTACGTGGCGTCGAGTGGATTAGGGCTGTGGTCGTCGTCGTATTTACGGTCGTAAACGTCATCGTCGTGCTGGTACTGGTCGATTGTAGCGTCGGGATGATATTTGCCATTGTGATGTATGTCGTTTGGTCCTCTGTCATTGTCCGGGGGGTGGCATATTCTGATAGGAAGGATGTGTCGATTGGTGAGCTTACGCTGGAGGAGTATGTGCTGGAGGCTATGGACATGGTAATGGGGGAGTTTGCACTACTGCTACTTACTCGTGCTGTAGTGGTGGCATCGACTTGAAGGGGTGCTGGTTTGTCGCGTTTTCGCTTCTTTTTGCGTTTCTGGGCTGGGTTGGTATTAGGCATCATAATTTTCGGCGGCACTTTTTTGATCTGAAGGGATAATTTAGGGGTGGGTTTTTTGAAGGGTGGTATTTTGGGGTGGGTTTTTTATTGGGAGTGGGGGTAAGTAGGAATTTGGTAAGATTTGCTATTAGGATAATATGGAAGGAGTCTGTTTATATTCGCTGAGTTGCACAGGCGCAGGCTTATCTCGATTCAGGATCTTTGTTGGGAACGTGTAGATTATAAAAAAAAAACTACGCGCGTGTATACCCAACGGCAGTTCAAGCTCTCAAACTCAAACTCAAACGAAGCAATGAATTTGAACGTTCTTATATAGTTGTGCCGCGTACCGTCGAACGATTGGATTGGTCAGATTAAGGTCGGTAGGCGGAGCTTGTATATGCTATATAAGAAACCGAAAATTCTGGGATCGACACAGTTCTCCGTTATACTTCCACAGATAAACGACGTGTCTGTTTGTGTGTGTTTTCTATTTGTCTGTTTCTTATTGTTCTTGTACTAGTGTTTGAGAAAATGACGGGACGCGGTAAAGGAGGTAAAGGATTGGGCAAAGGAGGCGCCAAGCGTCATCGAAAGGTGTTGCGTGACAATATCCAGGGTATTACGAAACCCGCAATTAGAAGATTGGCACGCAGAGGTGGAGTGAAACGTATTTCCGGTCTCATATACGAGGAAACTCGTGGAGTCTTGAAAGTTTTTCTAGAAAACGTTATTCGAGATGCTGTGACGTACACTGAACACGCCAAAAGAAAAACCGTGACCGCCATGGATGTTGTGTACGCTTTGAAACGTCAAGGTCGGACCTTATACGGTTTCGGGGGTTAATTGAAGTTAAATAGGACGGCTGCAGGCGACGCAGGACCCAACGAAATTATAAAAAAACGGTTCTTTTCAGAACCACAATTTTTTTTTGAAACAAAGAATTTCGTAAATGTGTTTATTCCATAATGGTTAAGTGTATAGCGCGAATTTGTCTGTCTGTCTGTCTGTCTGTCTGTCTGTCTGTCTGTCTGTCTGTCTGTCTGTCTGTCTGTCTGTCTGTCTGTCTGACTGTCTGACTGTCTGTCTGTGTGACTGTGCTTGTGAGAGAAAAGAAATTAAGAAAATTGTGAAATAGAAAGAATATAAATGAAATATAAAATTTAAATGTGCGTATTACAATTGTTTTTTAATCAAGCGAATTGTAGATATTGTTTATTCATAATTTGAAATAGTTAAAGGAAAATATTAAAAACTTCTTTTCACGTCTGCTTTAGGACCAGTACGTAGATTGACTATTGCTTGGAATTAGTTTTATATGACATAAATAGAATGTTTTCGAAAGGAGATGTAGTTTCTTTGTAAGTTGTAACGTATTTAATTAACCACACTGTTGATAATCCAAATGAAGCTCAGAAATGTTGTTGAAATTGGGAACGTGGATTCCATTTCTGACATTATAATTGTGCTAAACGTAGCGGGTGGAACGAAAGACGTAGGTAGATGTTAGTGATAAGTCGAAAAAGCTGGATTTTTTGCATTTCAGAATGGAGAAGGCTGGGCTTGTATGTATGGCTAATAAAAGACATTTATTAAAATGTTAGTTACATTTGTGAAATAAAAATGTGTCGCAATTGTATTTTATATTTAAAAATGCCTCTGTTGTATATCGACTGTCTACATGGAAACCTATTTATATATTTATTTTGTCAGAATTGATCTTATTTTTTAATGTAACGTGGTAAGCTATATATTTTCACATACATTCGGTAATAATTTATGTAAATACATGCTCTTAATTTCACTGTAATGGGTGTTATGCAACGACTTTCTTTTTTCGAAAAATGTTTGTGGCCCTGAGAAGGGCCGATAATGGAAGGTGTTAGTATATTTACTGTTGATTGGTTTAAGGCTTCTTTTCGGTCTTCTTGGGCAAGAGGACTGCCTGTATATTTGGTAGGACACCGCCCTGCGCGATGGTAACTCCGGAGAGGAGTTTGTTCAATTCTTCGTCGTTTCTAATAGCTAATTGTAAATGACGGGGGATGATGCGCGTTTTCTTATTGTCGCGCGCCGCGTTTCCGGCCAATTCCAAAACTTCTGCGGCCAGATATTCCATAACGGCCGCTAAATACACCGGCGCTCCAGCGCCCACTCTTTCGGCGTAATTACCCTTCCTAAGGAGCCTGTGAATACGGCCCACTGGAAATTGCAAACCGGCACGACTTGACCTAGACTTTGCTTTTCCCTTCACTTTTCCTCCTTTACCACGACCGGACATCTTGATAGATTAACAAAACTCGATTATGTTGATATATTTCAAAAATGAACGTAGAGAGTGCCTCCTCTCTGTACGAAATATCGGAATACAATATGATTTCGGAGTCGACGAGTCTGCCTCTTATAGTACTCGGTCGACCAATCAGGGGCCCCGCTTCTATTCATTTCGCTTGGGGCGTGGCCTAAGTCTACAGCGGTCGGGTAGTATAAATAGCAGATCGCCGTGACTCCTTTATTTCATTTCTGTCAAGAAGTCGTGGCGGTGCTCCGTAATATCGGCGATTTCGTGATTTTGTTATTTGTGTACGTGTGAGAATAAGATAAAATGCCACCTAAAGCTAGCGGAAAGGCCGCGAAAAAAGCAGGAAAGGCTCAGAAAAATATTTCAAAGACCGATAAAAAAAAGAAGCGCAGGAGGAAGGAAAGTTATGCCATTTACATTTATAAGGTTCTGAAACAAGTTCATCCCGATACTGGAATATCCAGCAAAGCCATGAGTATCATGAACAGTTTTGTAAACGATATTTTTGAACGCATAGCTGCCGAAGCCTCTCGACTGGCTCATTATAATAAGCGTTCTACTATTACAAGTAGAGAAATTCAAACTGCTGTCCGATTGCTGCTTCCTGGCGAACTAGCCAAGCACGCGGTTAGCGAGGGAACTAAAGCCGTCACTAAGTATACCAGTTCAAAATAAATTTCATCGAAGTACTAAATCCAGCGAGATTTAAACAAAACGGTTCTTTTCAGAACCACAAAAATTTAGAAATAAGGAAAGTCGTAATGTGTTCAATGTATCTTCAATATACTGTTGTACAATTACCTTTGTAGATAGGGAATTGAGATCGAGATTGATATTTACCTACGCTGAAAAAGGATGATAGTAAAAAAATTGAGCTAATCTTTGTCAATGTATTTTCCATAGGTATAACCGAGTGACTTAATTATAATTTTATGGTTAGTACCTATAACAATAAATGTCTATAAAGATTATACGTCAACCGTAAATTTTAAAGTAATTTTATATATGTGTGCGTAGTAAAGTAAGGCCTGTCTGCGAAAATTTGGGTGTAATTTGTCAATAGATTTTTGTTTGTTTGTAGAGTTGATGAAAATTTGTGGCACTTATGTAATTATCGCGTACAAGCAAGCGGTACTTCATTATTATTGTTTCTTTGATCGTTTCATAAAAAGTAAACGTATCTATTGGATTGCGCAATGAAATAACTTTATGCAAAATTATTTTTATAATCGATTTAATGTACCTATAATGCTTTTAAAAAGGAAAAATTTGTTTATTTACTCCATATATAAAATATTTAACGGGACTTCATTAATATACGGCAAAAGTATATATTTCTGATTTGTATTAGTAAATAACCGTTCAACGATGGATCGACTGTGATACTGTGTGTGCCGGTTCCACGAGGCTCTCCACTAGATAGTGTTTGCCTCAGGGTGCGGTGTTTTCAATCAAATGTGGGCATCTGTCGCTTTTCTATGTAGAGTAGTGCCGGGATAAGGTGGGTGGGTGGGTTTGAGGGTGGTGGATTATAAATTTTTTATTGTTTATGAAAGGATAGTGGGGGCTGGGATTTGAATTTTACAATTGAATGGTGGTTTGTAAGGGTTGGTATGGCGGTTTTTTTTTTATTTAGGGTAGGATAGTTGTGGGGTCGATTTAGGAGGTTGAACAACTTGTGGTTTATGTGTGGTTTTTTGGATTTTTTATTATTTCGGGTGGGTTGGTATTTGGGTAAGTTTAGGAAAAAAATTTTAAGGGACGATTTATTTGGGGGTGGGTTTTTGTACTGATTTATGTTTTTACTGTTGGAATAGTAAATTACCGACGAGTAATACTATATTTATAGTTTAAAAGTAAATTTTCTATACCATGGTTTACGTATTGTAACGAAATTCTTTAATGAAAAATTTTGTGGCCCTGAAAAGGGCCCTTTGTAAATATCTCATCTTCTTATCGCCGATTTTCGTCTCGTTTACGGACGATGAGGTTCGCGGCGGCCTTACTGGTAAAGCGTCCGTTTACGTGATAGCCGTCGTCACGTTTTAGGTTCACTTCTTCTTTTTTGGAGAAGCGGCTTTCCTCGATTTTGGTGACGACGAAGCTGAACTGGAGGCTGATGCTGGAGATTTGGCCGTTTTAGGCTTTGGAGCTTTCGGTTTCTTGGTTGGACCCGCCTTGTTCGATTTCTTAGCTTTTGATGGAGATTTTTGCTTACCTCCTGCCGTGGCGGCAGACGCCGTAGCTCTTGAGGCCGCAGATTTCTTGTCGACGGTGGATTTCTTTGATTTTGCTGCCACCGCGGCGACTGAAGTTTTCTTTTCTGCTGCCGCTTTCTTCGCTTTTGGTGAAATCTTTTTAGCCGCTACCTTTGCAGCGGAGGATGTCTTATCAGAGGCCGCATTCGCGCCGCGTTTGATTGGGGATTTTTTTGCTTTGGCGGCAGCTGTTTTTCTCTTTTCGGCACTGGAAGGTTTCGCAGTTCCCGATGAAGCGGAGGCCAACTTGAAGGAACCAGAGGCTCCTTTGCCCTTGGTTTGAACGAGGACCCCAGACGCTACGGATCCCTTGAGATACTTCTTTATAAATGGGGCGACTTTTT
>OZ004699.1:51942768-51955268 GCA_963924545.1 Pogonocherus hispidulus
TGTGCGTTCGAAATGTCGATGTTCATGTGTCCTGCAGTTCACAAGTTGACGCGCAATTAGCTGCGTTCTTCATCGACCCACGAGCCAAGTGATTCACCGTTCAGGGTAATCGTTTAAATAATTCGACGAGAGCGACAACTCGCGCGGCGGACCGCGCGTCGTCGCTCTTATATACGTCTACAGACAAATGGCAAGTGATTGAAAAAATTAAAAAAAAAAAGGAGAACTTTGCGCCTCGCGACTTTGTAACGCACGACACATGTACTTACAGACGAGGTGTGCTAGTCGCAGGAGCGCAGTTCTCCTTAAAATTTTGAGATCTATCTGAAGAGGCGCGTGAGCCTCCTCGACGGTCGGGCGAATATCTTTTAACACCGTAGGAAAATACTTTACGTAATCCCTTTCGAAAGAGGAAACTAGAATGCATCGGCCGGCGAACCCTGTTTACATCGAAACATTATCGCTCTACTCCTCGCACTCTGCTATGCGCTCTCTCGTAGGTGCCCGAAAATGTCGTATACCTAAAAATATATAATAGGTCGACCACGTCGAGGTTGTAAAATTTGCAAACGCAAACTTCCTCTCCGAAGATCTGGAGTTCGAGAAACTTTTTGAAAAATGATCGGCCTGGCGCTGCTCGTTCGTCGTTTCGCCTACAACACACACGCACGTACGACTTTGCACATATACGAAATTCGTTAATGCGTCGTCGAGCGTAGTAGAAGCAGCGTCCGAACTTACGCGCGCGCCTGGCTTCGCATCGCCGAGCTAAAACGGGAACGTGATTACTACTAATACCGCTTTCGAGGATTTTCGTACTTCTCGTCCCCGTCTTTGGCCCCCACAGGCAGTTAGTTCGAATATATGTCGGTTCTATATAAATATAGTGTGGCGACACACAGACAAGTTTTGTTGTTTAACAACACTGTAATGATCCTTCCGCAGGTTCACCTACGGAAACCTTGTTACGACTTTTACTTCCTCTAAATGATCAAGTTTGGTCATCTTCCCAGCGACATCGGCGACGCCGAAACGCCACCGCGACCAGTCCGAAGACCTCACTAAATCATTCAATCGGTAGTAGCGACGGGCGGTGTGTACAAAGGGCAGGGACGTAATCAACGCGAGCTTATGACTCGCGCTTACTGGGAATTCCTCGTTCATGGGGAACAATTGCAAGCCCCAATCCCTAGCACGAAGGAGGTTCAGCGGGTTACCCGGGCCGCTCGGCCAGGGAGGACACGCTGATTCCTTCAGTGTAGCGCGCGTGCGGCCCAGAACATCTAAGGGCATCACAGACCTGTTATTGCTCAATCTCGTGCGGCTAAATGCCGCCTGTCCCTCTAAGAAGAATTGTTTGTACGCCGACAGTAAAAACCGCGCGCGGCAAGAGGCCGAAACCTCGAACCGGCGGGCCTTTGGGATGTCGAAATACGCCTAGTTAGCAGGCTAGAGTCTCGTTCGTTATCGGAATTAACCAGACAAATCGCTCCACCAACTAAGAACGGCCATGCACCACCACCCACCGAATCAAGAAAGAGCTCTCAATCTGTCAATCCTTCCGGTGTCCGGGCCTGGTGAGGTTTCCCGTGTTGAGTCAAATTAAGCCGCAGGCTCCACTCCTGGTGGTGCCCTTCCGTCAATTCCTTTAAGTTTCAGCTTTGCAACCATACTTCCCCCGGAACCCAAAAGCTTTGGTTTCCCGGAAGCTGCCCGCCGAGTCATCGGAGGAACGTCGGCGGATCGCTAGCTGGCATCGTTTATGGTTAGAACTAGGGCGGTATCTGATCGCCTTCGAACCTCTAACTTTCGTTCTTGATCAATGAAAGCGTTTTTGGCAAATGCTTTCGCTTCTGTCCGTCTTGCGACGATCCAAGAATTTCACCTCTAACGTCGCAATACGAATGCCCCCATCCGTTCCTATTAATCATTACCTCGGGGTTCCGAAAACCAACAAAATAGAACCGAGGTCCTATTCCATTATTCCATGCACACAGTATTCAGGCGAAGTTTTAGCCTGCTTTAAGCACTCTAATTTGTTCAAAGTAAACGTGCCGGCCCACCTCGACACTCAGTGAAGAGCACCGCGGCGGGATTGAGTTGGGCCGCCCTTGCGAGCTAAGCCCACCGGCAGGACGTCCCGCGGAACGCCAGTTAACACCGCGGACGATGAACCGGCGACGCGGGACACAGATTCGACTACGAGCTTTTTAACCGCAACAACTTTAATATACGCTATTGGAGCTGGAATTACCGCGGCTGCTGGCACCAGACTTGCCCTCCAATTGATCCTCGTTAAAGGGTTTAGAGTGTACTCATTCCGATTACGGGGCCTCGGATGAGTCCCGTATCGTTATTTTTCGTCACTACCTCCCCGTGCCGGGAGTGGGTAATTTGCGCGCCTGCTGCCTTCCTTGGATGTGGTAGCCGTTTCTCAGGCTCCCTCTCCGGAATCGAACCCTGATTCCCCGTTACCCGTTACAACCATGGTAGGCGCAGAACCTACCATCGACAGTTGATAAGGCAGACATTTGAAAGATGCGTCGCCGGTGCGAGACCGTGCGATCAGCGAAAAGTTATTCAGAGTCACCAAGTTGTACGATGACGAGCGAACCCGCCACCGATTGGTTTTGATCTAATAAAAGCGCTCCTTCCGTCTCCGGTCGGAGCTCTGTTTGCATGTATTAGCTCTAGAATTACCACAGTTATCCAAGTAAATGTGGGTACGATCTAAGGAACCATAACTGATTTAATGAGCCTTTCGCGGTTTCACCTTAATTTGGCTTGTACTGAGACATGCATGGCTTAATCTTTGAGACAAGCATATGACTACTGGCAGGATCAACCAGGGAGCTGTTCTATATTTAATAGATCAGTCTCCTTTTCGTCGTCGCCGTCGTCGTCGCTTTCGCGACTACAACGAACAACTACGGAGGAGACAGACGTCTACGCGTGTTGTGTGCGTCGAAACGAAAGATAAACCTTCGCGACGCCACGCTCTTGTCCGTACATATAATCCGTATGATAAATAATTGTAACCGTTTATCGACGGCGGAAAACTACGTTATCTTCGCGTTTCGTATATCGCAGCAGCAGCAGCATAGCAGCAGCAGCAGCGAACCCACGAACAACGCGTTAAACGCAGAGCCGCGCAATGTCGAACGGCGAAAAACTTCGACCATTCTCTCGACCCTTCGCTAGATTGAAAGCGACACGGTGTTCTCGAAAAGTAGTCGTTCCGTGGTAAATTTTAAAAATAATGATAATAATAAAATTATTACATTATTCAAAATATTCTCGCTCGGACAGAGGAGAGTCGTCGCAAATTTTCATACTAAAAACGAGAGCCAACGTGCCGGCAGCGGCGAATGGACACAATTTACGACGATAGTCGTGCATTTGTCATCGCTACCGCGAAGCAGCGTCGGCATCTATGTTTTTGTAATTTTGGGTGATCGCATATGGACCGCAAACGCTAAGCGCACGCTAAATCCGCGATCTCGCTGTTGGGTGTTTTCGAACGTAAACTAAAAATTAACTTACGTCCTATCGTGGCCTGAAGTTTTCACACTTGCGTGGGCAAGGTCCGTCACGACGACGTCGACACATAATATAAAATAATGAACGACGCCGAAGGAAGACCGCCTCGTCCGCAACAACTGGGCAAAAGCAAATACAGAACTAACCGACACACGTACGATGTATGTGCGCCGCAGCGCTGCATTGCTCCTCACGACGGGAGAGTATCCGACTCCGGCTGTTGGCCGAGCAGACTGCTCTCCACATATATGTGCAAGTGACACGGCTTCGTGCTCGGTTCTTCTGAAAGTCGCTTGCGACCTATAGTCATCCTGGAATATCGGCGTTTTCTTTAGAAAAGTAACGCTCCCGCGACCCCGATACATTTGTGAATAAAATATATTTTAAAGCGAAATAGGGCATTACAAACGACAGTATTTGGAGTAGTATACGATTTTGTTGAAAGATGAAAATAAATTTTAATTCTTTACCAATAACGACGCCTCGATTTTAAAAGGTTTAGTAAAATATGACTTTCCTCCTCTCCGTCGATAGACGTAAAAAGACGACTGTGGACGCTCTCTGGTAAATTGTAGTAGTCGTCCGAACTGTGTAATGTGAAGTACCGCTGCGCGGAGGCTTCCCGTGGATCGTGTCAAGAACATTAGTATAATTGTACATGGGCGTTTGTGTGATTTTTAAAATTTTCGGCGGGTGAGTGCAAGAAGACGAAAATCAGTAATTAATAAGTTTGAGAACGCATCCGAATCGCCCGATATGTCGCAGAAGGACGCGGACGCTGAACGTGGATCGTGTCAAGAACATTAATATAATTGTACATGGGCGTTTGTGCGATTTTTAAAATTTTCGGCGGGTGAGTGCAACAAGACGAAAATCAGTAATTAATAAGTTTGAGAACGCATCCGAATCGCCCGATATGTCGCAGAAGGACGCGGACGCTGGACGCGGATCGTCTCGAAAACATTAGTAAAATTGAACATGGGCCTCTGTGTGATTTTTACAATTTTCGATGGGTGAGTGCAACAAGACGAAAATGAGTAATTAATAAGTTTGAGAACGCATCCGAATCGCCCGATATGTCGCAGAAGGACGCGGACGCTGAACGTGGATCGTGTCAAGAACATTAGTATAATTGTACATGGGCGTTTGTGTGATTTTTAAAATTTTCGGCGGGTGAGTGCAACAAGACGAAAATCAGTAATTAATAAGTTTGAGAACGCATCCGAATCGCCCGATATGTCGCAGAAGGACGCGGACGCTGAACGTGGATCGTGTCAAGAACATTAGTATAATTGTACATGGGCGTTTGTGTGATTTTTAAAATTTTCGGCGGGTGAGTGCAAGAAGACGAAAATCAGTAATTAATAAGTTTGAGAACGCATCCGAATCGCCCGATATGTCGCAGAAGGACGCGGACGCTGAACGTGGATCGTGTCAAGAACATTAGTATAATTGTACATGGGCGTTTGTGCGATTTTTAAAATTTTCGGCGGGTGAGTGCAACAAGACGAAAATCAGTAATTAATAAGTTTGAGAACGCATCCGAATCGCCCGATATGTCGCAGAAGGACGCGGACGCTGGACGCGGATCGTCTCGAAAACATTAGTAAAATTGAACATGGGCCTCTGTGTGATTTTTACAATTTTCGATGGGTGAGTGCAACAAGACGAAAATGAGTAATTAATAAGTTTGAGAACGCATCCGAATCGCCCGATATGTCGCAGAAGGACGCGGACGCTGAACGTGGATCGTGTCAAGAACATTAGTATAATTGTACATGGGCGTTTGTGTGATTTTTAAAATTTTCGGCGGGTGAGTGCAACAAGACGAAAATCAGTAATTAATAAGTTTGAGAACGCATCCGAATCGCCCGATATGTCGCAGAAGGACGCGGACGCTGAACGTGGATCGTGTCAAGAACATTAGTATAATTGTACATGGGCGTTTGTGTGATTTTTAAAATTTTCGGCGGGTGAGTGCAACAAGACGAAAATCAGTAATTAATAAGTTTGAGAACGCATCCGAATCGCCCGATATGTCGCAGAAGGACGCGGACGCTGAACGTGGATCGTGTCAAGAACATTAGTATAATTGTACATGGGCGTTTGTGTGATTTTTAAAATTTTCGGCGGGTGAGTGCAACAAGACGAAAATCAGTAATTAATAAGTTTGACAACGCATCCGAATCGCCCGATATGTCGCAGAAGGACGCGGACGCTGGACGCGGATCGTCTCGAAAACATTAGTAAAATTGAACATGGGCCTCTGTGTGATTTTTACAATTTTCGATGGGTGGCTGTGCAAGACGATCGTAGTTAGACATCGAAAAGTTGGAGAACGTATTCGAATCGCTCCATATGTCGTACAGCGATGCAGAGGATGAACGCGGATCGTGTCAGAAACATTAGTAAAATTTTTTCAACATGGGCCACGTTGTAATTGTTATAATTTTGTACGACAGATGTTGTTAGTCGATTGGAGGCAGTTGTTAATAAGGTTTTGTACATTAGTACAAAAAAAAATTTCATAATTTTTTCATTTAGGTTATTTTAGGTTAGGGATGGTTTATTGTTATTTGTTTACTTAAAATTTTTCTTCTGCTTTGAATAATTTACAATAATTTGTAATATGTATGCAAAAAATGATTCGATATTACTGGTTTTTATTTGGAAGTTACTGAACCAAATGTTCTCAAATTTGGAGGATGTTTTGAGCATAAAAATAGCTTCAAAATGAGTCCCCATCACTCGACCCTCATTTTCATTTACAAAAATTTGCTATCGCGCGCCCAGCTGTCACTTTGACATTCAGAGCTGTCATTGATGTGTCAAAAAATGCAGAATGTAGTCATATATTATCGTTCAAAATTTCATCACAATTTACCCAGTGGTTAAAAAATTATAGGGGGGGGGGCGGACTTTATGTCCTCACTGTATTGAAAGAGACATAGATATATTATTAGTTATATTAAGTTAGCATAGGATAAGTGGGGAATAAGGTAATAGCCAACCAGTAAAACTCTCTATAGTGAATAAAAGACATGATAGATATATGAATTAAGTAACCAATAATACTAGTAACCGAATATAAAACAATACATATCTGTATTGACTTTTATTGACCATAAAAGAGGATTTGTAGATCAAATAATATTTCTAATAATTGTTAATTAAAGGCTATTTGTCATAATTTTAAAGGTGGATTGATTTAAAATTATAATATTTCCTTGTAAATAATTTAAATAGATTACAAAACACTTTTCAGAACTCCTTGAGAATAGAATCTCAGCTCTACCGTATGAGTTGGAAAAAGATCAAATAAGGTAAAAATTTATATAAAATTAAATATTTAGGGATATTTGATATATATATATATATATATATATATATATATATATATATATATATATATATATATATATATATACCTATATAAATAAACACTTATTGACATAACATTATATACACAAAACATTTATACATAATAAATATCTAACAACGTAAAAGGGTATATAATAATATGTATGTGTATATATTCATATTCGTTGTTATGTAATATTACAACTAGAATCGTGTTACGTCAAGTGGAACATGTGAAATGCAGTAATAATTGATATAGGTGAGGGTTGTCAGTCATTTAGAGACGTAAATGGAACTACATATATGTTATGGGGGAGGGGGAGGGTGATTGATTACCAATGGCGTGTAACGATTTTCTTTTTTGTAAAGATTTTTGTGGTTCTGAAAAGAACCGTTTTTATTTATTGTAGAGGTGTTGTCGTCCTGAAAGAGGGAAGTAAGATTTAAAGCTTGCGAATATTTTAAGCTCGTTCGCCTCTTATCCGTCTTGCTAATTGAATATCTTTCGGCATGATTGTAACACGTTTGGCGTGAATGGCGCATAAATTAGTATCTTCGAAGAGACCTACGAGATACGCCTCGCTGGCTTCCTGAAGGGCCATAACTGCTGAACTTTGAAAACGCAAGTCGGTCTTGAAATCCTGTGCGATTTCTCTTACCAAACGTTGGAAAGGTAATTTACGTATCAACAGTTCTGTACTTTTTTGATAACGACGGATTTCTCTTAAAGCGACGGTACCTGGCCTATAACGATGAGGTTTCTTAACTCCGCCTGTCGCCGGAGCACTCTTACGTGCAGCTTTAGTGGCCAATTGCTTACGTGGTGCCTTGCCGCCTGTAGACTTACGAGCCGTTTGCTTTGTACGAGCCATGTCGGTAAAATAATAGCGATGAGATAGACGAGATTATAAATAAACTACGCGCGTGTATACCCAACGGCAGTTCAAGAACTAATAAACGAAGCAATGAATTTGAACGTTCTTATATAGTTGTGCCGCGTACCGTCGAACGATTGGATTGGTCAGATTAAGGTCGGTAGGCGGAGCTTGTATATGCTATATAAGAAACCGAAAATTCTGGGATCGACACAGTTCTCCGTTATACTTCCACAGATAAACGACGTGTCTGTTTGTGTGTGTTTTCTATTTGTCTGTTTCTTATTGTTCTTGTACTAGTGTTTGAGAAAATGACGGGACGCGGTAAAGGAGGTAAAGGATTGGGCAAAGGAGGCGCCAAGCGTCATCGAAAGGTGTTGCGTGACAATATCCAGGGTATTACGAAACCCGCAATTAGAAGATTGGCACGCAGAGGTGGAGTGAAACGTATTTCCGGTCTCATATACGAGGAAACTCGTGGAGTCTTGAAAGTTTTTCTAGAAAACGTTATTCGAGATGCTGTGACGTACACTGAACACGCCAAAAGAAAAACCGTGACCGCCATGGATGTTGTGTACGCTTTGAAACGTCAAGGTCGGACCTTATACGGTTTCGGGGGTTAATTGAAGTTAAATAGGACGGCTGCAGGCGACGCAGGACCCAACGAAATTATAAAAAAACGGTTCTTTTCAGAACCACAATTTTTTTTTGAAACAAAGAATTTCGTAAATGTGTTTATTCCATAATGGTTAAGTGTATAGCGCGAATTTGTCTGTCTGTCTGTCTGTCTGTCTGTCTGTCTGTCTGTCTGTCTGTCTGTCTGTCTGTCTGTCTGTCTGACTGTCTGACTGTCTGTCTGTGTGACTGTGCTTGTGAGAGAAAAGAAATTAAGAAAATTGTGAAATAGAAAGAATATAAATGAAATATAAAATTTAAATGTGCGTATTACAATTGTTTTTTAATCAAGCGAATTGTAGATATTGTTTATTCATAATTTGAAATAGTTAAAGGAAAATATTAAAAACTTCTTTTCACGTCTGCTTTAGGACCAGTACGTAGATTGACTATTGCTTGGAATTAGTTTTATATGACATAAATAGAATGTTTTCGAAAGGAGATGTAGTTTCTTTGTAAGTTGTAACGTATTTAATTAACCACACTGTTGATAATCCAAATGAAGCTCAGAAATGTTGTTGAAATTGGGAACGTGGATTCCATTTCTGACATTATAATTGTGCTAAACGTAGCGGGTGGAACGAAAGACGTAGGTAGATGTTAGTGATAAGTCGAAAAAGCTGGATTTTCTGCATTTCAGAATGGAGAAGGCTGGGCTTGTATGTATGGCTAATAAAAGACATTTATTAAAATGTTAGTTACATTTGTGAAATAAAAATGTGTCGCAATTGTATTTTATATTTAAAAATGCCTCTGTTGTATATCGACTGTCTACATGGAAACCTATTTATATATTTATTTTGTCAGAATTGATCTTATTTTTTAATGTAACGTGGTAAGCTATATATTTTCACATACATTCGGTAATAATTTATGTAAATACATGCTCTTAATTTCACTGTAATGGGTGTTATGCAACGACTTTCTTTTTTCGAAAAATGTTTGTGGCCCTGAGAAGGGCCGATAATGGAAGGTGTTAGTATATTTACTGTTGATTGGTTTAAGGCTTCTTTTCGGTCTTCTTGGGCAAGAGGACTGCCTGTATATTTGGTAGGACACCGCCCTGCGCGATGGTAACTCCGGAGAGGAGTTTGTTCAATTCTTCGTCGTTTCTAATAGCTAATTGTAAATGACGGGGGATGATGCGCGTTTTCTTATTGTCGCGCGCCGCGTTTCCGGCCAATTCCAAAACTTCTGCGGCCAGATATTCCATAACGGCCGCTAAATACACCGGCGCTCCAGCGCCCACTCTTTCGGCGTAATTACCCTTCCTAAGGAGCCTGTGAATACGGCCCACTGGAAATTGCAAACCGGCACGACTTGACCTAGACTTTGCTTTTCCCTTCACTTTTCCTCCTTTACCACGACCGGACATCTTGATAGATTAACAAAACTCGATTATGTTGATATATTTCAAAAATGAACGTAGAGAGTGCCTCCTCTCTGTACGAAATATCGGAATACAATATGATTTCGGAGTCGACGAGTCTGCCTCTTATAGTACTCGGTCGACCAATCAGGGGCCCCGCTTCTATTCATTTCGCTTGGGGCGTGGCCTAAGTCTACAGCGGTCGGGTAGTATAAATAGCAGATCGCCGTGACTCCTTTATTTCATTTCTGTCAAGAAGTCGTGGCGGTGCTCCGTAATATCGGCGATTTCGTGATTTTGTTATTTGTGTACGTGTGAGAATAAGATAAAATGCCACCTAAAGCTAGCGGAAAGGCCGCGAAAAAAGCAGGAAAGGCTCAGAAAAATATTTCAAAGACCGATAAAAAAAAGAAGCGCAGGAGGAAGGAAAGTTATGCCATTTACATTTATAAGGTTCTGAAACAAGTTCATCCCGATACTGGAATATCCAGCAAAGCCATGAGTATCATGAACAGTTTTGTAAACGATATTTTTGAACGCATAGCTGCCGAAGCCTCTCGACTGGCTCATTATAATAAGCGTTCTACTATTACAAGTAGAGAAATTCAAACTGCTGTCCGATTGCTGCTTCCTGGCGAACTAGCCAAGCACGCGGTTAGCGAGGGAACTAAAGCCGTCACTAAGTATACCAGTTCAAAATAAATTTCATCGAAGTACTAAATCCAGCGAGATTTAAACAAAACGGTTCTTTTCAGAACCACAAAAATTTAGAAATAAGGAAAGTCGTAATGTGTTCAATGTATCTTCAATATACTGTTGTACAATTACCTTTGTAGATAGGGAATTGAGATCGAGATTGATATTTACCTACGCTGAAAAAGGATGATAGTAAAAAAATTGAGCTAATCTTTGTCAATGTATTTTCCATAGGTATAACCGAGTGACTTAATTATAATTTTATGGTTAGTACCTATAACAATAAATGTCTATAAAGATTATACGTCAACCGTAAATTTTAAAGTAATTTTATATATGTGTGCGTAGTAAAGTAAGGCCTGTCTGCGAAAATTTGGGTGTAATTTGTCAATAGATTTTTGTTTGTTTGTAGAGTTGATGAAAATTTGTGGCACTTATGTAATTATCGCGTACAAGCAAGCGGTACTTCATTATTATTGTTTCTTTGATCGTTTCATAAAAAGTAAACGTATCTATTGGATTGCGCAATGAAATAACTTTATGCAAAATTATTTTTATAATCGATTTAATGTACCTATAATGCTTTTAAAAAGGAAAAATTTGTTTATTTACTCCATATATAAAATATTTAACGGGACTTCATTAATATACGGCAAAAGTATATATTTCTGATTTGTATTAGTAAATAACCGTTCAACGATGGATCGACTGTGATACTGTGTGTGCCGGTTCCACGAGGCTCTCCACTAGATAGTGTTTGCCTCAGGGTGCGGTGTTTTCAATCAAATGTGGGCATCTGTCGCTTTTCTATGTAGAGTAGTGCCGGGATAAGGTGGGTGGGTGGGTTTGAGGGTGGTGGATTATAAATTTTTTATTGTTTATGAAAGGATAGTGGGGGCTGGGATTTGAATTTTACAATTGAATGGTGGTTTGTAAGGGTTGGTATGGCGGTTTTTTTTTTATTTAGGGTAGGATAGTTGTGGGGTCGATTTAGGAGGTTGAACAACTTGTGGTTTATGTGTGGTTTTTTGGATTTTTTATTATTTCGGGTGGGTTGGTATTTGGGTAAGTTTAGGAAAAAAATTTTAAGGGACGATTTATTTGGGGGTGGGTTTTTGTACTGATTTATGTTTTTACTGTTGGAATAGTAAATTACCGACGAGTAATACTATATTTATAGTTTAAAAGTAAATTTTCTATACCATGGTTTACGTATTGTAACGAAATTCTTTAATGAAAAATTTTGTGGCCCTGAAAAGGGCCCTTTGTAAATATCTCATCTTCTTATCGCCGATTTTCGTCTCGTTTACGGACGATGAGGTTCGCGGCGGCCTTACTGGTAAAGCGTCCGTTTACGTGATAGCCGTCGTCACGTTTTAGGTTCACTTCTTCTTTTTTGGAGAAGCGGCTTTCCTCGATTTTGGTGACGACGAAGCTGAACTGGAGGCTGATGCTGGAGATTTGGCCGTTTTAGGCTTTGGAGCTTTCGGTTTCTTGGTTGGACCCGCCTTGTTCGATTTCTTAGCTTTTGATGGAGATTTTTGCTTACCTCCTGCCGTGGCGGCAGACGCCGTAGCTCTTGAGGCCGCAGATTTCTTGTCGACGGTGGATTTCTTTGATTTTGCTGCCACCGCGGCGACTGAAGTTTTCTTTTCTGCTGCCGCTTTCTTCGCTTTTGGTGAAATCTTTTTAGCCGCTACCTTTGCAGCGGAGGATGTCTTATCAGAGGCCGCATTCGCGCCGCGTTTGATTGGGGATTTTTTTGCTTTGGCGGCAGCTGTTTTTCTCTTTTCGGCACTGGAAGGTTTCGCAGTTCCCGATGAAGCGGAGGCCAACTTGAAGGAACCAGAGGCTCCTTTGCCCTTGGTTTGAACGAGGACCCCAGACGCTACGGATCCCTTGAGATACTTCTTTATAAATGGGGCGACTTTTTCAGCGTCCACTTTATAATTTGCAGCAATATATTTTTTTATTGCTTGTAGAGA